>CM053751.1:6869869-6981148 GCA_028658305.1 Pachyuromys duprasi
AGAGATGTAGCCCATGGCAGTTCAGTACCCAAATGGGTTCCATAATAATGGGAACAGGGACTGCCTCTGACATGAACTGATTGGCCTGCTCTTTGATCACCTCCCCCTGATGGGGGATCAGCCTTACCAGGCCACAGAGGAAGACAATGCAACCACTCCTGATGAGAGCTGATAGACTAGGATCAAAAGGAAGGAAAGGAAGACCTCCCCTATCAGTGGACTTGGGGAGGGGCATGTGTGGAGAAGGGGAAGGGAAGGTGGGATTGGTAGGGAAAGAGAGAGAGGGGTTTATGGGGGGATACAAAGAGCATAAAGTGTAATTAACAAAATTTTTTAAAATTGTAAATAAATAAATAATAAAAGAAAAACAATAAAAATTAATAAAAAAGAAAAAAATACATATTCATTTTATTATAAGAAAATATTATCTTTTCCCAAAAAGTGAATTTGGAAAATGCCAGTACTCTGGGGAATAAATATATTCTCAAAAAGCTAATTATGTATACAATTTGACTTAAGTGTGCAAAGACTCAAAACATTTCCTGTAGACAGTAGGGGAGTGATCAAATTGAAGAACATCTTTGTAATGAAGCCCCAAGCAGACATTAGATAGCATAATGTAGAGAAACATCATTATGTGAAAAACTGTTAATGATCTAGTAAGGAAAAGAAAATTATTAAGTACCATTAAGAACACAATGATAATATTTTAATGTTTAATAAACATATGCTAGAAGAAATGTTCTAAGCAAATTTTTTTTGTTCATGGTGATATATTAGTTTTTATTCCTTCTCTGAGATTTTTATGTTTTTCCAGATATTCTACAATGAACATACATTGTTGCATATCACAATAATAAAACTATAAAGAATCTCAGCCCTGAAGTAAACAGAACCAGAGCTAAGGAAACAGGTATGGAGAAGTAAACTAGAGACCATACAGAGGAAAAGTGCCAGATATTTTATAGGATTTCATTATTTATTTATTTATTTATTTATTTATTTATTTATTTTTGGACTGAAGGCATGGAAAGAAAAAAAACAATGAAGAAACTGGTTTGGCTAAAATTTATGAGTTTTTTTTCTTTTTAATTGTGAGATTCAGGGAAAGGAGCGGGTTTCATAATCAATATTTTATACTCCTGTTTCTTTGGAATTTTGTGTGAACATCTTCATAGATGTGTTCAGTGAGGAGGAAAGAAGTCATATACTAAGTCTGAGAACCTGCACATAGAGGGAGATAATAATCACCAAATTAATGACAATGATTCAAGATAAATAGTTTAAGAAATAAGACAACTTAGGAACCTGGAAAACCTGAAATATTGCCAGGTAACTCAAATCTCGTGTGGCAAATATGGCTGTAAACAGTCTCAAAAAGTGAGCTCATTTTCAATGTGTAACCTTCCCTATCATCTTTGCCATGAAAAGCTCAGAGCACCAAGTAATCTTAATGGTCATTGTGCTCAATATACTAGTCAGTCTATAAGTGACGACAGATATCAAGCCTGCAGGGAAAAAGAAGGGCGCATTCAAGCAGCTGTCAGCAGCCAACAGGCTCAAATCCAAGTTAGATGCAGAATCAAGTCCCCTTGGTATTTCACAAATCATTTGAGATGTTTGCCAAAATAATTATAACTGATTTGTAGTCATTTTCTTTTTAAAATTGCTATATTTCTTGTCATTTTATATTATATTATAGTTCACTCATTCTAATTCATGAAGAAATAATGAGAATTTTGCTAAAATAAGGCTAATGATTGTGGTAAAATAAAACAGTATTTTCTGCTGAGCAAGTTTGAAGAATTAGGGACATTTGTGGGGTCATCATTTTGTTCCTTTCCTTCTGATAGCACCAGGCAGGTCACCTTCAGTCAGACTTTGGCTATGACGGCTGAACTCTTCAAATTATCAGTCTCTGTTCTATTAAGTAATGAACAGGACCCAAGGGGCTAGAAAGACATTAGAAAGCTATGGTGGGGTGGGGAGGGACCTTCTGCCTCCTTCCCCTCAGTGTCTTCATTTTTTTTCTTTTATGATTTTTCTTTTATGACAATGCAGTTGAAAGCATTTCATGTCACAAAACCAGGGTAATTATGCAGAGATTTGCACCAGGGAAAGACAGTCCAGGGACTGAAGATCAAGAAGAAAGAGTTTTCCAGCTGTTCTAGAAGCTGGCATCCACACATTGGAGCTGGGGCTCATGTGCTGTCTCCAGACTCAAGCCTTGGCAGTGAGATGTTGAGATGCTGAGAAGGGGCCTCGAAAGGCTGAGAACCACACGTGGGTAGCTTAGCAAGCGCGTGGGTAGCTTAGCGAGCATCTCCAGCTTGAGCAAGAAGGCACACTCCAAGTGAGGGGATTTTCCAAAGCCCTTGCAACTGTGGTCCTCACACTTCCCTGTGCTTCTTTGTCATTGCGGTTAGAGAGCCTGGTAACTGGAATCAGGAAAGCAGGACCGCGCAGCCACACAAAAGTCCATTGTGAGGACTACCGTTTCAAGCTATGGGTGTATATAATACAGTCATAGAAAGAGAACCGCAGCTTAATCATAGTGGAAATGGTTACCTCACGTCTAAGACCCTGAGACGGTGTGAAAAGCTAAGCCACCTCGGATTCATTTTTATTCCACACGTTCTTAATTGAAGAGGCAGATGGATGCTATTCTTCAAAAAGTAAATTGTCCAGTTTAAAGAATTCATCTGAAAAATAGCAACCGTTTATATTAAAATCAATGGGCAGGAAAGAATCCATGTTTCATGTGACTGCTTATGGCCACTTCTTGTCAAACTCCAAAGAAAGCACATCTTTGAACAAGAGGGCAGTTGTGAAAAAACAAAAAACAGCAACAACAACAACAAAAAAAAAAACGGAAATAGAGGAGGTGGTGCAAGGATAGTGTGCATTTTGTTTTATAGGTCAACATATATACTCGGCTATTAAATACATGCTGGCTTTTAGTTCCTGCCCCAAACGTGAATCAGCAATTTTCTCAAATTACAAATGTTTCATTAATCTTGCTATCTTATACTTCAACCACAACTCTGGATTTGAAGTGTTGTGGGGTTTCCTGAGGAACGGACCCACATTTCAATGCAACTGTATCCCTGAAATGTTGTCAGAAACAAACCTGGGAAATAACGTAGCAATAATTGTGTTTGGGAACACAGCTTTCTTGAGGTTGCTGCAGGACTACCATGCACCTTAAACTAATTTTTCCCCCTTGTCCTTTTGCCTGTCTGTACTTCTATTCTTATTTTAAAGTACGTTTTACTTAGTGGAGGAGGATTTTGGTTTTTACTTACCTATTTATTAGTGTGTGTGCATATTTTATATCTGATTTCTGCACCCCACTTCCCTTTTGGTGGAGGGGTCTTCCTCACAGACCATTTTCTGATATGCCCTTCTTTTGAATTGTTCTATTTTTTTTCTAATAGTAACCCTTTCATTGTACTGATAAATAAAATTCCAAAGAGCTTTCTTCAAGGGTTTTAGACATTTCAAAAATCTGTCCTATTGTAACAGGAAACCTTGGAGACTCATTGAAATAGCAAAGGCACAAGTTTCTTTTTATTATGAAAGATGTTTATGTGAGGAACAAAACCGACAAGAGAAAGTAACTGCTTCAGAATACTTGATGGGCACTTTAATCTTCTATTAATATGCAAATTTTGTTCTTTAGAACCCCAGTAAGAGAATTTTTTTCTCCCTCAGTCAGGCTATTTGAAAGTAGTCCTATTCTCCCAAAGGTCCTTCTTGCATGAGTCTAAGTGAAACAGTGTTTTTATGCTAATTCCCAAGATGCTCCTGTATGCATCATTTTCTTTTGAAATTATATGGAGTTTATTGAACCACATTTGTAAAACATTCCACAGTTGATTTCATCCTAAATATCTTCTTTAATAGAACTGATTCCCCTGTTGGTCTGTGTCATAGGAGAATGTTAAAGAAAATCAGCTTTAACAATGTCAGAAATAAGAAGAGACCCATAGGCAGGGAAAGGACAATGTTTGTTGAATAATTAATCTCATCAAGAATTTGAGCCTGTTAAAATGACTTTGTTGGTATCATAATGATTAAGGATCATTTAATAAAGATAAATCTCAAAAATCATCATTAAGGTACAAAAAACATAGGATTTTGCTGTTGTTACTTTGCTGTTGTTACTTTGCTGTTGTTACTTTGCTGTTGTTACTTTGCTGTTGTTACTTTGCTGTGCACTGTTGTGTAGTGTTGTGTACTCTTGCTGTTTCAGAGACACTGGCTCACCCTTCATCTCATATCAGCACCTCTTTTTCAAAAAAAAATGTAATTAAAACAATATTAAATGAAAATCCTCCAACTAGTGTGATAAGTAAGAGGAATCAAAGAATTATTTTCATATAATCATTACTTTCCACATATCAACATATTTGACATTTGAAGATTTGACACCATTTCTTATCTTATTCTGATGGACTTATTCTGGAACGTCTTGTAAATATAGTGACAGGCTATAAACTAATTATGTTCCCAGAGGATGGGTGCTTATTATTTATTTACCTCACAACAGTTAGAAAAGTAACTTGGAATTTTTGAGTGCATAATGCTTCCTATGTATACTTTGTCTTTAAAATTTATCCATTTATAGAATTTTGGAACTTTTCCCCTGAAAAAAAAAACTTCTCCTTTCTTAATAAATGTTGACTTTCTGTTTTTCTTCTTGCTAGCACAAAAATATTTATGATTCAGGAATAAAATTATGGGTCATCACATCATTTGTTATTTCTTTGCTTTTAGCACAAAATGCTGTTCCTCAAACTTACTGTTCCTCTGTGCACCTGACAGTGCCTTGTGAGTTGTGAGTATTGCCCTAAGGATTAAAGTCACTATGAAAAGAAAGTGGGAGGGAAAAAAGAACACATTTCTGCCTCATCCCTGTACTATTTAAATTAAATTTTCTCTGTCTCACAAATCTTTGTTATCTATTCTGTCTACAGAAATACTTCATGATACAAATCTAGCATACATTTTTGATATGGATATTCCATGATTCTATTTTTCCCAGGAAAAATTGATCATCTATTTGTAAAAACAAACAGACAATAAAATAATCTTACACATGATTTCCCAAACATTAGCACACAAATTATTCTTATTTGCATGCCTGTTTCCCTACTAAAAGAACATGCATATGTTTTTATATCTCTTTAATCCACAAAATATAGAAAAGATGCCATAATTCACCTATCCCTCTCTCTCTCAGAATATGTGATTGACTACAAATATTTAAAAAAAAATTAAAGTGTGCTCCAGGCTAAAATTTCCAGGATAAGAGTGTATCCTGATTTCCATGATGCTTCCTGACTAGGTTACTTATGAAATCCAAAGATCTACTGGCTCTATTTTAACAAAAAGAACCCACACCTACTTTACAAATCTTATGTAGCCTTCTGGAGATGTTATCAATGTTATCTATTCTAGTGTTGTTATTGTTATCTTGATTTGAGAGAAAAAAAATCACTACAGCACTGAAGTCTTCAGCCGCTCCTTCAAAATTTGCTCATTTAGATCTGGAGAACTGGTCTGACAATAAAGAATCTCATTCCTTAGCAATAACAACTGCGAAGTATTGATAACCAATACTTTAAATCTCAGTGCAGATTTAACAAATGGCACCAACTGCTTTGGGACCTAGATGCAGTAAAAGCACGCAATTGTATCAAGAGACAGAGACTCAGGCTAGTCACACACAGAAATGGATGGAGTGGGTTTGAGGATTGGCTTAGAAAGAATGAAGCAGACTGAGTTATTACTGCGTGGTTCAGCCAGTGCATTAGGGATAATAGCCGTTCAGACCGTAGGTAGATACCAGCTCAGCAGAATCTAGCTGTGCCCACAGAAATATTTACATTTAGCATAAATTTTTTTGGAAATACATACAAAGACACCCCACAATATATTTTGGAAGGATTTTCCCCACATATAAGAGTTTTAAAAATAAAGTACTAACATAAACAGATAAACCATGAGCATTAAAACCCAGTAACTAATGAATCTACTAGTTATTACCTTGATCAGAATCTTATTTTTGTAACTGTGTTCCCTGAGAAAAATCAGAATAAAGACTCCATTATATTGTGCACAATAATTTCACTCTGGCAGTCCTTACTACACACATAAGACTCAATGGGGAATAAAGGAAATGTCTAAGTATTTACCAGTAATTAGTATTGGCTGTTGTCATCCTATCTGAAGTTGAAGCTGTTGGCCTCTGTCAACCCTCAGTCTTCAAAGTGAAGAATTTGTCATATTTAAATTTTTCAACCGTGACTTGATGTATTCCTTAAGGATATGCTTTGACTGTTCTGAGAAACTGGTGGCCTAAAAGCAAATTATATTTTTCAAGGTTCTATTCCCAATAAAATAACTCATTTTTTTCATATGTGCTAATAACACCACAGAATATAGAAACTAGAGAAAGTGAAGAAAGTGACTTTCCTTGAAGAGATACGCATTAAAACAGTGTTTTTTTCAACCATCCTAATGCTGTGACCCTTTAATTCAGATCCTCACGTTGTGATGATCTCCAACCATATTATTTTCATTTCTACTTCATAGCTTTAATTTCGATAGTGTTATGAATCACAAATATCTGTTTTTCAATTGTTGTAGGCTACCCCTGTGATAAGGTCATTTGACTCCCAAAGGTTGAAAACCATTGCATTATAGGTGATCTATCATACCAATGGGCACAGTTTGAAATTATTTCTGCAGTCTTCAAAATTGAATATACTATCTGTTCTGTTTACCCATTTCCATCGAGACTCAAGCTTAAAGGAATGATAATGAAACCTGACTTCCAGGTAAAAGGGATAGTTCTAGAGACAGATATATAAAACAAACTTTGTATGAAGCAGGAGGCAGCCCAATACTATCTTAAGCAAAAGCCCTGTCTGAAGTGAAAACTGATCCAAAAATGAACAAGTGTCCTACTGTGCAACAGAATGTAATTTACATAAAGCTGGAGAATGTAACTGAGCAGGAGGTTAAGATACTAAGTCATTCCTGGTACATGTGCCCTTAAGAGAATTTGCAGTCAATGAGATATTCTTCAGATATTCTGCATGTTCTTGCCAGCGAAACTGAGAATTCAGTTGCCATTGTGCTTTCCAGACTTCACCAGGAATATTACTGGGGTCATATTTTTCCATGACTTTGGAAGGCAATTAGTGAGAATCCAGAGGTTATTTTCTGAAACTCTAAAGAAGTTGCTGACTTTTCTCTGTCTCTCTTCCATAAGCTAGGGCATTCCCAAAGAAACTTTCCCATCCTGACCACCTCGGTTCAACTCTAGACTTATGTTTGTAGGCTAACTCCAAATTCAGTCTACTTCTTCCTAATCTGAAGTTTATATAAATATTGGTTCATGAAAAAGAGAGAGAGAGAGTATGACACTATTCAGATGGGATCCATATATTTGGAACTCATTGTTTTTACCTGGTCACTTATCCACTTAAGGGCAGCTGCTGGCTGGCAACAGAGACCTAACTGTTGGTTAAGGTCTGAGCATCAGAACAACCCATTAGATGACCAAAGTCACTGTTAATATTTTGCACAACTTGGGATCGGGGAAATAAGTTATCTATTTTTCATTGCTTTTAATTATATGTGTATGGGTGTTTTGCCTGCATGTATGTCTGTGCACCACATCCATGCCTGGTACTCTTGGGCCAGAAGAGAGTTTTGGATCACCTGGTTCTGAGCCACCATGGATGTTTTCAGAACCAAGCCTGGGTCCTTTGCAAAAGCAGTGGTCTTAACCACCAAACCTTCCTTCCAGTTCCTAAAAATTCTTATATTAACCCCACTACATAAGGATAACTGCCTGAACATATAAAATTTGTCTTAAATGCATTTGTTCCACTTGTAACAAATTCATATTAAACATAATCAAAGTTAATCTATTGATTCCACTATTTTTATGTCCATGCCAAGCCTTCCATCCCCATCTCAAGATGTGAATCCACACAGATAGCTCAAATAAAAACTGCATCACCATTGATTATCTCTTCACCTTCAAAGTTTACTTTCAATATGTAAGAAACGTATGTGTATAGATAGATATATATATCGAATGAATTTTAAAACTTTTAAACTACAGTTTACATGTTATTACAATAAACTCATATATTCTCTGTCCTTGCCTCCATCCAGTATCATTGCTTGTTTGTTTGTTTTTGTTTTGTCTGCTCTTGTTCATGACTCAGAATACACATTTTCTCCTTTACTTAGCTTTTGAAAACGCTGCTCTAAACAAACCTAGCATAAACAAACGTTTCTAATCAAACCTAGCATAAAGTCACAATATTACTTTTTTAAATGTTTTTCTTTATTATTACCATTTATTACAACTTTATTCACTTAGCATCTTGGCTGCAGCCCCCTCCCTCATCTCTTCCCAGTCCCACCCACTACCCCTCCCCACCCACCCATCCCTCCCCTAGTCCACTCTTAGCGGTGGTCCTCCTCCCCTACTATCTGACCCTAGCTTATCAGGTCTAATCAAGACTGCCTGGATCCTTTCTATGTAGCCTAGTAAGGCTGCACCTTCCAGGAGGAAGCAATCAGAGCAGGTAACCCAGTTCCTTCCAGTGACTGCTCCTGTTCCCTTTAATAGGGAACCACCATGGAGACTGAGCTGCCCATCGCTACATCTGAGCAAGGGGTCTAGGTCCTCTCCAAGCATGGTCCTTGGTTGATTCATCAGTTTCTGCAGGCCCCCCCTAGGTCCAAATTTTGGCTCAGATATGTTCATAGCAGCATTGTTCATAACAGCTAGAATCTGGAAACAAACTAGATATCCTTCACTGAAGAATGGATTCAGAAAGTGTGGTACATTTACACAATGAAATACTACTCAGCAATTAAAAACAAGGAAATCATGAAATTTTCAGGCAAATGGATGGAACTAGAAAAGATCATCCTGGGTGAGATATCCCAGAAGTAGAAAGACACACATGGTATATTTTCACTTATTAGCCATATAATATGGGATAAACATACTAAAAGTCTATAGTCCTAAAGAAGCTAATCAACAGGGAGGACCCAGAGAAGATGCTTAATCATCATTCAAAAATGCAAACAGGATAAACATCGGAAGTAGGAGAAGACAGGGAACAGGACAGGAGCCTACCACACAGGGCCTCTAAAAGACTCTACCCAGCAGGGTATCAAAGCAGATGCTGAGACTCATAGCCAAATTTTGGGCAGAGTGCAGGGAATCTTATAAAAGAAGGGGGAGATAGAAAGACCTGGAGAGGACGGCAGCTCCACAAGGAGAGCAACAGAGGCAAAAAATATTTCTTATCAGTGTAACTCAAAGTGAGGTTGGAGAATTGCTGATGGCTTGGGACATAATAAAAGACAATGTTAGAGGTAAGCCTTTAGAAATGTTTAGAATAATTGTATCTTCCTTCTGTCACCAGTGAGACAGTGTTACTGTAAGGGGATAGGTCAGCTCCAGTGTTGCTGAATTCACATGGTAAGTTGTGTTGTGACCCATTAGGTGTATATACAATAAAGCCTATGTTGGTCCACTATGCAGCAAATATTTATTTTAATAGAGGAAAAAAAAAGAGTCCTCCCATACAACTGGCTTGGAAATCTTCATCATATGGGGGAAAATGCAAATTACTTTACCAATCTTACTTGAGAAACTTTCCTCTTTTCCACAGTGGACACAGGCGCCTCCCGGTTGCTGTGACAGTCAATCATCTTTGCTCACTCATGGCTGTTCACTTGTAGTTCCTATGACTGTGATAAAGCATTGCCCAATATTCTTCTCTGCTAGAAATTTTTAAAAAATGTTTTATACGTTCTTTTAAAGAAATCTATGTTCTTGCTCTCTACCGAATGATTTTTTTTTCCAATTTCCTTTCTTGTTTTGAAGAGCTATTTGGTTCCTTTCAGTTGCTTTGAAAGTTTTTCCCTCTGATTTTTTATTTCTTTTAGTGTTCCTTTTTCCTTAGCAGATGGCTTCTGGAACATGTTTCTCACGTGAACAGGCTTCTTGTGTGAAGTAGCTTCTCTCTCCGGTCTTTGTCCTGACATGCTCACATTCCATTCTTTCAGCACTCTGAAATACAGACACCAAGACATGTTTCTTTCCAGTTTTTTTAAGCTCAGCTCATTTCAGGTAGAAAAATCAAGTGGTCTCCAAAACATACCTTTGTTGCTCTGCTAGTGTGAAGGAGAAAGCATTGAGGGTCAAGAATAAAAGGACCCAAAAATTGCAGTTAAAAAAAAAGATAAAAGGGAGAGGAGTAAAAAAGAAATGAGCAAAGAAAACCATTTCTATATAAATCTATATTTTCTGTCATTTAAAAATAAAGAAAGGCAAATATATTCCTTATGTTAGCCATTAATTTAAGAATTTGATAACACATTTATGAAGCTCAAATAAAATAAGATATTAACCTCTGATACTGATATCTTTTGGGTTTTTTACAGAGCTATGTGTGATCAATACAGAAAATAGAATTTAGCTTTTGCTGAAATCCATGTAAAGTGAATACTATTTTTCAATTTCTTATGTTATCTTGAAATGAAGCCTTTCTTTAACTATATATCTATGCTAACTCTGAGTTATTATCCCAGTGATGTATAGATTTTACTCAGTGGTGCTGGTCAGCACTGATCAATAGACACAGCTTAATTGGCCAAAATATACAAATATCCCATGTCCCATGTTTCAATAGACTCTTTTTTGTTGTAGTTCTGAAACCTCATGAGCCAAGCTGCCACAGTTCCCAGTTGGCTCCATATAACTTTCTTCCAAGCCTCCATAAGAATTATGCATTCCACTCTGAGCACTCAATGGCTTTCCTAGCTCAAAGTTCCAAATGCTTCCACATTCTTCCAACAAAATAGTCCAACAGTCTAAGAAGCTACCTGGTGAGATTCATCACAGCAACATCCTACTTCCTTAATTCCAATTTCCATTCTAATTTCCTTTCTGTTGCTGTGTTAAAATACTCTGACCAAAATCAGCTTAGAAAAGGAAAAGGTTTAGTGTCCATTTACTGAAGAAAGTCAGGGCAAAACCTAGAGCAGCAACTTGAAGCACAAACAGTGGAGAAACAGTACTTGCTGACTTACTTGGTGACTTGTTTCCCTGCCTTCTTAGACATCCCAAGACCACCTGCCCAAGATATGGTACTGTCCCCAGTGATCAGACTGTCATACATCTAGACAATTTGACCTTGGCAATCCATAAGTTAAGACTCAATTGATTCTCGGTTGTGTCTAGATGGTGGTTAAAACTATCCAGAATGGTGAAAGAGCCCATATTTCCTAAACCGTAAGAACCATTTCCACACTGTCCTGCTGCTTTTACCCTCAAGTCCTGCGGTTTGTTCCACTTAAAGGATTACTGTAGTCTTCTCTCTGCTCCTTACTTCCAAACTTATCTCTCCAGTCATAATTATCTGTGTGAAACATAAAATAGATTGCCTTACATCAACCAGAAGTCTTCCGCTGTTCATACATCATTTTTTTTTCAGGCCATCGGAACAACACAGCATGCACTGTTAGCTACTTAGCCCTTGCTCAACCTTATCTTCCCTACTTACCTGCATGGCAATCTGCGTGAGTGTGAAGGATCTCACGAAGTAGGAAGAAAAGTCTTAAGACCAGAATAAGAAGAGGTGAACTGAGTACCAGAGAATGGAGGCATTCTCTGTTGACATTCTAAGTAGTAAATTGGCTAAGAACTAAAACCAAGTCTGTGCCAATTTACTTATGCATGTATAGATAGTTGTTGTTAATATTATATACTAACATCATTATTCATATATATAATTTATAGAATCTAAAAGATAATAGGATAAGCTGAAAGGAAATTAATGCAAAGATTACCCTAGACAATTATAACTAATGCATCATTTGGCAATTGCATCTCTCCACCTATTTTAGAAATCATATTACATGTAATTCTGCATTCTTCCCATTTCTCCCAGTAGTATAACATAAATATGATCAATATGGCACATATCCATAATAAACAACAACAAAAACAACAGAAGATCACTTTCATTGATGAAACTATATTTCTAGACCACTCATGTCACCTGCAAATAGTGAGGAGTGGTCTGTCAATTCTATATTCTAGTGTGTTCTATTCTTCCTTTGACTGTGTACCTGCCCTGCTGCTCCCAGAACCAGGGAATTTAACAATGGAACGGAAGTCTGCAATTTCTAATATACGTATCTCTCTTAGTTGGAAATCACAGTCCGTGCACTCGCCATGTTTTGCAATCACCGTTTTTCATTTTGAAACGTCAAGCAATACTGAATTCATTATCATTCCCCATTGTTTGAGGGATATTTTTAATATGCAGCCCTGGCTGTCCTGTAACCTACTGTGGAAGCTAGACTAGCCTCGAACATGCAGCAGCTCTCCTACTTTTAGTTGCTGTTTCTTCTTTTTAACTCTTTTTCTTTTTGTTGTGCTGGGATAGACCCCAGGGTCTTCTCCAGGTTGGACACTCACTCTACCACTGAGCTCTGACTTTTCATTAGGATTGTATTTTCCAGAGTTTTATGTTGAAACTACTTTTGTGTTTAATGAATGACTTAATTCCTCCCTAAACTGTACTTTTTATTTAAACTTGAATTTTGGTTGTTACTCTAAGGATTTTCTTTTGAAAATTCTAGACAGATTCTTATTTTAGTTCTCTTTAGATTGCCTTCAGTAGCTATCAAATAACAATTTCTTGTTTGGCAGCAATGTTTTCATGATTACAGTAATGCCTCATGTTTATAAAGCACACATTTCCAAGAACCAGAATTCTTGTTATGTGATTTTACACTTCACACTGAAGTAAGTTCTTGATTTTTCCAGTCTGCTGTATGTTACCAAAACCAGATTTACTTAAACAACACCTGAACTATTACCTGCCTAATATAAAAAGGTATGCTTACTTATAAAATAACTCATTTTATGTGACTGTGGTAATTACTAGTCATAAATATATCAAATAGTTAAAAGTACATTCCTAAATGTCAATAGTGTAGTTGATTCTTAGTTTTTGTCTGTTTGTGAAAAAATTATAATAACATAGCCTTTTATATAAATTATATGAAATGTAAAATTATTGACTCAAATAGAGTTAATCATTATCTTCTTGTATCAATTTTACCCCCTTTACAATTTGTCTAATACAAAGAAAGGGTTTTTTGTTTTGTTTTTATTTGCTTTCCTTTTTTTTTAACTTACAGCTACACTTGTAGCTCAGGGTGGCATCGAATTTATGATCTTCCTGCCTCCTAGGACCTGAGATTACAGGTGTGCCACTGTGTCCCGTCAAAAGAAGCAGATGTATTTGCACATGGAACTTAAAGGTTATTCTTTTGAACTTATGCTTTTCTGCCTTCCAGTCAAACATAAAGTTTGCTCTGTTCTCTGCAGCCTTCCCATCCTGTCAGGGCAAGGACTCCAGGCCTCTCTCCTGGCTTCTTATTGTATTTGTAGCCCACAAGGAAGTATTTTGTAGTGACAACAGATAGTCAACAAGACAAAAGCTATCAACACAGAAGTGGCTACCATGAGCCGTTTTGTCCAAATAGGTCAGCGCAGTGGTACTTCACAGGCTTGAACCAGTATCAGCTCTGCCAGCATTAATAACTCACAGGCGGCCTGATGTCAAAAGCAAAAGAGGGTGGAAAGAAAGCCACAGGCTATCTTCTTGTTTGCGTGGGTGTAGCAAAATGGACAGCATGAAGCAACCTGTCAAAGAACCAGTGTCTTTTCTGCGTAGCAGCCTAGACATTGCCTAAAACCTTCACTGTCTGAAAAGTGAAACTTAGGTACAGAAAACTTATTTTACTTTCCCGTTTATCACTGAACCCATTAGTGCAAATCAAGAAAAGATATTACACCTTTTAATAACTCATATCCTAACATTAGAGGATAAACTTTCTATACCTCAACTGTGATGAGGATCCAGAAAAGAAATGTTACTAAATTGTGAGATCTAGCTTTCCATGGAGGCCACATTAAAAAGTTTTATATCCCACTGTAAGTAGAGACCAAGGGGTTATCTTCTACTGTATAGATAATTAGAAATGTATGTCTTTCTCCCAAAGTTTGAAACACAATGTTAAAAATATTTTCTGTGAGTATTACTTAGGACTACTTTATATAAAATCATCTCCATGCTGCTCTTTGAAAGTTTTTTTTTCTAAAACAAATGTGTTACTGACAGAGCTTACATACAGTAAATGTTTTATTCTTTATTGTGACTACAATGAATGAAGGGTAGAAAAAGTTTTGTATTTATTTACAAAATTTCCATGTAGTATGATCATTTTCTCCTCTCCTGGTTTCTGAATCCTCCCCATTTCCCTTTTCACTCAACCTCATGCTCCTTCTCTATCTCAAAAGCAAAAGCAAAAATCAAAACAATCAAGACAGGTAAGGCAAAAAATCAAAATGAAACAAATGAAAAGGAAACAAAAAGAAAAAAAAAACCCCAGAGTCAATTTTGAATTGTATTGGCCACCTTTTCCTGGGCATGGGCCTGCCTTGGAGGATGGTTGGTTTAGCCAGTGAGACTCAGTTAAGAAAAACTGATTTTCCCTTTGCTGAAAGGTATCAGTTGCAAATTGATTATTGGTTAGGGGTGGGACTTCTTGTCTACCTCCCTTCTCAGTCCTAGGACTTTGTACCAGAACATTTTCACAACGCTAAAGCATTATATGATTAATATTATCCCTAAAGAAAACAGGTTTTCATGAAATCAGGTTAAAGAAGAGAACCATGTGCCCAAAAACGAAATATCCACTTGTTTGCTTATTTTGATTAAGATGAATCAAAACAAGTTAGAATTAGGGAAATTATACTACATTTTCTAGACAGCAGAGCAGACTTGTCTACCAAGCGATGTCAGATGAAATGGAGTAAATAGCCTGTTAAATTACACTCCTGGACTCCAGCTCACGATCTCATATCCTACCAGTGTGATACCACATCAGGCTGCAGGAGACTGTCCGCTCCTGTGCTACTGCTATAAACTGTTGCTAGGAAAGATGCCAGATACAAATGCACATCACATTAGAGAGATCAATGACTTTACCATATCAGAATGTCCCCTAAAAATATCACTTGCTGTGACTTGATCTAATATTACATATCTTGAAATAATGACTCTATCAGGCTAATTGTCAAAATCAAATATGTCTACCATCATGCGGAAAAAAGAGAAAAGGATACCTCTTCTTTTTGGACAAGGTGAAAGTGTGTGAAAATGTAAATAACAATGCCTCCATCCTCGGTATCTCCCCTTTTTTCACATTCCCCTCCCCCAACATCTTTTTTCAAAAGATCTGGGCATAGCAGGCAGGACTAGCTCCCACCACAGTACTAGGGCAGGGGATACAACTTGGATGTGATGCCATAGTGAGGAACCTACCTTCTCTCCTTGCTTTGGTTGTGAAAAAAGTGGCCATTTGTCCCAGCCTTAGTCTCAACCCGGATTTTCTACAGTTACTTAAAAAAAAAGAAAGAAAGAAACTTACACGGCACCTGTTTCAGAGTTGAGGAGCCTGATCTACTTCATAAAGGGAGTGTGGAGGTGATAGTTAACCTAAAATGTCAACATTTATGTGAGATCTACAATCACCCAGAAAACTGACCTTCGGGCGTGTCTGTGGGCTGTAAAGTTGGTTAGGTTCCATGAGATGGAAAGAACCTCCCACTGTTGTTAATACCGTTTGGGGGGCTGGGATCCTGGACCACATAAGAAAGAAAGAGTAAGCTGAGCCCAAGCCTTCATCCACGTTTCTGTGTTCCCTGACTCTGGGTGCAGTGTGTCCAGCTGCTTCAAATTCTTTCTGCTTTTGACGTCGCCTCCATGAGGTACTGCACCTTTTCACTGTGAGTCAAAATAAACCCCGTCTCCATTTTACTGGGTTTTTTTTTCCCCCATAGTGTTTCATCTCAGCAAAACGAGGGAAGCAAGCCAGCAGTCAATGAGCTGACCACTGTGTGACTGCCGCAGCTCAAGGACATATATTCCTTCCCTGGGCTCCAGGCATGACTCCTCACACCAAAGCCAGGGAAGATTGTTAAATACTCGAACACTCGTTATCTATCCCCTGTCCCAGAAATGAAACTCAAATTAATTTCTCTGACTCGTACTCGCCACTCTGCATTCATCCTGTGTATTCTCGCTTCTCAGACTGTTTTCTAAGTACACTATGTTTTCTTTTGCAAGCTTTTTAACAAAAACATAATAACATAAAAATTATATGTATTAGTGGGGAATCATGTAATGTGTCTATGCGCACAGTGTTTAAACCAAATTAAATATATCTGTTTCTTCAATTGTTTTGCCATGTGTTTTTGGTAAAGTTTTCATTATCTCTTCTAATTCGTTAAAATAAATGAGTATTATTGTTATCTATAGTCAATGTTCTGTGCAATAATAAGAAACCAGAAAATCTTGTTCCTACCTGATTGTAACTCATTTCTTCATCTACCACTCGATTCTGCTGTTTTGAGAATTGAGTAGAGACCATTTACTCCCAGTTTATATGAGATCAAAATTTTCTATTTTACATATGATCAAGACGTTAAGTCCCTCTCCACACTATCCTTGCCTTATTTCCTTTAGCGTGATGATATCTACTTCAGTCCATGATGCCAAATACAAATACACTCTGCTTTCCAATTTTAACACATTTAGCTTATTCCCTTAGTTGTGCAGCATTGCCTTCCTTAATTACATTTTAGGAATAGGATTGTGCCTATCTTGCTTAATGTTTGTTACAGGATATATTATTCAATACTATTTGTACTATGAATTGGTATGTAAAATGACCAATGTATCCATGCAAATTGTAAAGAAACTTTCTTTAATGAATATTCACCCAAGCAGATTTGAAGAATGATGGTAAAAGAAGGAAAAAAAATGAAGATCTATTCTAAGTAATTTTAAGAGAAAGAAAGATACATATTGACAATGAATGCTAAGGATCCAAGTAGGAAATAATATCTGAGATAAACCTAAGAAGAAAGGATAAAGACCATATGTAGCAAAAACCCATTACATATGTAAATACAATTTGGGATGTTAAAGGTGTATATAAAAAGATAGAATATTTATGCAAGTCCAATGCTTTATGTGACATTGAAAGCATTTAATACTATTCTTTAAAATTTGTGCTGAAGACAGACACAAAAATACTTTATTAAGGATATCAAGGTCATGGTGGCTATAAGTGTCATAGACTATGTTAAAAGTCAATCAACAGTTAATGCTTCAAAGCCTATCAAACCCTTGGGCAATATTCATGTAAAATGTCCTATTTTTAAACCCATAGTATTAACTTCAAAATTATTTTAACTTCAGGTATTTGAGAATACGTTCATGTATTTAATGTCACAAATATTATAAATTATGACTAGGTTAATCTATCCCAGTTTTTTCTTTAGAAAAATAGAAATATTATTGCATCATTATGTTATTCAAACTATTGAACATTCTCATACTTGTACTTAGAAAAATGCATGGGGCTAAATAAATAATAAAAATTAAATCACTATGTTTAAATACATTTTGATTATTACATCAAATGTGTGTACTACTCATTATATTATCCCCATTATAGCATGAATCCCATTAGTACACATTCAGTAAATGCTTAATGCTTACCAATTAAAAGTATTTATATTAATATAGAGAAGGGATTACAAAAACTCAAGATAAAATGACTTGAACAAATATAGACAGGTTAATCTAGTGCTGATAAAATGAACGCACTTGTAAGATTAAGTGAATTCATCCCGGGGGGAGAACATTAATAACCTAGAAAAATACCGAACAGTTGACAAGCACTTTCCATACATTACTTCACTTAAGCTCTGTAATCACACTTATGATGCCCGAAATTTAAAAGGTTTATGAGATTTACTTATGATCACATTTCTAATAAATCTTGATGTCATCCCAAGTCCTAGTCAGGTGTTGTTTTCATAACATTCTTCTGCCTGTTTTCAAATCACTGAAGAAAAGGCACAATAAATTTGATACCTTTCTTTTGTTGTTGTTTTTCCTCAATATTTAATGATCATTTACGAGTTACCAAGCTCTATTCTAGATACAGAAGATACAATAGTGTAAGAAAAAAAAAACTTGGAATTTTCTGCCCTTAGTAGAGCTTTTACAGTCTTTATTTTCTACATTAAGAAAGACAAACAGAGCTCCAAAAGGAGACCAGCAGAGCCAAAAACTGGGGCATGGGGGCCTAGCAGAGACTGATACCCCAACAAAGGACCATGCATGGAGAGGACCTAAAACCCCTGCTCAGATGTAGTCCATAGACTCAGTCTCCAAGAGGGTCTCCTAGTAAGGGGAGCAGGGGCTCTTTCTGACATAAACTCAGTGGCAGGCTCTCTGATCATCTCCTCCTGGGGGGGGGGGGCGGGGTGCAGCCTTGTCTGGCCACAGAGGAGACCGGATAAGCTAGGGTCAGATAGAAGGGGAGAAGGACCTCCCTATCAGTGGACTAAGGGAAGGGCAGGGAGGAGAAGGCTGAGGAGACGAGGGAGGGGCCACAGCCAGGATGCATAGTGAATGAATAAACTGTAATAAATAATTTGAAGAGAGAGACATTTAGGAAGTTAATGCAGCGCCAAATGTAATGAGATCTAGTCCAAAGGGTGATGAGAAACCAGGTCACTCACAAGCTCTCAGGTCATTGCAAAATATTTTGTTGTTGTTGTTGTTTTCAGCTGACCTGAGAACAAAATGATGATTCTGCCCAGATAAGCGTCCTGATTTGACTACAGTTGGAAAGAATGGTAACATGATAACTCTGCTTCCAAATCACCTAGGGAAGAGGGATTGAAAAAAGTAAAGAACAAACAGAGGGCGACATCGCCAGGATGCTTTAGTATGCCAGAGCAAAAGTGTGGCAAGAGGAAGTTGAATTTCGACTGCACTTAAAAGGTTAATAAAACAGAAGCTGATAGAAAATGTAATGCAGAAGAGACAAGAAAGAACAATCACAGATGATTAAGACCTGACCCCTTCATAATGGCATATCCATAAGCTGAGAATAGAGATGGGAAGTTTTGGGGGCACAAGATGGTATGCACCATTTTATTTTTAAAATGTAAACTGTGAAATTCATATTAGAATATTAGAGGTGTCTAGGAGGCAATGAGATGTCTAAGTGTAAAGTCCAGGAAAGAACTTTTTAAAATAATTGCAAAGATTTTTTACATATAAAAAATTGTTATATGTGTGTGCATTTGGATGTCTGTATGTTTAGTGTACACATGCAGACACATATTTCTAAGGCTAACTGAAAGAAACATAAAAAGGTGGAAATTTCAAAAAGACAAGATTATATCCAAACTGAACCCTGACACCACCCATTCTCAGAGGTAGGGGAGATGAGAAAAAAATCCACAGTTAGTTCAGGTTGCCAGATGAATGAGTGGTCAGGGATAAAGGATAGGCCATGAGGTACACGTCAGTTTGTTGGAGAAACTAAAATAAATGTTGGTCAATAGTTAATCCCATATTCTCATCATTTATCCAGGGCTCATGGGACAAACAGCAGAAGGATATATTTCCTAATGCATAGAAATTATGAAAGCTGAATGTGTGGTTATGATGATGCAAGCCTGGCTGAGTTAAAATTGTCCTTCACATTTCTTCAGTGCAAGTCAAATAGAAGCTGTGGCCAGTTTCTACCACTTAGGTTACCAGAAGCTAACACTTAGGATAAATGAAAATATCCAGGGTGAATATCTATTTCTAGCCTAATAGATATAGCCAGGGACTCTTTGTCCTGGGAAAAAATTAGTCTTACATATGTTCTTCATGCAAATAATGGAATCTAAGTTGGTTCCAAATAGATTCTAGATTGCTTTAATTCAATGAACTGGTTTTGCAAGAAAGTCAACAGTAAGACATAAACAAGAAATAGGCTTCAGATATATATTTTTAAAGTAATCATTGCTCACATCAGCTGCATGCATGCTACTTGCCAAAATCTCCAGCCAAACTCCTTTAAAGTGGCATTCTTTATACCAAGTAATCTGTTTATAATTTTAAAATAAGTGATAAGACTGAGAAATTTGTGTCCTTCTTTGTAACTTACAAGGGAAGTAGGTTTGAAGTGTAGCAGAAATGATGACTACCCGTGGAGCTGTGGTATTATGTGAACTGAGAATGGGTCTGAAAGTTATCAGGAAAGAGTGCTCAACCAAAGACAAATGTACAGATTTAATTGAAAAGTATAAGAACTTGTTCTTTGCATGGAAAGAACAGTGGTAGTTTTTCCTTTAACCTGCTTTCTGTTTAATGATTCAAGTTTAATTTAAAAAAAATAGAAAAATAACATGTGCCGACTGAAATAAAAAGCTCACCATTTTCCATGATTCCTTCTGTAAGCACCTTCACCAACATATATTTCTCTCTTATTATCAATGCTGTTCAATTTATATTCAAAATACACCACATTTTTCATCTACCAACTAACAGAAACCACTGAAAAAACTAGATAATCGCTCTTTATGATAGTGAGTCATGGTTTTGTGTTGTTTTGTTTTGTTTTTTCTTACGAACACATCCTGAATGCTACCTGGAAAAACTTTCTGGGAAAGCAAAGCACATATTGTTATTTGAGTTCAGGTTCCTCTGTTCATCACCAAAATGAAGTTCAAAAATGTAAAGATAGCTAAGAATCAAAAGTCCCTTTAAAGGAGGCGCTTTTCTACTACCTCAGCTATCATTTTATTCAAAGGTTCTAAAAATATCTAAAAACAAAACCACAGACTATCTGTCCTTTCACTTTGCTCTAAAAACAAGAGAACCATCATGGAAAAAGAAAATCAAAGTTTAAGTTTCCAAAATTCTAGCACCAAAAAGTAAAATTTTCTTTTAATATGAAAGAGGTAAAACTATAGTGTTTTTTTTCCTAAATAGCGCAGGATGATATGCCTTATGGAGACTAGTCCCCACGGGGAGGAATGTCATTCGCTTCTGATAAGTTATACAAAAAGTCAACGGCAAGTGCTAAGCATGAGACAGAAATGAAAAATCTTCAAAGCAATAATGGACACATGAAATGCATCCCATTGGGAAATAAGAAAGCCACAGGAAAGAAATAAGTGAAGTGAATACAACCTCACAACCAGCGCAGTTCCCACAAGAATTCTCTAATATGAACCATTAAAGCCATGTGTTTAACATTTGATGAATCTAAGTTCTTCCTTGTCAAGCGCAGAAGCTCCAGGCGTAGTGAGCATTAGCATGATTCTATAATAGACAATCAATCACCCCATTTTACATTTTATTGTAAAATAACATCACAAATATGTACATTAAACTTACTGGTTTCTTTTTCTTGTGAGTTAAATAAATGGGTGACATTCTTGCTTCACTATTAAGTTCAATGTGTTTATTCTTTCCAAAGATGATTATTGTGAAAACTCATAGCCATGTCTACATCGTGAAAACATCAGAAACGATCTCCTCTGTGCTTTTCTCCACACATCCATTTTTGCTCAGTCAACTTGGCATGACTTAAAATGTTCAGTGAGAAGATGAGCTCCTCCATTATCTCACAGGAGAAATGTTGGAGTCATCTCATTGTTAACACTGCCTATCTCTAAAATGATCCCAAATTTCTATTCAACACAAAGGTAATTGACTGGGACTACAAATTCTCAAGGGTGTACTAGTTGCCATCTATCTCCGTTTATAACAATAAGCAATGTGGTAAATTCATAACATAGTTTTTACTGTATTCCATAAAGACGCTATGAAAAGGTATTTGGCATTCAACCTCCATGCTACAGATGATGAATACAGCATAGTTTACCAGTAACGAGAAACTGAACCTTGGATTATAACCCATATCTCTATTCTCTCTAGCCTCTCCATCAGGCAAGAGAGCAGGCTATGCTGAAAAAACAAAAAAACAAAAAACAAAACAACAAAAAAACCACCCACCTCTTTGAAACAGTTGTTAGGAAGTGAGGTAATGTGTATATTATTTAGATGTCAAGGAATCAAAATTTATTTCAAAATATCCACAATCTGACATACTTTAAGATCTAATTTCCAGTTGTCCCAATCTGTGGATATTTGTGTTGATATCCTAAAGAGTACCTCAACTAAAGGGAGAGACAAAGGGAGACTATAGGTTACCTCACTGTGCTCCCTTCCCTGGAATTTGGAAGAGACAAGACAGGGAGAAGAGACAGTTAGTCAACTTCCTAACCAGTTTCCCTTACCTCATGTAATTACCAGTATGGGCATGTAAAATCTCTCCTTACCTCAGAATTCCATATTAGAAATAAAAATATTTATTATATAAAGACACAGTATATTGCCCATCTCAGTATTCCTCCTTAGTGTTCCTAAAATCCAGGGCCACTCTAACTGAAGAGTGATATAAATTTTACTCCAATGACATGACTGCTCTGGCAAGGGATCATATCCAAAGACTTTCTAGGTTCTGCGGTCTGAACCGCTGGAATGATACACTTTTAGTCCCCCTGACTGGAATACAGACACCACTTTAGTACATATCTTTAATCCCAAACAATGAAGATAAAGCTAGTTTGTAGAAGGGGAAGTGACCATGTTTGACAGTGACATATAATTGAAGGGCAGACAAAGCACAAAATCAAAGAAAGATGTGACAGATTGAGTAAGAGACAGTATATGCCTAACACTCACAAGAGCAGACACACACAAAAATAAAGCTACTTAGGAGCAGTACAGTAGCATTGAGGGAAGAGAGTAGGGTACAGTGGAGAGAGAATAGAGAAGGCAATACAGTAGAGTACATTAGAAGAAAACAGTGCAGTAGAGTTGCGTTCAGTAGAATCCAATATACTACAGGCAGTTCAGTACAGTTCAATTCAGTGCAGCTGGGTTCAGTTTAGTTCATGCAGTTGGGTACAGTTCACTTCATAGAATTCAGAGGCAGTTTTTTCAAGCAGAGCAATTCAGAGAGAAGTGTAGAGAACTCAGTTTGGATCAGTCATTTTGGAGAAGAGTTTTGAGCCAGAAGAAGCTGAGTCAAGCCAGTGAGCAATAGTTCAAAAAGAATGAGAAAAGGTAAGTACCCAGAGGCTGAAAACATTCTAGGCCTAGGTTAGCAGGTATGGAAGCTAGAAGCTCAGGCCTAGTGATAGTTAGAACAGAAATTGAAATGCTCTAGGCTCAGCCCAAGATATGTTTTTGTAAATCTTGGGAACGGCTCTCATCCCCTCATATGAGGAAATAAAATTTTTTAAAAACTACTTTTACAGAGGAAACTTCTGTCCCAACAAACACTTACCCAGGAGTTTACCTTTACTTTGTGAAAATATAGTATTTTATTAATCCTTTGAGACTTTCGTGCATGCATAATGTGTTTTAACTATATTTATACATACTCCTTCCCTTAACTTCTCCCAGTCATTTCTCTCTTCCTTACCACATTCCATACTCTGTGTCTTTTTTTTTTAATAGCTTACTATGTACAGTTTGTGCCACCCATATTCTCATGGGTGTAGCCCCACCCACTGGAGAATGTAGACCTACTAGGAGCCACACCCTTATAGAAAACTGGCTCTCCCTATTCCAGAAGCCACCAACAGCCAATAGGTAGGTCATGGGCCACAAGGGACTCAGGATTTCCTCCCCTCTGTGCTGGAATGCTGACTTGATTGTGCACAGTTCTTGTACAGGTAACCACAGCTGCTCTGAGTGTGTGGGTGTTGTAGCCCTTCGTGTCTAAATGACACTACTTCTCTGTATTCCTCCAAACCCCAAACCGTTACAAATTTTACACGTTCCTTCTGAGATGGTTCCTGAGCTTTAAAGGGATAGGTAATACAGATGTCCCATTTTTGACTGAAAACACCGTAGACTCTCCCTGCACTTTGTCCAGTTGTGAGTCTCTGTCTTAAGAAACTTCTCTGATGATGGTCAGGGATGTCCTGGAGACCCCACAACCATAAAGACATTTGCAATAACTCTTAGCTGTTTACCTGAACTTGATGGTAAGACCTTGCTGAAGACTCTACACCCACCCACACACACTTTGGAGAAATCAAGTTGTATTAGAAGGTGCTGCTTAGTATGCCAGTGGGAGAAGAAGCATCTGCAGTCTTACTCAGAAGCAGACTCTGAGATTCTGTTACTTTTAAAGATGAGTAGATACACCGAAAACATTTCAATGAATTTTATACTTAAAGGTGAGTAGTTAAGTAGTACTAACGAAGATAGTTTCAAAGCCCACAAGCCATATGCAGGAGGTCAGGGATAAGAGCACACACACAAAATGGAAACATTTCTTTATTCAGGAAACATGGTATACATAAAGCTTCCCTACAACAGCCAGACTGAGATTATAATTTAAAAACCAAAACAGAGGAGAGACATAGGGGGAGAAGAAGGAGGGAGAGTGGGACTGGGAGGAGATGAAGGAGGGGGCTACAGCTGGCATACAAAGTGAATAAATGGTAGTAAATAATAATAATACAGAAAAATTTAAATATTAAAAAAACAAGAACAAAGAACCACGACAGTGCTCTGCAAAGGCTTTTAAAGGCAGCATCCCCTTTCTCTTAAAGTACTCTGTTGGGTTCTCCAAAGTAGTCAGACAAGATCCTTCCACAGTAATTTATATGGTATTTTTCCATTCTAACAGCTGGACCCTTTATGTTTATAGAATTGCCATGTGGCATGTTGTTCAAAGCAATGGGGTTTTAGAAGTCCTGAAAGCAGGACACTCACTTAAAGCCTACATAGGACATGTTACAAATTTAAAATATGAAAAGAAAAGGAATTTGGTTGCAAAGAGCATGAAACCTGAGTCCACAAGCTTTTGCAAGGCCCTTTTAATGCAGTCAAAGAGAGAGATGAGAAATGTTCATTTTCCCAACTGTCAGCAAACATAACATATGTATACAGCTTAACTAGCTTCATCCCCTCTCAAGGATTTTCCTATGGTTTAGTTCCATTTCCAAAAGGTTTTAAAAATAAACAGCATTGTTAGACCATCCTGGTCTATTAAAATAACTATTTATTTATAAAAAGAAGGTATTATTTTTCTGATTAGTCCTCATGTTCAATATATCTGAAAATTCTGATTGATGGCTACTAGTCTAACACTTATGCAAAATTAGTGCAAGTGCAGAAGTATGTTTTGATAACATGCAAACCTTTTATTCGTATTTCAAACTGTGAACTGCAAGTTCAAATTGTGATAAACAATATATTAAAGATTAATGCTATTAAATATTAAATTGTTTACTCTCAGTGTAATGCTAAATATTATTACTACAGAAAATAATTCTAATCTTTGTTGCTTAAAAAGTGAAAGAAGTGGCCTGGAGCGATGGCTCAGAGGTTAAGAGCACTGGCTGTTCTTCCAAAGGTACTGGGTTCAATTCCCAGCAACCACATGGTGGCTCACAAACATCTATAATGAGATCTGGTGCCCTCTTCTGGCATGCAGGCACGTGAGCAGGCAGTATAGTGTGTAAACAATAAATCTAAAGTTTTAGTGGCAGACTGGCTAGATCCCAGGGGAGGACATTGCAGCCAGCCCTGAGGAGTCAGGATAAGCTGGGGTTGGATGGAAGGGAAGGAGGTCCTCCCCTGTTGATGGACTTGGAGGGGGTGGGGAGGAGGGAAATGAGGGAGGGAGTGGAAGGGTAGGAGGGACTGAGGGAGGGGGCTACGCTTGGGATTCAAAGTACCTAACCTGTGATTGAGATAAAAATAAATTAATTAAAAAAAAGTGAAAGAAGTAACTTCTAGAAGCAAAAGTAAAATTTTCTTCTCATGTGTCACATTTTTAATATTAAAGCTGTTTATAGGAAAGTTTTTAAATATTCAAAATTCACAGTTAAACTAAACCATAGCTTTTGATCTAAAAGTTCTAAAAGATTTTAATATTCAAGCTCAATAATTTCTGTTAATTCCTTTAGACACAAAATAATTAAAATATTTTACAGACTGGTGTTAGAAATAGTAGAATATACGACACAAATAACTTACTTAGAATTTCTCAAAATTTATCTACATCCCTTTGCTAATTCTACAATGACTGTAGACTGTGTAGCATGGACAAAGAAACTATCTGAAACCATGTGATTTCATAAAATGTCTGACAAATAAGGACTCGACCAGAGAACACTTGCTATATCAAATGATGACAATAATTCAAACACAGGGTTAGCATGCCACTTCTGAAAAAGGCAAAGATCAAACTTTGTCATCCTCTGGTCTGAATTACCTTCTTCAAAAGCATGAAAGCCATGCATGGTCCATCACTCACTCAAGCTTTTATCTTTTCTGCAATAACCCTATAGATCAAATTATCAAAACAAAGAGCAAAACCATTTTGCAAGATATTTAAACATATTTTTAAAAAGTCATTATAGAAAGGTGATGGAAGGATTAAAAAAAACCTCAGCAAGAATCTTGTGTTAATTTTGTTGCAATTCATATATTCTTTCATTCTTTAAATAATTATTAAACAGGTCATATATGCTATATACTGTCCTAGACACTCAGAAGAAACAGTGGATTCTAATGATAATGGTTTCTATTGTAACTCTGTGCTATAATGTAAAAATGACATAAACTAATAAGAAATAAAAAATATAATTTATAATGTTGCAATGGGGCATGTAGTGGAAAATGTGACACAGAAACCAGATAATATGACAGCCTATACTCACTCTCACAGCTGTCTATTTACATACACAGAAATAGTAATATGATATGAATATGATATAATATTAATATAATATTCATATGACACAAAAGCTAGGAAAAGTTTTGCAGGAAATGCCGAACTAAAATATTCTAAAATAAAGATAACCATTGCATATAAAAATGTGTTCCTGCAATCCCCATCCAGAAAAGCAAAGGGGATGGACATCAGAAGAAGGAGAAAACAGGGAACAAGTTACGAGCCTGCCACAGAGGGCCCTTGAAAGGCTCTGCCCTGCAGACTATCAAAGCAGATGCTGAGACTTACAGCCAACCTTTGCGCAGAGTTTTCTTCTTATGAAAGAAGTGGGAAATAGCAAGATCTGGAGAGGACAGGAGCTCAATAAGGAGAGCAACAGAACCAAAAATCTGAGCACAGGGGTCTTTCCTGAGACTGATATTCCAACCAAGTACCATGCATGGAGAAAACCTAGAACCCCTGCACAGATGTAGCCCATGGCAGTTCAGTGTCCAAGTGGGTTCCATAGTAAAGAGAACAGGGACTGTCTCTGACATGAACTGATTAGCCTGCTCTTTGATCACCTCCCCCTGAGGGGGGAGCAGCCTTACCAGGCCACAGAGGAAGACAATGCAGCCAGTCCTGATGAGACCTAATAGACTAGGATCAGAAGGAAGGAGAGGAAGACCTCCCCTATCAGTGGACTTGGGGAAGGGCATGCGTAGAGAAGGGGATGGAAGGGGGGGTTTGGGAGAGGAGGGAGTAAGGAGCTACAGGAGGGATACAAAGTAAATAAAGTGTAATTAATAAAAAAATAAATTAAAATGTGTTCCTGCATTAAAAACTAGTACCTAGAATGACAAAGAGAGAAAGAATACAACAAAATTATATACAGTACAGCAGGTTCATTGAATCCCATTTGGAAAGCAAGCAGGAAATTGAATATTGATTATTAGAATTGCTCTCAGATGCCCCATATGCTAGCTTCCTGGTGTGATAACAATTGTTTGATGGCAGATACAAAAAGGGCAAATAAGAGGTTTGTGATTTTGAAGCCAACCTGGCAGAAGAGCCTGATTCTAGCAAGGAGAAAAAGTTCGAAATGTAAAAGTTGCCAGACTTTACATTTTTCTCTTCTTTTTCTAAAAAGTTTTTTATTTCTATTTTTTCCTTTTATTGAAAATGGATTCTTTATTATAATTTTTATTATTTTTATTACAATTTATTCACTTCATATCCAGGCTGTAGCCGTTTCCCTCATCTCCTCCCAGTCCTACCCTCCCTTTTTCTTCTGCCACTATGTCCCTTTCCTAATCCACTGATAGGGGAGGTCCTCATCCCCTACTATCTGGCCCTAGCCTATCAGGTCTCATCAGGACTATCTGGATCCTCTTTCTCTGTGGCCTAGTAAGGCCACGTTGCCAGGGGGAGGTGATCAAAGAGCAGGCAACCAAGTTCATGCCAGAGACTGCTCCTGCTCCCCTGCTAGGGAACCCACATGGAGACTGGGCTGCCATTGGGGTATATCTGAGCAGGGATACCCTCCATGCATAGTCCTTGCTTGGTACATTTGTTCTTGAAGGACCCACTGGGCCCAGATTTTTTGGATCTGTTCATCTCCTTGTGGAGTTCCTGTCTCCTCCAGGTCTTTCTGTCTCCCTCTTCGTCCATAAGGTTTCCTGCACTCTGCCCAAAGTTTGGCTATGAGTCTCAGCATCTGCTTTGATACAATGCTCGGTAGAGTCTTTCTGAGGTCCTCTGTGGTAGACTTCTGTCCTGATCCCTGTCTTCTACTTCTGATGTTTATCCTGTTTGCCTTTCTGAATGAGGATTAAGTATCTTCTCTAGGGTCCTTCTTGTTGTTTAGCTTCTTTAGGACTATAGATTTTAGTATATTTATTTTATATGTTTAATATCCACTTATAAGTGAGTGCATATACCATGTGTGTCTTTCTGCTTCTGGATTACCTCACTCAGGATGATCTTTTCTTGATCCCACCATTTGCCTGCAAATTTTATGATTTCCTTGTTTTTAATTGTATCCCATTATGTAAATGTACCACACTTTCTGTATCCATTCCTCAGCTGAGGACATCTAGGTTTTTTTCAGGTTCTGGCTATTATGAATAAAGCTGCCATGAACATGGTTGAACAAATGTTCTCTGGAAGAGTAGCCAATGCTCTTAACTGTTGAGCCATCTCTCCAGCCCCAGTTTAGGTTCATTTATTTTATTTTTTAAAATATATTTATTATTTATTACAATTTATTCATTTTGTATCCCAGCTGTAGCCCCCTACCTCCTCTCCTCTCAGTCCCACCCTCCCTCTCCAATGCTCCTCCCCTGGTCCATTGATAGGGGTGGTTCTCCTTCCCTTCTATCTGACCCTAGCTGCATTGTCTTCCTCTGGGGCCTGGCAAAGCTGCCCTGCTAAGGGGAGATGATCAAAGAGCCAGCCACTGAGTTCATGTCAGACACAGCCCCTGTTCCCTTTACTAAGGAACCCACTTGGAGACTGAGCTGCCTGTGAGCTACATTTGAGCAGAGGGTCTAGGCCCTCTCCATGCAAGGTTCTTGGTTGAAGTACTGGTCTCTGCCCCCTGGACCCAGATTTTTTGGCTCTGTTGGTAGTGCTGGTTTAACTGGATGTCTACATGTAGAAAAATGCAAATAGACCCATATTTATCACCCTGCACAAAAGTAAAGTCAAAGTGGATCAAAGACCTAAAAATAAAACCAGGCACACTAACCTGTTACAAGAAAAAGTGGGGAAGAGTCTGGAACTCACTGGCACAGGGGAAAACTTCCTGAACAGAACACCAACAGCACAGGCTCTAAGAACAACAATGAATAAAGTGGGACCTCATGAAACTGAAAAGCTTCTGTAAAGCAAAGGACACTGCCGTCAGAGCAAAACAACAGCCTTTGCTTTTTAAAGAGAAATAATATGAAGGTGGCTGGGTAGTGATAGAGGTAGAGAAAGATATGACCAGAATATATTGGACAAAAATAAAATAGTATTCAAGAAAAGGTATTTTCCGGGCAGGAATCAAGCTTTTCCCTTCACTCTGTCTGTTCTTTAATAGCTTCCAACAAACTAAATGCTCTGCTCCTATGGTCTTGCATGAATACCATTAGGATTTTTCCTTCACTGTGTTATGCTACTTTGGGGTTTTTGTTTGTTTGTTTGTTGTGTTTCTGTTGTTTTGTTTGTTTAATTGCTTGATTGGGTTTTTGTTTTGTTATGTGTGTGAGTTGCGTTTTGTTTTGTTTTGTTTTTGTAACATGTTCTTACTATACAACTCTGCCTGCCCTGGAACTTACTACAGGGACCAGGCTAGCCTCAAGTTCACTGAGCTCCCCTGCCTCTCCTTCCAGAGTGCAGCATTCAAAGTCATAAGTCACGGCCTTGGTTTAGGTTATGTTTCTTAACAAGAAAGGACTCACCTTTTTTTTTTTTCAAATATTGTGTTTAATTTCTGCTAAGGGCTCTAGAATTGTGAATACTCACTTCTATGTCTTTCACTCTACTCAAATTGAGTGGGTCACGATGTCCTGAACGTGACAGTCTTCACCTGATGTAAGCAAACTGCATGAAAAATAAAAGGCTGCCGTCTTTAAGGTATCATTGTATCTCCTATGATAACGTGTCCCCTGGAATTTCTATAAGTATATAAAACTTCACTCTGGCACGAATCGTTTTTACTTGGTAACAATGATCCACAATTTTAAAGTGTTACAATGAAATATCACACTGCTCCAGAAATGGAGGAGACGGCCTTAATTGTATTGGCGCATGTATTCATAGGGATCTCAGTTTTAAAGGACAGCGCTCTTAAAACTGTCGCTAAGATTTATTTGACACTTCCAGTCACTGGTAATATTTAAATAAATTGATTAATTTAATCCCAACAACAAACCTGTGAGGTACAAGCCACTGTCATATGCATCTTAAGATGTAAAGTTGGAAACAGAGAGGTAATGTGTCTATTAACAATTTATTAATCTGTTAAAAATTTCTACTAAAAAGACACGTTAAAACATTCATATGAGTCATTTTGCTTAAACTGTTGATGCAATTATTACACAGGAGAGAACTAAAATTCACCTTTCATTTGTGGGATAAATCTCACCTGCTTGGGATGAGTGATGCCCTGTTTCCTGGCACTATATTTAGAATTCTCTTTCTATTTTAAAATGCTATTCTTTCTGGTGGTCCTCTACTTTGATGCTTTTAGCACAAGATTATTCTAGATTTAAAACATGAATTACACAGCTTTTGCCCTACTTCTGTCTTCTGATGCAGCTAATATTTTCTAAACCCTCTACAAATGTGGACTTGATCTTTGCTTTGAACCAAAAATTATTAGTAAAGTGTTTTTTAAAGTTTCATAGTGGATTTAAACAGAAATCAATTAACAAAAAGCTCAAAAGTGTAACAAGTAGTTCAGTTATTAAAGCTATTGCTAAATAAAAGCTACTTAAAAAGCACTATGAATGGAAAATATTGACTAGCATTCTCTAGAAAGTGTGAAGATTATAAAATCTTTAAAGTTTGTAGTTTTGCCAGTTATCCGCTTGTATTATGGAAAGATTTGCATATGCATATACTTATAGTTCATGTATTATATAAAGTATCAAACTATGTTTGCAAAAGCATGTGGTAGCCCCTTGTTTTTAATTCAAGCTGGGAAGCATGACATCACACCTTCTCACAAGATGGTGAGGATCCTTGGCCACCCAGGTACCACTACTAACATCTGGCTTCTTGCTTTATATCCTTTATTTCTAAAATTCCTTTTTCCTTCCATTTATGTTCTTTCCCACTGTATATTCACTCATTACCTTACTTTAAAATTTTTTCTGCATTTATATTTTCTAAATAACACATAAATAAAATGCAATCTCTTTCATCCTGTTAGTGAAGAAACTACTTATAGGTCTTTAGTTTCTCTTTTGTTCATAATCTTACTTTCTCATAAAACAAGTATATCAAATGTGTGTCTTTAGAACAGTGTTTGAAATTTGTGTTTATTTTCAAAATCTCAACAAACCAACTTTTCCTATGTATGTGTCTGTGTGTGCATATGTGCATTCACGTATCATATGTGTATGTATGCATGTGTGTCTATGTAGGTATGCATGGACATGCACACATCTGTAAGTGGAAGCCAGAGGTTGACATTAGGTGTCTTTCTAATAGTTCTTTACTTTACATACTGAAGCAGAACTTGCATCCAGAACTTATCAGTTTGCCTAAGTCTATTCAGACAAATTGCTCTCGGACCCCAGACTCTGCCTGTTGAATGCTGGAATTACAGACAGGCCTGCACACCTACCTGAGTTTAGATAAGTACTAGGGATCTGAACTCGGGTTCCTATATGTTGCCTGCTAAGCCATCTCCTCAACACAAAAGACACTTTTTAGTCAAGAGTTGCTCTCCACTGCTGGCACTTCTTGTCACAATTCTTTGCAGTGATCTATTTTAAACATTCTCTTCTGGTTTCTATATAAAAACTCTCTCCCTGAAATGTTCATTTGTTAAAGGCAGGCTTCCCAGCTCATGGCACTATCCAAAGAATTGGGTTGGAGGGCAGGTCTCATCAGTGAATTAATTCATTGACAGTTCATAGCTAGGTAAGTCATCTGGAGTTGGGGCCTAGCTGGAGTACATCATTAGGATTGTGCTTGAAATGGTTCACTATAGCACCCCTTCCCTCGTTTCCTTGCTGCAAGATTTATCTATCTCCTCTGTCTGTGTGTGTCTCATTGTCTCTCTTCCTCTTTATGTCTCTGTATCTGTATCTCTGTCTCTGTGTGCTTCTGTGTCTCTGCCTCTCTCTCTCTCTCTCTGTTCTCTCTCTCTCTCTCTGTTCTCTCTCTCTCTCTGTTCTCTCTCTCTCTCTCTCTCTCTCTCTCTCTCTCTCTCTCTCTCTCTCTCTCTCCTCTCCCTTCCTATTAATGATTAAGGGAGAAGCTCTTCTCTGAATCCTCTCTACAATATGTACTGGCCCATCATAGGCCCAAGTGATGGAGCCAAAGTGACCTAGACGAAAACCTGGTTGGCCAAGTTAAACTCCTTTTTTACTTACTTTTCTGAGGTAGTTTCTGGCATAGTGATGGAAAAGCTGACTAAAGAACACAGGAAGAGGAATAATAGCTAACATTTACTGATCAGTTGAAATATACCAGCTGCTGTTCTAAGTGCTTTAAAACAATTTCCCTGTAATAGATGAAAATTCCAAGACAGAGAGGTTATGTATTCTGAAAAATGTCACACAGATTGAAAGATAAAACAGCAAAGCAATACCATAGACTCTGATGTGAGTATCTCCATATGGCTTAGGCCTTGGGATTACTGCACAAACCCTTCTGTGAATTATGCTCAGAGTGTGAGTGGGTTTGCTCAGAATGACAGTCTCTTTGGTGCAGAGACTCCAAAGCTTGTTTCTTAAGGACAGCTGTCAGAGATAGCTTCTGCTCCCCTTACTAGGGAACCCACATAGAGACTGTGCTGCCTGTGATCTACAGGCCACAGAGGAAGAGGATGCAGTCCTGATGAGCTCCTAGGCTAGGGTCAGAGGGAAGGGGAGGAGGACTTCCCCTATCTAGGGACTAGGGAAAGGGCATAGGGGGAGAAAAGGGGGGGTGTGGATGGGATTGGAAGTAGATGAGGGAGGGCTACAGCCAGGATACAGAGTGAATAAATTGTAATAAATAATAAAACAGTTTTTAAAAAGAGCAGCAGTGACATTGTGGTCTTGTTGGCCTCCCAACCACTGATCTATTAGTTTTGATTCTTACCTTTTCTACACTTATTTCAGTTTATTTATCTTTGGCTATCACCTCACAGTAACTTTTGGTGTGCTTTGAATACATTACACCCATGCTTCTGCACAAACCCCAGATGAATCATTTTAGGATCTCTGTCCTGCAGCAATAACTAATCACAGATCTGACTCTCCCCAGCACACTTCTGTTTTGAATCTGCATAAATTGTTTCTTAAAATTTCACCACCAAAACTATGCTCCACGTGGGATGAACAAGTACAAAATCCTCCAATACGTGTAAAAGGAATTAAGAAAATGCTAGTGGAAATACCGACTTTTACTTGAATCATCTAAATTGAGCAGGCCGGATGTCTGAACCTTTGTATGTAACTACCCAAATTTATGGCTGGAGCTCTGTGACATGGGGTATACTTTTTTATAAAAGGCCACAGGTTTGTTTTTTTGTTTTTTTTTTTTTACAGAGCAGGAAAATGATTCTGAAGAAAAACGAAGAGTGCTTGCTTTATAAAGCAAATGTTGAGGCAAATGTTCATCCTTTACTATTCTCCCATAGGACTTTTACAAGATGAGAATCTGGCATTTACTAATAGGTCATTCGAGGGTCGGTGGCTGTGGGAACCCAGACTCTTTGTCTGCATTTTATCTTTACCATATGATTTTGTTATGAGTGTTTAAGCCTTGTAAAGCATAATATATCATGAATATTTAATAACTGCATTTTTAAAATGATATAAATTAAATCACCTGTCTGTTCTGAGGCTACATTATCAATAAAGATGCATTTAATTCTTCATTAGGGACTTTAAGTATATTTGTTGTTTGACCTTTCGTTTAGGGGTGTGTGTGTGCGTGTGTGTGGGTGTGTGTCTGTGTGTGTCTTTGTCTGAATGCCATGAATGATTTCAACTATGTATGTGAAATTTTAATATGAACTTGAGTTTTATCTTTTGTCTTCTTGGTGATTCAGCATGCTATGTGTTTTTTTAAACAGATATTTATTAATGAGCTACAAAATCAGCTAAATCTAGACTAAAGTATTCCTACTAAATCAGGAAACTAGTCAAATGTTGGAGGATGGAGCAGGGAAGAATAAGATGGTTGTTAGAATGCCTCATCAGAAGCACCTAACAGTAAGTCTTTGAACTTTGTGCCATGTGCAGCAAAATCCAAGAGGGCATAACTCTTGACCTCAGATAACTTTAGCAAAAACTGCAACACACAGGTACACAGAAGGTCTCAGAGCAACCTAGGAAAGGACACAGTGTCATCCCAAACTAGCTTCTGCCTTAGAGTGGGAAGAGAGCCTCTGAGCGATGATTTTGCTCATTAATGTGCAATTGGGCACAAATTAACCTCTCTTGGGCCTAATTTCTCCATCTCTTAAACAGTCAGTGGAACAATATGTATAATAAACGCCTTCATACCTTCAACATGTTCAAATGCCCACAGAGTGCCAGTCACGCCAACATCCTCTCACCAAACCACAAACGCATGGCCCTTAGGCCTTTAGACGAATTCTTCCTACTTCCTAGAATGCTCTGGTCCCCGGTTCTCTGTGTGGATAGATGCTTCTCTGCCTACAACTTTGGCTCAGTATTCCCACCATGATCCATGTCACATCCCTGTACCTCAGTGTCAGGACAGACGAGCAAAGCAAGTGAGCAACACTTTGACTTCACATGTGGAGAATGTCTCTGCCTTGATCAAACTCCAAAAAATTGAAGAGAATCATCTTAAATAACAAAATATTATCAAATTTCCATTATAGATAATAAGAATTTGTCCAAAATCTCTGCATAAATATATTCAATATGATAAGCAAATTAGGAAATTTTGAGAATGGAGTAACCACCCACAAAGAGACACCAAAATAACAATAAAATCTTAGAGATTAAAAAAAAAATCAAGTAAAATATCTGAAAGTTGCTGTATTATGAGGGTGTGGATTTGATCATCAGCCACTCAAGAACAATTTATGGTAGCCAGGAAGATAAGGTTGAAGAAGCTACTTCAGGTATTAAGAAGGTCATGTTGGGGATTGGAGAGATGGCTCAGAGGTTAACAACACGGGCTGGACAGTATTCAGCATTAAGCTAAAGGTCCTGAGTTCAATTCCCAACAACCACATGGTGGCTCACAACCACTATATAAATAATAAATAAATAAATCTTTTTAAAAAAAAGGTCACGTTGTCTTTACGTAGCACAGACCTTACTCATACTCCTCACACAAAGCGCTATGTGACTTTAAATGTATATATGAATTATATACCTGTTTTTAAGCTTTTCCCCAAGTGCACTTAATATTTGAGAGCCTCTGTTATACTATTTTGTTTGGATGGTGACTAGCATCTTGGGTACACAATCTGTCTCTGATGTTTGGACATTATGGGCTGTTCCCATCCTTGAAACAACTTGATTGTCATGCTCTTGACTTAATGGATGAGAAAACTGAAAGCAGAAGAATAAAAATAATTGTAATGTAGGGTTTGATTTCTGATCTGTAAGTAGTGATCGTCCTTACCGTGTGTTAACAATTGCAAAGTTGTATCTCTTCTTCACTAATTTCTCCATAGTCACCATTTCCAGGAAACACAAAAGATAAAACAAAGTTAAAACAAAAGTCAAAGTACTTATATTTTGAGTGCTCGGTTCAGTTATTAAATTGTGTCTCCTCACTTTTCTTGTTTTTTTTTTTTATTCCTTTCATTCTTTTTTTTTTTTCACAGCAGTGCACAGAATGACATTGTCTTTAGACAGGGAACGAACAGGGCTGGGAACACGGCCTGGCCCGAGATATCGATTTGTCGGGGCCAAGGCACAAACATAAAGGGGATACAAAGGAGGGGCAATCGTCAGATTTGGTCTGGAACTTGGAGGTGGGCTAGTGGTAATTCTGGGAACGGGAACAGCAGGAATGGGAAGGTGTGGACACCCTGGACAGGGCTGGGAAGGCACTTGGCTCAGTCTCCTGTTCCCGCCCATGCAAGGGCTGGCTGTCCCTCGCCTTTCAGCAGCCCAGAGGCTGCTCCTAATTGAGCCTCTGGAAGAAGTTTTTGCTGAACTCGTAAGTGCTGATCATGATGGCACACAAAGGCGCAGCCTTGATGTTTCTTGGGAGGAAGCCTGCAAAGAGTCCCCTGGTGTCAGATTCGGCCTGGATTCTTCGAAGCAGGAGCCAGGTGAAGTCAACTCTTGGGGCTTCACTCTCACAGCCTCCAAGGCTCCCAGCGCCATCTGTTGCTGTGTCTTCACCACATCAAAGGGTAGAGTAAGGGTGGCAGCCACCATTCCTGAGATGCCACCGGCCACAAAACTGACCCTCACAGATGTCTTGTCTTTTGGTCTTAGCCCATTCAGCTAGCTCCTCACCAGCTCATAGTTGAACCAGTACAGAGCTGAGAAGGGCAGGTCTCGAAGGGCTGTGGGATCCCAGCCCAGCCACAGTGAGCGCCAGCCTCCCTGAGCCACCGCAGTTTGAACACAGGTAGCTAGTTCCCGGTCTGACACGTGCTGAGCCTGTAGCTTGGTCCGCACAAATTCCAAGGGGCTGATCACTACCACGGTGCCCATGCGGGCAAGGGCACCAGCCACCATGGGTGCATAGAGGTCAGAGGTCAACGATTGATCACACAGGATGGCCTTGAGTTGGTCATAGGCTGTGAAGTAGATGGCGGTAGCTGGTACAGTCATCACCAGGGTGGCTGGGAGGTCGCTCCACAGGGTCCTGGTGCCCTCATGTCTCACAATCTTCACAAAGACATCCAAGGTACCAGTGAATCATGTAGAATCCTGAAGCCAGGACGCACAGGGAGTACCATTGGGGCACAGGTACAGGGGTTCCAGAACACCATTGCAGTCAGGAGGCACTTCCCTGGGCTTGGAGAGTGGAGGGTGATTTGGTGTAGGAGAGACTCCAGAATCTCTAGAGAGGTGTCAGTTCTCCGCCTCCAGCGGTGTCATGAAAAGGGAGGTGACCACAGCCCCAGCTCCTGAGGCCACCATTTGCTGACGGGGGCTAATGTCCCCAGGATCCTGATTATCCATCTTGAAGTTTTAATCCTGACTCTGAGCCGGTGCTTGAGCCGCGCCACCCCAGGGGCCAGGCTCATAGCTGCTCCGTGGCCAGTGCACGGTCCGTGCGTACCTGCCTCGCACAACGGCCGGCAGGAAGAGCCTTCTTTCATTCTTTTTATTTAGTCTTAGTACATGTGTCTATACTTATATCTCAAATCCCTTGATTTATTTCAGATCTCTTGAACCCTAAACTAGATATTAACTCATACTTTGTCAAAAGTATAAAAACAAGACATATAAAAGAAGTTTATGTCCCTATAATGAAGTGCAAAATACAGTACTATAAAAATTGGTATATTCTCACAGGGAGCATGGTATTACCTGAACACCGTTCTTGGAGTCTGTGTGGCTTTAATAGAAATCATGTCAAAACATGTTACCTTCCATATGAAAACAAAATGACACCAGCTCATTAGCGCCCCTGGGCACTTCCATGGCATTGCACTTTAAAAGCAATCTGACACGTCAAATGGACTCTGTCCTTGGAGTATCTGCTTTGCCCCTCGGTGATGTGGCTAGAGTCTTGGACATCATTCATTAACACGGCCTCCGACAGCACTGCACCTTCCACATTCCGATTAGCTCCATTCTCTGTTCAAGTAGACCAGGCCCACCTACTGGTTGTTGATCTGTTTACATGCAGGATTCTTACCCTATTAGTGGGATCCATACCAGGTGGAACACACCCCTATGCCCTCGCTCTATGCTACTTAGATACCTACAGTCTGTCTTGCAGTATCGGGAAAAAGCACAATGCCAGAGTGGTCAGACCAGACAGGTGATAACAAGCCCATAACTTTGACAGAATTGTCAAATTGGGGGAATAAAAATTTATAGTCTTTATGGGCCACTGTGAAACAGAAATTTAACTCTGGGCCCTAAAAGGAGTAAAAGTGATGGAAAGGAATTGGTATATAATGGCATGTTCTCATTTTCTGAATCAGACATTCTACCTCTTAAACTATGTGGGTAGATGCATGTCTCAGTATAACTTTTATCCCATGTTTTGAGATAATTATGTCTTTGCACTAAATGATTTCTTCCCCTTTGATTTGAGCTAATAACTTACTTCTGGTAAACAGGACAAAGCAAAGGACACTGGGACATTAATTCTATAACTGGATGACAGCAAATCCTGACTTGGGACTTGCTCTCATGCTCTTTTATGTGTGTGGGCTTGCATGCTTTGAAGAAGCAGGCTGAGATGCAGGTGAGGTACAGAAGATCTACTGGACAGAAGATGTGGAGCTTCCAGCCACCAGAGATGAAGGAACAAAGACAAGTCTAACAATGGTACAAGGAACACAGTAATGCCAACAGCTACTGACTGACCTTGCAGATGGATGTACCACCATTCTGGATGTAAGATGTGTCTGCTGATGCTTGATGAACACCTGCACTTCAGCTTTATTACATGTGAGAGCTAAGACTGGGACTCAGCAGACATACAGCAGTAAGTAACACATATTATGCTCTATGTAAGTTACGTAAGTGGATTCTGTCTCTAGCATCTACAAGATCCTTGACAGTTAGACTAGGGAATGCTTTGCCATGGAGTAAGGAAAGAGCCACGGGATAAGCAGTGTGGAGGAAAGATGAAAGTTCAATAATGCACCCAACATCCTTGAAAAGCCCCAAATAAGTGCAAAGCATGACTTTCCTCCCAAGACACCTTTTTCTTCACTACTTTAACAATTAAAGAGGTTTTGTTTTTGGTTTTTTTTTAACTGAAGCAGGGAGATGGAAGACCTGGAGGGGACAAGAGCTCCACAAGATGAACAACAGAACCAAAAAATCTGGGCAAAGGGGTCTTTTCTGAGACTGATACTTCAAACAAGGACCATGGACAGAGATAACCTAGAACCCCTGCACAGATGTAGTCTATGGCAGCTCAGTCTCCAAGTGGATGCCCTAATAAGCGGAACAGTTCAGGTCTTTGACATGAACTCAGCGGCTGGCTCTTTGATCACCTCTCCCTAAGTGGGCAGCAGCTCACAGCAGGCCACAGAGGAAGACAATGAGACCTGGTAGGCTAGGGTCAGATGGAAGGGGAGGAGGTCCTCCCCTATCAGTGGACTAGGGGAAAGGCATGGGAGGAAAACAGGGAGGGAGGGTAGGGAGCGAGGGAGGGGGCTGCAGCTGGGATACAAAATGAAACAAATTGTAATTAATAAAAAATAAGTTTAAAAAATTTAATAATAGCTTTAATTCACTGAACAGTTAAGTGCTTAATATCTTTCAGGAAAATGTATAAGTAGGAAGTAACTAATAAAGATGAGAAATTCTGCCAGATCTCCCTGGAGTATCAAGAGACTGAGAAAGTAAATAGGAAAAGGATGAAACAAAATTCATGGAAATTCAGGTGTGTGTGCATGTGTGTATGCATTTCTTCTTCACAGAGTCAGAAATCACCACACAATAGACTGAAAATAACTTCTTCATAGTTAGAAACATTCTGATGGAAGGAACATTTTTCAAAAGACTGAGTGCACATAATTAAGTGGATATAACACCTCCTAAATACATAGACAAAACAGATGTTTATAAGCAAATCATATGTTGTATTCCAAGTCCGTGACACTGAGACCTCAGTAATGACCTAATCCAATATATCTCATATGACACACCCGAGAACTACAGCCTGGTACAAGTACTGCTCTCTAGAATGTGAAATAGAACAGGTACAGAACAAGGAATGCTTTCAGGTCTTTAGAATTCAAGTCCACTTCTTTCAAAAATCATTAGCCCTACACACTGAAAACACTGGTGAACATACAAGAAGAGTGTGATCTTTTCTAATTCCATCCTTTTGCCTGAAATGTTCATGATTTCATTGTTTTTAATAACTGAGTAGTATTCCATTGTGTAAATGTAATACAATTCCTTTACCCATTCTCAGTCTGTCTATTACGAATAAAGCCACTATGAACATAATTGAGCAAATGTCCTTATACGGTGGAGCATCTTTCAGGTATATGCCCATGAGTGGTATAGCTGGGTCTTGTGGAAACGCTATTCCCAATTTTCTGAGAGCACCAGTGATTTCTAAAGTGGTTGTACAAGTTTGAACTCCCATCAGCAATGGAAAAGTGTTCTCCTTTTGCCACAACCTCACCAGCCTGTGCTGTCACTTTGGTTTTTGATCTTAGCCATTCTGATAGGTGTAAATAGGATCTCAGAGTCATTTTGATTTACATTTCCCTGATGACTAGGGATGTTGAGCATTTCTTTAAGTGTTTCTTCGCCATTCAATATTGCTTCTTAACAGAATATCCTCTGTTCTCAGTTTAGCTCTGTACCCCGTTTTTTATTTGAGTTATTTGGTTTGCTGGTGTTTAATTTTTTGAGTTCTTTATACATTTTGTATATTGCCCTTTGTCATATGTAGGGTTGGTGAAGATCTTTTTCCAGTCTGAGGGTTGCCCTTTTGTTCTACTGACAGACCATGTCCTTTGCCTTACAGAAGCTTTTCAGCTTCATGAGGTCCCATTTATTGATTGTTGATCTTAGAGCCTGTGCTGTTGGTGTTCTGTCCAGGAAGCGGTCTCCTGTACCAATTCTTTCAAGGTTCTTCCTCGCTTTTTCCTCTAACAGATTTAATGTGTTCAGTTTTACGTTGAGGCCTTTGATTCACTGTACTTTAATTTAGTGCAGGGTGATAAGTATGGATCTATTTGCCTTTTTCTACATGTAGACATCCAGTTAGACAAGCACTATTTGTTGAAGATGCTATCTTTTTTTTCCATTGTATGGTTTTGGCCTCTTTATCAAAAATCGAGTGTCCATGGGTGTGTGGGTTTATTTCAGCGTCTTCAACTTGATTCCATTGATATACACCAGTTTGTTTCTATGACAGTACCATGCAGTTTTTATCACTGTTGCTCTATACTGCAGCTTGAGATCAGGGATAGACATACCTTCGGATTATTTTAGCTATTCCGGGTTTTTGTTTGTTTGTTTGTGTTTGTTTTTCTATATGAAGTTGAGAATTGTTCTTTCCCCGTCTGCAAAGACCTGTTTTGATATTTTAATGAAATTTTCACTGATTCTGTAGATTGCTTTTGGTAGGATGGCCATTTTTACTGTTAATCCTACCGATCCATGAAATTTACAGCAAATGGATGGAACTAAAAAAGATTATCCTCAGTGAGGTAACCCAGAACTAAGAAGACACACATGGCATATACTCACTCATAACCGGATATTAGCCGTATAATACAGGATAGCCATACTACAATCCACAAACCTAAAGAGGCTAAATAACAAGGAGGATCTTGAAGAGGATGCTTAATTGTCATTCAGAAGGATAAATAGAATAGACACTGGAAGTGGTTAAAGAGGGGGAACAGGACAGGAGGCTACCATAGATGCCCTCTGAAAGACTGCACCCTGCAGGAAATCGAAGCAGATGCTGAGACTCACAGCCAAACTTTGGGCAGAGTGCAGAGAGTCTTATGGAAGAAGGGGGATATAGAAAAACCTGGTGGGGATAGGAGCTCCTCCTGGAGACCAACAAAGCCAACAAAGCTGGGCCCATGACCCTGTAGAAACTTCTGCACAACCAAGGACCATGCTAGGAGAGGACCTAGGGCCCCTGCTCAGATGTAGCTGATAGGCAGCTCAGTCTTCATGTGGGTTCCCTAGTAAGGATTATCTCTGCTTTGGACTCTTCGATCATTTCCCCCTGGTAGGATGGCCTTTCCAGCCAGAGAGAAAGAGGATCCAAATAGTCCTGATTAGACTTGCTAGGCTAGGGTCAGATGGTATAGGAAGAGGGATTCCCTTTTCTGTGGTCTAGGGGAGGGGGATAGGAGGGAAGAAGCAGAGAGAGGGGACCAGGAGGAGACAAGGAGGGGGATATAAGGTGAATAATTATGAAAACATGTGTCCCTACAAAATATATAACATAAAATTATATATTATATTATATATATTATATATATATATCTGCCTATTGTGGTATCACTGCCAAAATTTAGTTATGTCTGTATTTATACATATATATGTATATATAAATATATACATAATTAAAATTTTAATTATGTATATATGTGTATATACATGTATATATCTAAATGTGTTTTTATTGTATATATGTGTATATATACATATATCTAAGTATCTATACACATATATCTAAATATATACATATATATGGCTAAATAACATATATATATGTGTGTGTGTCTAAATACAAACATAACTAAAATTTTGGCAAAGATACCACAACAGGCAGGAGGGAGGAAAGTACAACTGGTGGCAAAATGTCCCACAGCTACAGCATTGTCAAGGAAATGATAGAAATGTCAAATGCACTTTCTATTCATTCAAAGGTTCCCGTGAGAAACCTAGTAGCAGTCCGTACAATGATAATAAAAGAATCCTATTAGAAAGATGAAATGGATAAGAGAGAGATGTTATTATGTGAAGAAAAGGAAAAAGAGAAAAAATAGAGATTTAAAAAAAAAAAAACAAGATATTTAGATCATAGAGTTCCATGCCCTTACTGGAGTTTCTTGAAAAAATATCAAATGAATGATGAGTTATTTAAATAATTATAGTATATGAAATGTAATCCGTTCATCTCTTTTAACCATGCTCATATGCCCAGATCTCTCCATTTCCTATAAACCACTGCTGTGGTGAGTCTCAAAGCCTTTCTTTAAAATTTTTCTCATTCTGGTTACCCATCATCTGTTTTTGCATTGATAAGACCTTTACATTCAAAACATAAGGAGCAAGTGATAGCAAGGTCATTAAATAAATAAGCACAAGCCTCCCTTCATCCCTTTTACTAAATATCTTAAGTATGTACCTAAATTTTACCCTGTGACATCATTGTTGTCTTTTTAAAATAGATTTCCTGGGACACTTGGGGCTTTGCACATTGGCTGTTTCCCTGACCTGGGCAGTGACCTTATGCTTCTGAGTCTCACTTTCTTCTTCTGCAAAATAAAAGGATTAAAAAGTAAACCTGGTTAAGCCTGATTTTTATGCACTCCTCTGCCTAGATGTTCCTACATGTTCACTGCATGTCAGCTCCTATTCCTCTGCCCAAGCTGGTCAGTGTTTGTTTTCATCACCAAATTTACAGAGTATAATTTTTTAAATTTCATTTGTGAGGTCCAGGCTAGCAAGGCTCATACAACCCTCTGCTTCTCCTCCATCTGTCTGCCAACTGACATTCTTTGTTGCTAATCTAAGCCCAAGCCATATGTTCTCCGTATGGGAGACTCCTTCCTGCCCAGGTGGGGAAGCAGACACAATGATCTAATAAGTCTTTGCTGTCTCACTAGGGCAAGGCTTGGGAAACGTTCCAAACACTGAGAGGTTCTGATGAGACAATACAAGCTTGGGTGACTATGTTCTTCATCAATTTTTTTTCTTACTTTCTTTTTCCCTCCCCAGATCCCCAAACTATGTTTCAATCCTGTCATTACCTGTTTCCTCGTCTCTGTTTAGTCTAGCAGACAGGTCGAGACTCTGAAAAAAAGGTTTCAGCATGCGGTGTCTGTGCGGTATCAAGGACCATGTAGACGAAAGGCACAAATTAAGAGCTGCAGGACCGAGTTAAGAGGCTCCAATGCCAAAGCTGAAGTCTCCCAGCAAAGGAAACATGTACAGGTTAGTCAGAGACCCGGTGCCACTGGGTGGCACTGGTAAAGGAGGGTCCAAAGTACAGGAGCAAAAAATTTAAAAAGAGAAAAAAGAAAGGGAGGAAAGAGAGAAAGAAAAAAGATAGATAGATAGATAGATAGATAGATAGATAGATAGATAGATAGATAGATAGATAGATAGATAGATAGATAGATAAGGAAGGAAAGAAGGAAGGAAAGGGAGGAAGGAAGGAAGGAAGGAAGGAAGGAAGGAAGGAAGGAAGGAAGGAAGGAGAAGAAAAGTAAAGCAAAAAAGAAAGAAGGAAAAGAAAGAAACATGGAAATAGGAAGTGCAAAAGAATGGTCAGAAGAAAGCAAAGTCCTGATTAGAATGGCATAAAAGTAGGGAGGAACAAATTGAGGAGCATTTGCTGCTTAGGCAAGTTCTTCTCTGCCAGGTCATAAATAGTGCAGATCTCAGACATTAACATGACAAAGTCAGGTTCTGGTGAAACCTCCAAGGCACCCTTGCTGTTTTGACAATTACATAAAACAAAAATCAGGCTTTCACTTTCTACCTTGTTAACACCACAGGTTTTCTTTTCTTCTTTTTTCTTTCTAATATGCTGAAAGATGTATGCTTAAATAACCCCATGGAGTTAATCAATAGGTAAATGCAGAAAAAAGGGAGATATTTATAGTCAAAATCATTAATAGCAAAGTGTAGGTCTGAATAACTGTTTTATTTAGTTAGTTGTCTTCTGCTCTTCAAAAATTTAATTCAGCTTGCATTGCTCTAGCTAAAACACCTGACGCTGGTGAACTATCTAAAAATCTCTGAAGCATGATTTCCACATCCATACCATGGCAAATTAAAACCTCTGCCAGGCAATTAATTGTATCACGGCTGTGTAATCCTAAAGGCATTTTTCACAAAGCCATTTACTTCTTCTAGAGAGTTACAGGAAGTTTATTAGCATCCAGAACAGGCATGGGTTTATACATGTAATTGGCCCCTGCAAAGAGACTGTCAGGCTTTGACCTTAAACCATGTGGTCTGACTTGAGCAACAATATACATACCACCATTTGGATCTCTATGTTTACAGGCCTTCCTACCATCCTTCTTGCGCTCATTAGACTTCTTCATGAATAAGGGAGCGGAGCGAACAACAGCCTGTGAGCCTCTCAGATGAAGACACTCTTGATCACAGACGTCAACTCCCCACATGCTCAAGCCTGCCCAAGGCAGCTTCCCCTCATTATTCACAGCTCGATCCACCCTGCATGGGGCTGCAGTTTCTTACCCCTTCAAACGACTTAACGGTTAACGAGAGCATATAATTAGTGTTTTGTTTTTAACACGAACTATGGTGCTTCTTGTGGGTAGAGACAAGCAACACGTGTTCACATGTTATGTTGAGTCTAGAAAAACTGCCACAGACCTTGATAATGCTGACCTTCAAATTTCCAAAAAGAAAATTCAAGCGAGATATCTGCCGCATGTTTAGTGACTTATGCCTTTGAATTTGTCTGTGGCTGTGTTCTTTAAGGGAAGCGGTCATACAGCTGTCCATGCATTTGACGACAAAAATTTCTTCTACAGTGAGTGGGGGGCTACCATGTGCATGAATTTGCTTTGTTCCAGCCAGCAGTTTTATATAAGGATTAAAAAAAATAAGTGAGAGGGCCTTAATGCTATATGAAAGTGCTTTATTGCTTCCCAAATGAGTCCTTCTGCTGGAATATCATGTTGGATGGTTATCCGTGTAATACTTTCATTATAACAGAATGGCAAAGAATTGCATTAGCCTTAAAGAGATGTGAACTGGAAAGGTCATTTTTGTGAAAATGGAATCCATCATGGAGATTGAGGAAAAACTGGGGACTATTCACAAATGATGTCATTTTCCCCACTGTATGAATTTTTTGATCACCCAAAGAAATGTATTCTTTATAAATGTATACTTGTAAAATTACCTGGAAGCATGCTTTGAGTTTATCATGGATCTTACTAAAAAAGCATGAGACATTTTGTTCTAAGTGAATCATATATGGTCATCAAGAGGATCTGAATATTTAACATGAAGCAAAGAGGATTCTCCATCATGTTTGATTTCTAACCATTTATATCCCCAAAATAGCTGCTCTTTTTCCAGGCATTAAAGTTCTACTTTGTAGGGATGTCCCAAGCTATAAGGGTCTAAAATGATCTCAGAGTTCATGGATTCTACATTTAAGACAAGTTTTAAACCTTGGCAAGCTACTTCTCTACTTCCAAATTAAGGAAATTCTCAGTATCAAAAACCAAGATGATTTTTCCCTTAAACAAAATTATTTATTGTCTAGTGAATAGTTATTAAACATAAGAAATATTTAGTTGAAATTTATCCCCATACATATTAAGGAGTTCTACAAAAAAATACATCATGTGACACTGTGGTGAAGATCTTATGAGTTCATCATCAGAACTACAACTCTTTTCAAATGTCCTGAGGGTTTTCTTAGTCATTGGCAAAGTTCACATTATGTTTCACTAAATAACTACACAACTTACACGTATTTAAATTCTCCAATCTTTTCTCCACTTGTCTAACCTGAAAGTATTGCCTGTTTCCACCCTTGATGAAACTTCCCTATTTACAGAAGAGTGAGGAAACAATTCAGCTTCATTGAGAGTGTCTTTATCTCTGAAGAAGTGAGGATGATTCATGTCCTAGCTACCCCATTGTAATATGTGATAAATAACAAGACCACATGGGGAGTAAGTGGTCGCTTATAAAATGTCATGATTCGTATAGTTGTTTTAATTCTTCCCTTTCTTTTAAAGAGCAGAAACCCACCCACTCAATTTTTAAACCCGTCATGTTTTCATAAGACAAACTTTGAGAAGTACCTCCTTCCTGCTCTCATGCCCTTAGGTTAAATGGAAACTCTTCTCTGCATTTAATTGGGTTGAAAAATATCTGTAGATGTTTTCTGCTGTGTATAAACAGCTGTGGTGAACGCCCCACAGCTGTTAGTCTGTGTAGAACCCCTGTATATCAAAGCAGTGCTGACTGTATACACACCTGTATAAACTCAGGTGTAAATTAGGAAGTGGATGATATTACAAATTCAAATGCTGTCATCTGCTCTCTTCTTGGTCATCATTGGATGAGGAAGGATGGCTCAGATTTGAAGTAACATTCCAGGGATTCCCAGCATGCTTCTCAGGTTAAAAACAGCCATAATTATCTGTGACCCTGTGCTTAGTACCCTTTGGGCCTTGCCAACTAACAAAATGGAGTCATCAATTTACATTTGCTTACAACCTCAAAATTATTTGCCCAGAGTTAAACAGACAGTTTTAAGTCATGTTTAAGGCTCCACACAAGCTTACCCACGTTTACCTGTAGTACTATGCTAGGGCATAAATTAGAGCAATGCAAGGGACGCAATTTAATACCACAGGACTCAATTGGGAAAGACAATTGATTGCATCCAGGATTTTGAAGAAAACAAAGCATATTTAGAAAAAAAAAACAGATTGAGAGTCTTAGAGATTGTAGAAAACAAAAACAAAAGATTTGTATAACTTTCAAAGTTTTGTATGCATTAGTCACTGAATTTCAGGCCAAGATTACATTCTTTGGTAGTGACATGGCATTCAACTGTAGGGTCCTAGGTAGGTTTCTGTTGCTGGCATAGAACTATGACCCACCAAAAACAACTTGGAACATAGAGAGGTTCACTTCTATGTAACAGTCTGCTACTGAAGGACATTGGAGAAGGCACTCAAGGCAAGAACCTGGAGGCAGGAGCTGAAGCAGGAACCATGGAGGGGTGCTGCTCACTGGCTTGCTCTCCCTGGTGTTCTCAGCTTGCTCTTCTGTACAAGCCAGGACCAGCTGTGTAGGGGTAGTACTGCTCACAGTGGTCTGGGCCTCCCAAGCTAGATCATCAATCAATAAATTACTTCCAAAACATTCCATAGGCAAATTGGATGGAGGCAATTCCACAGCTGAGATTCCTTCTTTCAAGGTCAAGTTTATCAAAACTAACCAGCAGACACGGCTATGATTATGGTCATTTGGAGGCTTGCAATGGAAACATACACAGAGGAATACAAATGTTAAAAAAGGAGAAGGCAGGGAGAGAGAATTTACATCAGGACCTGTGGGAAAACATTTAGAGGATAAAAAGGGGGAGTTAGCATGAATGTAACAGGAAAATGTGAGGGAGTGGCTCAGTCATGTTGACTGTGATCCAAAATACACAAAATCAAAGTAAAATGCTAAGATGTTTGTGAACCACCAGAAACATGGCTCAAATTAAGCTATGCACCCCCTATAAGAAAAACACACACACACACACACACACACATTCTTTTGGAATTCAGAAGTTGGCTAGAGATGGGGGTGTCCATATTTAAAGGTCAGAAGTGAAGGGCTGAATGGCAAGCCTACTCTTGATGCTTATAAGTCAGGTGTTCAGAACAGGGAGTGCCAGCTCTTTATGGAACAGCTACTATGCAGTAAACCTAGAAAGCAACTAAGTGCCCATAAATATATGTATATCCAAATAGATGCTGAAAACTTAGGATGCTCCTGCACATTTAAAAACACTTTCCACAAAAGGGATAGTAAGTATGCCAAAAGAGCTAAGTACAAGAGTGCACACGTATTCACCAGTAAGCCAATAATAGCATCTGATATTGCCAGTTGTTCTGAAGTGTCCTGATATATTTCAGTAGTTAATAAAAGGATATTACCATCAGATAACTGGGTGGGGGGGGCTATACCATTGTCTGATTAGCATGCAAATCACTGAAACAGCAAATCATTTCACAAGCACTCTAAGAAGCAAACACTAAAATACACTTCAGTGCTGAGAGTTTAAGAGTGGGTACAGACCACCTTTCTACCTCGGATTCATGACATAGTTTCGTGTCAAAGAGGCTATCACTGAAACAGCATGGGTTCATTATGCATTGGAGAATGTGGTAGAAAAGCCAGGCAAGTGAACAGAGAGAAGGGAAAGGAGAGAATGTAACATTAGCACTCACCTTAGTAGCAAAAAGCAAAGCAAAACAAAACAAATAAGCAAAACAACAACACACAAGATCAAGTAATGCAGTTCCATTTCCTGTGATGTCATTTTATTGGCGTCTTCAAAAGACTAATATTTAATAGCCAGCACATTGGTCACCGTCTTTAACAAGACACAGTTACAGGGAATCTCTCCTACATATTACTAGTATTAATAAAATATATGATTGAAGATGGTGGAAAATTCTGCTTACCAGCCTACATTGCCCTTATTTTGCAAGTGAATTCATATTGTTTTTATGAAGAGAATAAGAATCATGTTTAGTATATAAATACAGCCTAATGTATTTTATGAAATTTAATTTCTGATTAATAGGATTACAATACTGATAGAAAACCCACCACGAAACTCAGGTGTGGGAGTATCAAAGTAGAAAGACACTTTTTAAACAGTTGGCCCTACACAATTATTATTGGTTTAAGCCTGGTGATAATATGTTGTTATTCCTATTATTAATAATCCAAATTATTACTGTGCTTATGACAACAAAATAGATTAAATTATTTGCTGCTTTGTGCCATATGTACCTGTATCTTCGAATGTCATGTTCTCACTGCACAAACTCTGCATGAAAGCAGTTATGACAGGAGGGGATAGAAGTGTAGACAAAGTAACTAGCATATGGTAATGCAAGCAGGGCACAGTTTCAGGCCCTGCTCAGCCTGAACAGGAAACGTGAGCCCTTCCTCACATGCTGTAGACAAGTGCAGTTAAAACTGTGCTCGGAGTTCTCTTTAGCTCATAAGATAAGAAAGGAGGAAACAGGATTACTTTTAGTTCATTCTAACTGTAAAGATAACCAAGCAGACAGATGACACCCTACCTACGAAGAAAGCACCCTAGGTAACTGCTGCTTTTGCCTAACTAGAAGCCTGAGCGCCACGTCTTAGCACCTAGCTCAGAACAGCAGGGACAATCTTGCCATTCTTTGAACACTCCCATTGATGCTACAAGATCAAGGTTAAATTCCTGGCCCTGTTGTTTTGCACCTGTTCACCTGAGGGATATACTGTTTAACACATCTAAATTTCAACATTCTTGCCATGACACATATTCACAAAATGAATGCAGCCATACAGGGACATAGTAGTTAGGAACGTGTAGGAGAAACATTTCAACCGTGGTGGGGGATAAAGAGAGTGGGAACAAATTAACAGGAGCATCTATTGTTCCTGAAGCTGCAGAGGACTGAGGGCTGAGAAAGGCCCTCAGATGGTGTGCAGTGTCCTTTTGCAGAGTTCAGTTAGAAACAAGACAGAGGGCTTACGTATAAGAGGAACTCCTGTGCTAAGGGCAAGCTGGCCAGCTTCCTCCAGACTCCTCATATTACTGGAGCTTAAAAAAAATGGGTTTTGATCTGTCGACTTGTGCTGAATGTTAGCTGTGCAGTCACTGGGTTCTTTAGGTGGTCCTGACTGATTTATTTCTCACCAGTGTTCTGACCACTGCTCCATGCACACCTGCAGCCTTCTGCCCTCTGTCTCAGCAAATCTTTCATTCATCGGGCTGTCACTTCTTAGAACTTCAGTTTCCTGAATAATATAAACTTTGCATGCATAGATCACATCCACTTTACACAAACTGCATCCCCTCATAACTTAGAGGGCTGTTTTAGCTTGTGTCTTCTTGGACGTAAATACTGATATTATTTCAATCGTAAGATTTTGACTAAACCTTATAAACAATGTTTTCATTAGTAACACAGAAAAGAAGACAATAAAGAAAGCTGAATTCTAGTAGGCATATTCCCTACAAGCCTTCCTGAATGACTAATCTTCATGAATGTAAGTTTAAATTACCCTAATATTTAAACATTAGCTGTTTTAGCTTGTGGATTCCATTTTCTCAGACTACCCTTGGCCTGAGATCTTACCTGAGACTTTGGTTGATCTGAAAATCTGACTTCAAAGGAAGAAGGTTTACAAGTAAATTTTAGACTGATAAAAGAGAAGCTCTCTCAACATGGAACATATATATCACATTCAGAGTGATGGGAAATCTTTTCATAGCGCCTAACTAATCAAGCCTACATAAACCACAGGTTAAGCAGTCTTCAGAATGAGGGGAATGAAATGCTGGCCTTACCTCTCTCCTCATGATTGGATAAGGATATTAAATTTGAACTTCACTCAATTATAAGAAAGCAGGCTGGGACACTTCTCTTCACCTATGCTTTGCTGAGGGTGACTTTATGCCCTGGCATTTCAAAAAGATAAAGAAATTAAGTGAGTGCTTGTCAGTTAATCCTGTCCCATTTCCAGAGAAGCCTGTTTTGAAGACAAAAGGGAAATGTATACTAAAGCTTTAAACACTTGGAGCTTAGGGTACTACACAGTACCCTAGAGAAAGTACAAAGCAGGCAGGAGGCTCCTAGTTCAAAATAAACAATGCACCCAAAGATTTATTAGTATGCAAAACGTTTGCTACTATTAAGAAAAATTTATCATGAATCATAGAAGGAAGATTTCAAGATATATATTCTTAATGATACTGAAATATGCTTTGAAGTAAGGATGTGGGATTTCTAAAAAGAAAATTATTTCTTGGTGTGGTTTAAATGTTAGCTGAAGACAAGTTAACTACATGACTTCCTGAACTTTCTCAGAGCACGCAGTCTTTGAAATCCAACCTGAAAGCTTTCAAACCACATGATTCTTTTCTTCCTTTATTGATTCATCTGAAAAACATTCTCTGAGTTTCTCCTGCATACTAGGTCCTATGAAACATGCATGTTATAATGACTATGTCAAGGTCCCTGATGGAGAATGGGGTTGCTAAAGGTAAGAAAGAGCATAGTGCAGTGAGTAAGTCGATTAACCCATTGAGACTGGTTTGTTCTACAACAGCTCACTCACTACCTCTCCTTTGTCATTTTCTCTAAACCTACTCAGACATTGTCTTACAGAGTTCACAGTGTTCACCACTCTACCTCATTATCTAAACCTACTATAGAAATACACTTAGCTTTATTGCATGCATTCTTGCTGTTAAGATGTATTTTAATTATGTGTGCTTATTACGTGCACATTGGTGCAGGAGCCCAGTGATTTCAGCTCCCCAGAGCTGGAGTCATAGGCTAGTGTGAGCTGTCAGATATGGATGCAACAATCTTGGGGCCTCTTCAAAAGCAGTGTGATCTGAATCACTGAACCACCTCTCCAGCCCTCTAAGTGCGTTCTCAACAAATATTTAATTTATAGCCATCTTAATGAAGAAAGGGGTATTATACTAGAAACGATGTTTGTTGATGCAAATTAATAGTTCCATTCTGATATACAAAGTAAAGAAGAGATATTTAGTTCAAATGTGGTAGATAATTGATAAGAGACGTAATTCTTAGGATCCATTAGTCACAGATATTCAAATAACTCTTGTATGGCTAGCCCCTTATTTGTCACTCCCTTTCTTTGTCAGATTTTGATCTCTGTGACAAATATTTGATAGAAACGACTTAATGGAGGATATATTTAGGTTTGAGTTTTCAGAGACTTGTTTATTTTTTAGATTACAATATAATTACATCATTTCTCCCCTCTTCCCTCCTACCATCTCTCCCATACACCCTTCCTTGCTCACTTTCAAATTCAGTTTTTTTCAGTAAGTACTGTTACATGCATATCTGTATACATATATATCCCTAAATATAATTTGCTTAGTCCATACAACGTTACTCGTATGTATGTTTTCAGGACTGACCTCTCGATACTAGATAACCAACTGGTGTGCTCTTCCCTAGGAAAGATTATTTCTCTCACTCTCAGTATTCCTTAGTAGTTTATAGCTCACTGTGAAGGGTGGAGGCTTCATAATCTTTCTGTTGTTGTCCTTGTTCAGCTCATGTTTAGGTATGTTGGTGAGAATTTATGGGTATAGCTTCTGACGTTACTAGGAGACACAGTCTCCTAGAGAATTCCTTGGTCTTCCGGCTCTTACAGTCTTTCAAGCCCCTCTTCTGCAATTTTCCCTGAGCCCTGGGTTGCAAGAGTGTTTTGTAGCTGTATTCACTGGGACTGGACTCCACAACTCTGCATTTTTAATTGGTTGTGGTTTTCTATAACGGTCTCCATCTGTTGCAAAGACAAGTCTCCTTAATGAGGAATGAGGACCATACTTATTTACGTGTATAAGGTCAGATATTTAGAGTGTTAGAGATTATTCTGGTTTAGTGAAGTGGTGGCTGTAGATTCTTTTGAACACCACGACTTAGCTAGGACTGAGTAGTCAGCTAGGTTTCCAGTACCAGGAATGGTTTTCCTCTTGTTGAGTCGGTCTTAATCCCAAGTAATGTGCTCTTGGTTACCACCAAAGTATGCATATCACTTCTAGACACTTAGAGTTGCTGTGCCATGCTGGTCGTCGTTCTGATTCACAGGTGCCACTGTCATGTAAGATGATGGTTGTTTCCCTGCTTTGGAAGCTTACAGGGCACTTTCTGCCACCATGAAATCATCATCTAACCATCAGGAAGGAGTTTTTTGGAAAGTTCCAGTTCAGAAGCTTCTGGGCTCTGTTGCTAAAGTTCATGGAGTCTTCAGCAACAGGGATTTACCTTTGACCTGCAGGGCAGAGCAACTAAGGGAATAACAATAGGTTGGGGTTTTTTTGTATATTTTTGTTTTTGTTTTTGTTTTTGTTTTTGTTTTTGTTTGGTATCTCGTGGACAGCCAGGACCAACAACCCCAAATGGGCTTCTCACATCTGGATTGGGATTTTTGTTCTGTAGTCTTCAGCTCTTGGAGGGAGCATATCAGCTCAGTTGAGAACAGTCTGTAAGATATATATATATATATATATATATATATATATATATATATATATATTTGGTTCATGGTTAGCCCTATTCCTATGAGCCTTAAGTAAGACAAAACATCACAACAATAAGAACAGGTGATTGGGCAGAATTACTTATCTCATGGCATCTAGGAAGCAGAAGAGGGAACAAGACAAGGTATGGTCCCTAAGACATGCTCACAGTGACTTGCTTCTCCCAGCTACTCAACACCTAAAATTTACAGTTGACTCCTAAAATTTATAGCACTTATAAAATCACAAAAACCACACTACTAGTTGAACCCCAAGGTGTGGCCATTCCATATTCAAACACAACTTTCTCATAGTACTAACTCAGAACACCTGCCTAAGCATTCAAATCAGTTCTCTTCCTCATCCTTGAGGGATACCAAATTGTTAATATTATTCATAGACTTGTTTCACTGTAAGCATTTTACTTTGGAGAATCTTAAAAACACAACCTCCCATGGTTGAAAAGTCTCTCAGAGGAAATGTATGGAGCAATAAGAGAGGCTGTTGTTGAAATTCTGTTCACCCCTTGCACATTCCACTACCATGCAACTCAGACTGTACAGAGACATAGGCAAGGTATATACCATCTGAATGACAAGCTGAAAAATAGACAGATATGTGGATGCTGCCAAGTATCCAAGGTATTATGCAGACAAATATATGGATGGGAGCCAGATTGCTAAAATACAGGAGACAGTTTATGAAGATGCCTTCTCATTACCAAGTATTCCACACAGGGCAAAATATCTTCACACACACACCTCCAGTTTTCATGTGAAAACTATGAAAAAAGTGATTTGGAGAAAAGATAAAGGAGACCTGTCTTTCTGTGTAATATCAGATACTGGACCAAAATAAGTGTTTTTGGCTTGTCTGATAGGTAAAATTTCAGCGTCTGGCATTCCTCCATCTGTAGCTGACATCATGGTGCTCTACAGAAATTGTTCCACCCTCCCACGATGTCTCCGGTAGCCAGGCAAGCATGAGTACGGCAAGTCCAGCAAATGTCGTTTCTTAAAAGCAAAGGCAAATATATAGTTCTATTTTGTTCACATTAATTTTCAAGTTTTCTACATTTGGATGGAATTAACCCTGTTGGCAGAAAAAAAAGGAAGAAAAAACCCCTGAAAAGCCCATACAGACTTCTAACACACCATTCATCTTACTTTGTGACTGGGGTATACACCAGCCAAAAACTGGAAATTTGATTAGCTGGTCTCGTGCATAAACTATCTCATGGGTATGGCATTTTAAAATATTTTCCAGATATACAAAACCATATTGGGTTCTTCCCCCTTATGTCTATGTCTGTACAGAGTTAGGGGTAGGGGGAAGGAATAAAAAAAATTCCCATAGCTACCAAAGTATTATTTTTCCTAGCAATATTTTATAAATAATAATCTCAAAGGAAATATGCTAGATGAACTTTGAATTGTGGCAACATTTAAGTTCAGGACATTTTTCCCCTTAGTCATCTAGATTTATCAGGATCTAGAAAAAATTTTTTCAGTGGCAATTTGATAATAATTTCCAATTTTATACAGAACTCTGGAGTTTCCATAAAATCCTTCCGATGGACATGAATCCAATTGAAGGTATTTTGAAATGGAGAGTCAGTTTATTGGCTTAGTTGATAAGGTGATGGAAATCTCTTCTAATCAGATGGTTATCTTCAGCGAATCAAAAAGGGCTTTCCCATTCATCTCTAACTCATTGAAGCCTTTGCAAATCTTAGGGAATGACTTAATGGTACATATTTTGTCTCTTCTTTTGTAGTATTTTGCAAATTGTTCCTAGAGGAAACTGTGAATCATCTCATACATGCTTCAGTTCAGAAGTTAATGCATAAAGGAGTGGCCAAGAGCACTGAAATCAGGAGGACACTAAAACTAATCTGTAGTAGATTCTGAGACCAGACAAAGAAGCTGTAATGCACAAGGGCATTTGCTCCTGGAGGTTTCACCTGGGATTTCCATCCTGTCTCTCATTTCCACATTAAGCACCCAGAATGGAAGTGTGTCCTGAGGCAAAGCAAGGTCCTTTCCGACAAACCCTTGAATTGTGTCGCCATTGCTAAATGCAGCTGTGTAAGCTATGGCAGACATATTCGCCTGAGATTTGTCCAAAGCTTTGTAGCAACAGCGCTGGCCGGTGAGAGGTTGGGAGCCAGCTTGGGGGTCCTAGTCTTTGGCTGATACTCACTAGCTGAACACTCCAGCAGAAATGTGTTAAGAAAATCTAAGGTCCATTTTCATTCTGTTTGTATTCAGAGGAACATGTTAACATGTTAACATCTGCCATCTCCATCTCCAGGGAGGGTAAGAAAATGTGCCCAATCTGCCCCTGAGGAACTTTCCTGCCTTGGTGCTCATAGCTCAAAAATCTCCATATTCTAAACTCTCTGAATTGATTTCGCCTGGAGACAGTAAGACAAAGGGAAAGAAAAGGGCTTTTCCTGGACTGTGGGCCACTTCCGGTGGCATGCAGTTTTCATAGACTGCAGTACTTTACCTGAGCCACTAGCTTTTCAAGCAGCCTACCTTTGATGGGAGTTGCCAAACCCCAAACTAATTTTGATGCCTTTGTGTCCTGTCTGTTTTGTTTTTCGAGACAGGGTTTCTCTGTGTAACCTGGCTCTCCCGGACTCACTTTGTAGACCAGGCTGGCCTGGAACTCACAGAGATCTGCCTGCCCTTGCCTCCCAGAGTACTAGGATTACCCTCTGCTGATACTTATTTTTAACTGCGTACAGATCCTTACATTAGAGAAATACCCATCAATCAGAAGACAGAACATATGCCACTCTAAAATGTGTAAAGTTTTAAACTAGATCCTTTTAAGTGCAAAATTATTTTCTTATCATTTTCATTTCAGGAAATAAATCTAATCATGACCCCTCTCCCCCCAAAAAAGCACAGGTTTCAAATGCCTATAAATTTGGCTGAGCAGATTTTATAAGAAAATCACAAATTTATATGACTCATAAATATTATTTCTTTCCTTCCACACAAGGCCCAAACCACTATATCTTCTTTATAACCAATTCATCATACCATTAACATTATCAAACAGAGATTTTAGAATTTAGCTTTAACTTTTTCCTTGGTTTGCACATCTCACATTGAGCTTGAAAAAAAGTTGCCTGAACTTTAGCTGAGGAGTTTCACATATTCTCCTCATCTCAAATGCAGTCTCGGCAGGGAATAATTTCCTGTGGGAAGCACCCGTGGGAGTGTCTTCGCTTCTACAGAAAAGCAAGAACAGCTGCAGGTTTTTTTTTTTTTAAATAACCTATATAGAAAAATGTCAAAGTAGGGGCATTCCTACCTTTCCTCTGAGTAAAGCCAGCCCTTGCTCTGTAAGTACTTACTGAAGTACGATTTGTTAAGAAAGATCATGGCTCAAAACCAGGCTAGATAGGACTAAGAAGAAATTCACTATTTTTCTCATAATTATGAAAAATACTCTTACATATCATTGTCATGTCTGCCTTAAAATGATTAATGTGCTCTCCCTCTCTCTCCCCTTCTGTGTGTGTGTGTGTGTGTGTGTGTGTGTGTCCCTCATACCTCCTCTTAGCCTCATCTCTCGCATAATCAGTGATCACATTGAAGTTTTTCACTCGTCTCTGAATTTACTGTATGTGTGTTGTTGATGATTTAAAATGGTCTTAGACCATGTATGTTGTTAGCTCTGCAATTATTACTGTGGCATATCTAATCTGCTGTCATAATCATTAAAAGACACAGGCACCTGATCGATTTTAGAATAGCCTTACTCAGCTGGGCAAGGCAGATACTACCTCTTGAGTCACCTTTACGGGCCAAACGTCCATCCCACGCCATCTGCCTTAATAATTTTTATTTGGGCTATTTCCCTCCCACAATTTCATAAACACTTGCTTATTTTCTCATCTGGACTACGTTCTGCATTCGCAGTGATCTGGCCATGCGCTCCTCTCCTTGCTATCAATGGGAGCTCTCTGCTTCTTCCTCCTCCGGTACCTATCTCCTTCTCCCTTGTTCCTTCTCTCCCCAAAGCCCTCAAACCTTTGCTCCATCCCTCATCTCTACCCTGCCCAAGTGTAGGACTCTCAATCATGGATAATTGGGGAACATTCCTTAAATTCACACGGTTACAGGAGGTAATTCAACATTCATAATAATGCCCATGGCAGAGCAGTAACCAGATCTCAAGACACTGAAATTGGCATTTGAAATCACAATTGGACCTTCCTCAAACATGTATGTCAATGCCAAAATTATGTAAAGTACAATGCTATCTACAACGCTGTGTTGAATGTAACAAATTAAATATGCATTTGAATATATACACAATTTGAGTGTGTCTATGTATTCATATATAATGTTATGGTTATTTTGCATACAGTTTAAAATGTATAATGTGAGCCTTATGCACATACACAATTCCTTAAATCTAATCTAATGAAGTTTTAGCATTTGACAGTAATTCAGATTAAATTAAAAGAGTACTAAAATATATACAAATCTATAAAACTTTAAAATATGTTAAGAATACAGCAGCAGTATTTGTTTAGGAAAGAGTTACTCTGTGCTTGGTGAATTGTCAAACAAGGCCTGAATTACACTCCTGGGGAATTCTAACCTCCAGCTTAGGGCTCCGAGCACCACCTCAGAACATCTGTGAATAGTCTAGCTCATGAGCTCACTTGCAAACATAGAATTGTTGTAATGTGCATCAGTAGTTTTCAATAATCACCCCAGAATTTGTTTTAAATCACTTTGAAATCAGACAACATAGCTGGTTTTAAGTGTCAAAATTAAACACAAATGGAGATGAGGTCATTAACACTATTCATATTCGTTTGAGGCTTTTTCTGTTAGGATTGTGTTTATGTTGTCATTCCCTGCAGAAAGATGAAAAACTGGGTGATTTTAAATATTATACTAGATATTTAACAGTGCTATCCAGGGCCATAGTAAAAAAAAACAAAAAAAAAAACCAAAAAACTCAAAGCATATGATGTGCTATATCACTGAAAATTTCTCTCAAATGGAAGTACAGTGTCAACACAGATGGGGGAGCTCTCATGGGGCTCCATCCACAGACAAAGAATGATAGGTGACTAAGAAACGCTGAGAGTGGAGAGTCCCCTAATTGGTTATGCAGTAACAAGGGGCAACCCTGCATGCATATGCGTACAAGTAACACAACCACACTGATAGGTTGTAATTAGATATTTAGCTGTGTGTGTGTGTGTGTGTGTGTGTGTGTGTGTGTGTGTGTGTGTAAAACAGTAACTACTAAAAGAGGGGGTGCCATGACTTCAAGAGGGAGAAAAAGGAGCTGGTATATGAGAGAGGCAATGAAGGGAGAAAAAGGAACTGGAAAATGATGGAATTACATTTTAATTTTAAAATATTTTTAATTTTTTTGAAAATATCGACATAATGACAAAATTAAGTTCTTTTTTTATAGTGACTATTCTAAAACTCAAAAACTGTAAACTGAAGGAAAAAATCTTAGAAAACAATATGAAAGTCAATACATATTCAAAAGAAATTAGCTTCAAGGTTCTTGGTAAATTTACCCACTTTACATCTGTAACACCAAGAGACAAAGTAGTGTCATTTGGTTCTTCTAAAAAATTTTTGATCACCTCCCCCTGAGGGGGGAGCAGCCTTACCAGGCCTCAGAGGAAGACAACGCAGCCACTCCTGATGAGACCTGATAGACAAGGATCGGAGGAAAGAAAAGAAGACCTCTCCTATCAGTGGACTTTGGGAGAGACATGCATGGAGAAGAGGGAAGAAGGAAGGGTTCGGGAGGGGAGGAAGGAGGGCACTATAGGGGGATACAAAGTGAATGAAGTGTAATTAATAAAAAATAAAAATAATGACAAAAATATATTTCCAGGTTTATTTTATTTATTCATTACAATTTATTCATTTAATATTCCAATATCTAGAATACATAAAGAACTCAAGAAGTTAAAGAGCAATAAATCAAGTAATCCAATTTTAAAATGGGGTACAGAGCTAAACAGAGAATTCTCAATAGAGGAGTATCGAATGGCAGAGAAACACTTAAAGAAATGCTCAACATCCTTAGTCATCAGAGAAATGCAAATCAAAATGACCCTGAGATTTTATCTTACATCTATTAGAATGGCTAAGATCAAAAACGCAAGTGACAACAGCTGCTGGAGAGTATGTGGAGAAAGGGGAACCTTCATCCACTGCTGGTGGGAATGTAAACTTGTACAACCACTTTGGAAATCAATCTGGAACTTTCTCAGACAGATAGGAATAGTGCTACCTCAAGATTCAGCTATACCACTCCTAGGTACATATCCAAAAGATGCTCAAGTGTACAACAAGGACATTAGCTCAACCCTGTTTGTAGCAGCTTTATTCGTAATAGCCAGAACCTGGAAACCACCCAGATGCCCCTCAGTTGAGGAATGGAATCAGAAATTGTGGTACTTTTACACAATGGAATACTACTCAGCAATTAAAAACGAGGAAATCATGAAATTTGCAGGCAAATGGTGGGATCTAGCGAAGATCATCCTGAGTGAGGTATCCCAAAAGCAGAAAGAGGACCCTAGGGAGGATACTTACATATCATTCAGAACAGCAAATAGAATAAACACCAGAAGCGGTGGAAGAGAGGGAACAGGACCGGAGCCTAGCATAGAGATCCTCTGAAAGACTCTAACCAACAGGGATTGAGGCAGATGCTGAAACTCACAGCCAACCTTTGGGCAGAGTGAAGGGAGTACTATGGAAGAAAGGGGTAAGAAGGACCCAACTGAAGAGAGTCCCACTGTCCTTCTAGAATTGAAGTTAAATACTGTGTTAGAAAATCAGTTCAAAGACAGCAGTTTAGCCCTATGTCACTGCTTTCAATACAACTCTGGATTCAGTTTAGGAGCATGCGTTGACTGTCTGTGTCCTGCATAGTGCTCAGTGCTTATTTCCACAGAGAACTGGAACTCTCAGCTCTCACCAGAGAAGCTTCTTTTTGAAACAGATGAGTCTACTATGGAGGCACACAACTGATCAAACAACTGGCATATCTGCGTTGCAAAACCTATACCTATGTCTCAGGGAATATCAGATAAGAGGGTGGCAGAAAGATTATAAAAGCCAGAGTGCCAGGATACATACTACAAAATAGAATCTGTCTTCTGAACATGACAGGGAAGCTATGTCCCTGAAATCTCAAGAGGATGGTTGCAAATCAAGACCGCATGAGAGCATCAACTGATATGTCAGCATGGGTAGGGAAACAGTACAGAGCCTTAAACCTAGAAGAAGAGTTACAGGTAACCAGCAACCGTGGAGAGATGGAACATCAATCCTTTGCACAGAAAAGTCCCTTGACAAGTTATCCGATCCCAAATGATCCACCCTAAATATATGTAAGGAACGACAATACAGTAGGTTATAGATTTTGTCTAGGTGTGGGTGTGTTTATATGAATCTATTCTTACAAATGGCAAGTTCTCAGCAAATGTTTGAAAAGGTGGGTATTTGCAGGACCCTGGACAATGCCATTGAAAATAAACCCTCCTTCATGGAAAAGAAGAGCATGGAGGTAACTAGGGACTGGCAAATGATGGAAATCATTTTACTTTCTATTCTCAGGAAAAACTTAAGTCTTTCATTTATAACTGCATGACCTATACCATTAGACAAATACCCATAGTGTTAGGAAACAAAGCCATATAACTCTGAGGCATTTTTAAAGAAAATGTCAAAAGGTTAATCCAACTCTACACTGAAGCATTCCCCTTAGGTTTCCAAAGTAAAGTTTAAAATGTATAATCTGGTCTCCTGTGTCTGTTAATCCTTTTCACCTATGATTAGTTCTTGTTTATGTTAGCAAATAAAAAAGATTTAATGTTGGCCAAAGGTTCTCAGAGTGTATTTCCCTTTTAACAAAAATCAATATCCCAAGGAAATGTAACTCACTCTTTATAAGAACTGTCTCTCAATAACAAATATTAACGAGAATAGTTGGGTTCCCCAGTTGAAGTCACAACTCAAATTAAGCCAAAGTTGGCTACTGACAAGGGTCAAAAATGTTAGGCTTTCTTCAAGATTTGGATCAGCATCTGAGTCTTGTAACGATGCTTCTTAACTGAATAATAAGAACTGTCACTGAAAGACAAGGAAAACAGTAATGACGTAATAGCCTACCGTGAAGATTATTCTTGTCTGGCATGTGGACTACTTCAAACCACACTTCACAAGTTTTGATACTTTTGACATGTTAATCTAAAGTAGATACTGTTTAAAAGCTTCTGATCACTAAAGTGCTCTAAAATATGAGCTATTTAAATATGCATTTCCTGACAATTAATGCCAAACCAGTGACAGTGACCAAATGTTTCATTACAGGTCTGTAAAGAAACCACAGAAGAGGAACCGAAGAAATTAACAAGCACATACACACTCGTAAATTCTCATGCTGTCACAGACTAAACAGAGTCCACACAGTAGTTCTTTAATCATCCCTAAAGTATGATGATGGGCAATTCCTTCACATAAAATATTAGATTTTGAACATGGTTATTAGTCATGTTCAGTTGTTCAGTATCCAACTTAGGAACTGTATGAAAAGTTGTCAAATTTACAGAGAAAAGATCAAGTTAGTTTACATAATGTGGGTAAATTATTTTCCCATCTGACTCTAAGAATGTTTAGACAAAGATACTGATTCAGGAGCCTAGCAGAAAGCAGAGTATTGCCTCAGACCCTTATGTCAAGGGAGAGGAAATACAAAGCCATCATGCTAAGGCTACGTTTATTTTAACTATCTACTCAAACAATAAAATCTTACATTTAACATGCACAAAAGCAAGGCATAGACAAATAGGTAGAAAAATCAACCTCAGTGCAAGAACAATATCAAATCATTAATGTGTGTTGATGTGACAAAACTACTCTCTACACTAATTCTCAACATCTGAAAGAAAGGACTGCTTTAAAGAACAAGTAATTTATTGTAATCAATTTACCACTGCTCTCTCCCCCACAGAGAAATGAGCCTCACTTCTGTACTTTCACAGTATATATAGTTCCCACATCATTCAGTTGTCCTTCTAACTTCTGTATGCTTGATGATGCACACAGGCCATGCTCATGCAGAGCTGACTCAATATCTGACAAAGGACAGACAAATGTTTCACAGAGCAGAAGCAGTTCACTGAAGTCTCTGTTATCTGCTTATTCTCAAATATTCTATTAGGGCCCATATTCATTCCCATAGCTTTGGGACTATTTCACCTTATGACTATTAAGGGAAACATTGCAGCCACATCAACATTCTATTCCCAATGCAATAGAATATTTAAGAGATTTCTTCTTACGAAATGAATACTTTCAGATTTTATTGATGCTTTTAGGATAGAGGACACACAGCTGATGTTTGGGTGGTAGTTTCTGCAGGAAAAAAAATGCAAATACTTCTCTAAAAATACTTAGTCATAAAGAATATTCCTATGCACAGTATCTTATTTAGGGCATCTAAGGTTCAAATCACGAATCAAATGCCTTTCAGAAACATATTTATATGCACAATATTAATTCTATTTCTTTTCACTTTTCTAAGTATGCTATGTTCACTGGCTAATTTTGGCCTCCTTTCAATAAAAAGTGCATTTGGCAAAAATAAGAACGTTTTCTCAGCTCTGTAGGTGATGATAACTAAGGTTTCTGTGTTCAACAGTGTCATGGTTTCTATCACTAGTCTCTGAGAATTCACATACGTGAGAGCCAGCTATCATCACAAGCATACATAGTTAATAGGTTCAGTGGTGGCATCTGGCCATCTTGACCCATCTGTTTCTCCTCTCCCCAAATTATGGAAAGTAGAGTATTTGATTGATGTAGTCTCATACATAGAACCGCTTTAAGCGCAAATTATAAGAGCCCTTCCTTTGATGTAAACACTGAGCATATGCATATCCTCTCACAGAAGCGAGGTTTTCTATGAGCAGTTTTCTGTGAACCTGAACACATTGTGCGGACACGTACATATTAAAAACAACAGCAATAATGGTCATCATTGATCAAGCAGGTGTGAATCACTGAGGAAGAGCTGGAGTGTGACAAACAGTACCTGAGGCTATTGTGTGTCTACATGAGAGCTCACTTGAGTCTATTTGCAGGTGATCGAAGATTTTGTAATTGAGGTATCTCAGCTCAAGACATTGGGCACAGGCCTGCTTTCAGAACCTCCATCTTCTGATTTGCTATGGTAGCACTCTCATGATGCTCCAAGGGGCTGTGCTCAGCCTCTGGAGGAAAACGCCTGTGTTGGAACCTGTGGAAGCACAAAGAAAACTTCTTCCTAACTTAAAGGTAACTAAGATCTTGTCTGCATGGAGATGTGGGCTGAGTGCTGCATTTTGCTGCTGGGAATTTTTCAATAGAATATTTAAGGGGAAAGAGCACATTTTGTTCTTTGGCTTTGAATCGCCTTAGGCTCAGCTGCCACGAAGTCTGTTCAACTCAGGAAAGCCGTGAGAGGATGCTACTGAAAACAACCTGGGCCTTCTTACTGTGCTAGGGGCAGTCTTGAGCAGGAGTTGAAACCACTTCCATTTGTTTATACTTTTGGGCAATTCTAAACTGTTACCTTCAAAAAGAAGAAGATCATTTGGAGGGGGTGTATACAGTTTTTCAAAGACTTCTTCTCTCTCACAAATATGTACATGTATTTCTAACTGGTGAGTTGATACAAAAATTGGCTTAGTTGTATGATTACTATTTTCTCAGTAGATATTTTTTATTATTTATAAAAGCCAGGGGGATTCAACCTACAACATGAAGTTTTACAGTTAATGCAGATTGACCTGTTTTTCTTTAAATTTTTTGAAGGTAAAAACACAAACAACACAGAAACTTGGAAAACAGTAAAATATGTATGAGATTTGACCACTTTCTGGGGAACTATTAACACTCTGATGACCACACTAATTTGTTTCTTTTACAGATAACCATTGACAAAGAAGAGAAATGAATTTATACAGTATATTTTGTTTTCACTGATCACTAGTAATTATGTTGGTAACATCTCATGTATAATTGCATACTTGATTCCCACAGTCTCCCTTGGCCAGTTGATAACAGGAAAGCATCTGTTTTCCATGCCTTTCTGTTCTTTTCCTGTATAACCATTTACAAAAATAAATAAAGAAGGGCACAAGGACCTCCCCTATCAGTGGACTTTTGGAGGGGCATAGGGGGAAAAGAGGGAAGGAGGGTTGGATTGGGAGGAGATGAGGGAAGGGGCCACAGCCAGGATACAAATTCAATAAATTATAAACAATGATATATATATATATATATATATATATATATCATGACATATGCAGAAAATAAATGGAACTGAAATTTTTAAAAATAAACAATAAATAAATAATAAATTAATAAATAAATGGGGAAAAATCTTTCAACTGTTTGCCACACAAAAATTAACCATTAGATTTTGGCATGTTGTCTCTTTCAAAGGGATTTTTGTGATATCTCTCTGAGTAGGTTTACATAAAATCTGTGTTTTTTTTTTTTTACATGTGTGTCATAGTATAGATGTCGCATACTTTCCCCATATGGTAACAAGTCCACATGTTTCTAATTTTCAACAATTAATTTATTTTTATTTGAAAGACCTGGAAGGGACAGGAGCTCCACAAGGAGAACAACAGAGCCAAAAATTCTGAGCCCAGTGGTCTTTTCTGAGACTGATACTCCAACAAGGATCATGCATGGAGAAAACCTAGAACCCCTACATAGATGTAGCCCGTGGAAGCTCAATCTCCAAGTGGGTTCCCTAGTAAGCGGAACAGGGACTGTCTCTGACATGAACTCTGTGGCCTGCCACAGAGGAAGACAATGCAGCCAGTTCTGATGAGACCTGATAGGCCAGGATCAGATGGAAGGGGAGGAGAACCTCCCCTACCAGTGAACTGGGGAGGGGCATGGGAGGAGATAAAGGAGGGAGGGTGGGGTTGGGAGAGAATGAGGGAGGGGCTACTGCTGGGATACAAAGTGAATAAACTGTAATTAATAAAAATAAATAAATAAAATTTAAAAATTTGTACAGTGTATTTTTTTAATATTCCTTCCCCTCTGCCAGGCCAGCTCCCACCAGGTTCTCTCTTCCTCCCTATCCTCCCCACTTCATGTTCTCTCTGTCCCTTTCTCTCTGTTTGTCTATCTGTCTGTCTCTCAGCAAAATAAAAAGAAAACTAACTTTAAAATAAGATTAAAAAATACTAAAACAAAGACAAAACAAAACAAACAAGCATGGAGAGTGTTCTTTGTTGGTCAGCTACTTCTGGGCAGAAGGCTTTTCCCTGGAAAGTCGTTGTTATACCCAATGGCAATCTATCACAGAAACCTGATTTCCCTCTCTCAGCAGGTGTCAACTGCAAATAATTTCTTAGGTAGGGTGGAACTTCGTTTCTATTTCTCATTCTCCATCCTAGGATTTCTTCCTGGTTTGAACTTCTAAGGCTTTTGTGCTTGTTGCCACAGGCTATGTGAGTTCATATGTGTTATCAGTCATGTCTGGAAAATTCTGTGTCCGTGGACCCATCCACCACCTCTGACTCTTACTGTCTTTTCCCTCACCTGCTACGTAGATCCCTAAAACTGGAAAGGAGCAGTTTGATAAAGATATAGCACTTAGTGCTGAGCACTCCAAAGTCTCTCACCCTCTTCACATTGCCCAGTTGTGGGTCTGTGTGTTAAATATTATCTAAAGCAAGAAGTTTCTCTGGAGAGGGCTGAGTATGCCTTCCTCTATAGCAGTATTCATTAGGAGCTGTTTTATTGCTATGGTCCATCAACAGAATAATAGCAGAGGTTTTCCACTTTTTTGACGTAGGCACTTTCATTTCTTAGAACTGCCTTCATTATGCCCTTCAGGTTTGAGTACTCACTATTTTCATTTTTGTTTAATTCTGAAATGTTTTTAAAAGTTCTTCCTGGTTCCTGTCTTGGCTTAATTTTCACTCAGCATCCCCGAATTTGTATGCTTTCTTTCATTTCTATTGTTGTTGATTCAAATGTTGCTCAGATAGATAATGCAAGGTATTTCAATTTTCTTTTATATCTCTTGGCTTGCTTCTTGCCATAATATTAGGTAACCTTTGGAGAAAGTTCTATGGGCTGCTAAAAAGAAGGTGTAAGCTTTCATGATTGGATGGGGTATCACTGTAAGCTTTCATGATTGGATGGGCTGTGAAGTCACTGATTTATGCATGTTTCTTAGATGTAGCAGGGAGATGGATCCTGTTTTCTAATCTAATCTGTTAGTCCATGTACTTTTATTGTTGGGAGTTACTGGGTTTTTTCTAGTACTTATTTTTATTTTTTTATGTTCATTGGCATTTTGCCTGCCTATATGTCTGTGTGAAAGTGTTGGATCCCCTGGAACTGTAGTTATAGATAAGCATGAGCTGTCATGTAGCTGCTGGGAATTGAATCTGAATCCCCTGGCAGAACAGCCAGTGCTCTTAAACACTGAGCCATCTTGTTGAGAGTTTTAATTAAATTTTTATTTTTAATATTAGTTACAGTTTCTTAACTTTGTATCCCAGCTGTAGCCCATTCCTTCATTCCCTCATCCCACCCTCCCTCCCTCATCTCCTCCCTGCCCCTTTCCAAGTCCACCTATAGGGGAGGACCTCCTCCCCTTTCATCTGACCACAGAGAGTTTTTAAAGAGCAGTATCCAATCCCCGTTATTTTGTTGTGTTGGCTTGGGTTCCTCTCCCTCTCTTTTGGTTAAGTATTATGGGATTACTTATTGTTTATGACCGCCTGAGGGTGATCACCCTCTTCAGACTCAACTTTTCTTTCCAATGCCTTTTATAAAGGTTTGTTTGTAGATAAGTACTGCTTAAATTTATTTTTATTGTGTAATGGTTTTTATTCTCCTTCAATTTGGATTAATAGTTTTGTGAGGTATGGGAGTCTCCCTGACATATTTTTGTCTCTTAGAGATTGTAGAGTATCCATCCATGTCTTTTGGCTTTCAGACTTTCCACTGAAAAGTCAGGTGCTATTCAAATGAGCCTGCTTCTGTAAGTGATTTGTTCTCCCCCCCTATAGCTTTCAATATCGTTTTTGTTCTGTACATTTAGTGTTTTTATTATTATCCATTATAGGGAGTTTCTTTTCTTTGGTGTTCTTTGTAACCCCATACCTTCATAGACATCTGGGAATGTTTTTTGGTTTTGTTTTTATTTTTTGTTTTAGATCTTCTAGTATTTTGTTAAAAATATTTACACTGCACTGCCTTTAATCTGAGTTTATTTTTCTAAATCTATCATATGTATGTTTGGTCTTCTCATAGTGTTTCAGATTTCTGGGATGTTTCATGCCTGGGTTTTGTTGTTGTTTTGTTGTTTGTTGGTTTTTCTAAGATTGAACATCATCTTTGACTGAGCTCTCCATTTCTTCTACCTGTCTTCAAGACCTGAGATTCTCGTTTTCATGTTTTTTTAATATTTTGGTGAGGCTTACCTCTGAGCTTTATGTTTGATATCCTGAATTTTTCTAATTAATTTTTTAAAAATTTATCATTAGTTTATTTTTACAATTTATGCATTTTATATTCTGATTGTAGCCCTCTCCCTCAACTCCTCCCAGTCTTACCCTCCCTCCCTCTCCCCCTACATCCACTTTCCCTAGCCCACTGAAAGGGGGAGTTCTCCTCCCCTGCCATCTGCCCCTACTTATCAAGTCTCATCAGGACTCTCTGGATCCTCTTCCCCTGTGACCTGGCAAGGGTTGTATCATCAGTAGGCAACTGAGTTAATGACAGAGGCAGCCCCTGCTCCCCTTACTCGGGACCCCACATGGAGACTGAGATACCTATTAGCTACATCTGAGCAGGGGTTCTAGGACCTCTCCACACATGGTGCTTGGTTGGTACATCAGTTTCTGCAGGACCTGCTGGGCTCAGATTTTTTAGCTTTATTGGTCTCCTTGTGGAGCTCCTGTCCCCTCCATGTCCTACTATCCCCCCTTCTTCCATAGGACTCCCTGTGATCTGCCCAAAAGAGATGCTGTGAGTTTCAGCGTCTGCTTTGATCCCCTGTTGAGTGGAATCTTTCAAAGGACCCTCTATAACAGGCTTCCATCCTGTTCCCTCTCTTCCACTGTTTCTGGCGTCCACCCTGCTTGCCATTCTGAGTGAGATGTAAGCATCCTCCCTTTGGTTCTCCTTGCTGTTTAGCTTCTTTAGGTCTATAGATTTTAGTATTGATATCCTGAGTTTTTCGTTGCCATTTTTATTCCAGTTTGGGTTTTCTTTAGTCTTTTTCTTTGTTAAATTTGGCACTTATATCTTGAAATGTTTTAATTATTTCATTCATTATTTCACAGATGTCATTAAGGTATTTATTATTTATTTCATCTTTAAGGTCCTTGAACATATTCATAATTGACATTTTGTAGTCCTTGTATCATGCTTCAGCTAAATCACCTTCCAGAATGCCTAGCAAAATAGGGCTGCTGACTCTAGAGGAGGCACGCTTTCTTGATCATCCATGTCATTGTTTCTGTCCTGAGATCTAAGCATCTGTAGCTATGATGTTTAAAATTCTTATTAGAGAAAATATCAAAGCTTGTGCTTATCAGGTGAGTGTTCTGTTCTTTGATTGCTTTTGCTTCCTCTGGGTTCTAGTATGGCCAAGTATGGTGGCTGCGGGCTCCTTTGTCAGAAGGAAGAACAAAGCCATGGAAATGGGCTAGAGGGGAAGACTTCAAGGGGCTGCCGGGAAAATCTAGGGGAAACCTGGTCCTGCCTCTATATTTAGGAACCTTTAGAATCCATGTGTTAGGCATGTAAATTCTTACTCTAATAAATATGTTTTCAGAAGCTGTCAAAACTGTATGTGCATGTGTGTATGCCTGTTTACACATTTGTATGCATGAATATACATGCATATGAACATGTGTGCATGTGTGCATATGTGCATGAGTCTGGACGTGAAGATATTATCAAAAATCTCTTCTGTGTCCAGAAGCTGTGTTTTACATGGATATGTAAATGACCAGGAAATGTATACAGTTTCATTTGTAGAAAACATCTCCCTGCTCAGTCAGTATATTGTTAGTTGCATGTGTGTTCACAGAGCTGACCATTTGGTACTGACTAACCAGTCAGCATGCTTTTTCCTAGCGAAGACTGTTTTTCCCCACTTTCAGCATTCTTTAGTCCCCTGGAGTTCTTTGTGTGGGGTTGAACATGATTGGCATCAGCACTGTCCACAATTTGCCCTGTCCACATTAGTACGTCTATTGCTGACTGTGTTCAGCTCATGTTTAGGCAGTCATGTTGGTGAGGCATAATGGAAACATATATACAAGTAACACTGACATACCAAACAGGTTGTATTTATACATATGCATTTATCTATGTAATAATAACTGATGAAATGAGAGGCCATGAATTTGGATGCCAGCAAGAAGGGTATACTGAAGAGCTTGGATGGAGAAAAGGGACAGAAGAAATTGTGTGATTAGAATGTAATCTCAAATATGTACATATATACATATATATGTATGTATATTCATGTCTATATTTATGAATATATATACATATATGTGTATATATACGTGTATATACATATATATACACGTTTGTATATATTTTTAAAACATTTTCCATTTCTTATTTCACTTAGTTGCCTACCTACTTAGTATCTACAAGACAAGTACAAAACCAAGTGTGTCCACTTCACTTTGCTAGCCAGAAATAAAATTTTAATTTCTAGATATAAGAATTGTTCACATAATTTTGACTACTTTCAGGAGCTCTCGAAAATATTTCCCTAAGGAGAATTTGCTGATCATAGCTGAGGGAGAACATGGTTGGCTAATTGGTTGAGTGTTTAAGTGACAGAGTGACTAGCTGGCTTTCATTTACTGTAGTCTCCTAATTCAGTGTTTATTAGCATTCATGGAAGTGTTTTAGATTGAAACTATTAGGTATATAGATTAAAGCTATTGGGGAAAAAGCCTATACAATAATGTATCATTAAAGTGTACAATAGAATTTATAAGGAACTTTGAATAGAAGTTAAGAATGATAATGAAAATTCAATAAAATTCAGTAAGAAAAAATTTGTAGACTCAACATAACCTACGCATTGTTCTGTGTCTGGTTATATCATATAAAGTTATTTTAGATTTTGTTTTTAACTGACACAGAAGAAAATGCTATATTAATTGAGAAAAAAAGGTCTTTGAATAGGAATAGCATTGACTTTTAAATTATTGGCCTTATCTTACTCTTTTATGTATGCTCAGAATAGTGACAGCATTTTCAACAATGTTCCAAAAGCCATTTAGCTTACAAAGTGGAATTATTGTGATACGGTACACTTAATGCGTTTCTTCTTCATAGCATCTTATTTCATAACAATCAATTGGATTTTGTGCCTTGCATAGAAGCCCTTCTTCTACATTGAAGTCAGAGTGACTATGGGCAAGCTGGGCAAAACTCAGTAAACGTACTAGCACCTTTCTATAGTACTTAATGTTGTGTAGACAGCGTTGTGCACCCATCACACTGCAGTAGCACTTTCTCTAACATGTTCGTCGAAGAACTCCTTACAGAAAATGATTACTATGACAAAAGTAGGCACAAATGTCTTGAAGCTTTTCCAGAGAGTAGATGTATTTTCCTTGAAAAACAAAACAACAACAAGAGCCACTTGTCCCAATACAAGTTCATACAGAATGAGCATTTAGCAAATAGCTAGCCTGTGGTAAGCACTCACTCATGTATTTACAGTCACTCATGTGCCAACTTGTGAATGCAGGCAGTTTTTCTCATATATGCAGTGATGACAAAACAGCACGATGCGTAGATAAGGGAATGCAGGCCCCATTCAAAGAGAAAAAGAAATGATATTAGATGTTGAGGAATTTAGATTTGCAGCCTGGATAATCTGGTAAGAGATCACATCCAAAGATCTTCTAGGTCTGTGTGATCCAGCTGGAATACAAATACACCTTTAATTCAGGAGACAAAGGCAAGCAGATAATGAGTTCAAGGCCAGGCTGGTAGAGAGCCAGTTTCAGGTAAAGAAAAGCTCAGGTCCAGATGTGCTGGTACACACCTTTAATCCCAAACGAAGAAGGTAAAGTTAGTTTCTTAAGAGAGCACCCATGTTTGAAAGTGATGTCTAATTTAGTAGCAGAAAAAGTGATGAATTAGAAAGATTTAACCAAATATGATACACCTACCTCCCATGAAAAGAGAGGAAAAAAGAAAAGGAAACCACTTACAGGTCAATGCGGGGGTGGGGGGACAGGACACATTTTAGAGAGAGAACACAGATTCACTGTGAGAGTTTTACAAAGGAGGTTGAATGAGAGAACAAGCTAGAGAATGGGAAGGGACTAGAAGATTAGAAGATACTCGAGTTATTTTGAGGCCAAGCAGAGCAATTCCGAGGCTGAGAGAAAAGCCAGATTGTATAAATCATCTGGGAGAAGAGTTTGAGCCAGCACAAAAGAGCTGAAACAGCCAACCCAGAGCTCAGTAAGGGCAAGAAAGGCTGAGTTTATTAAGCATTAAGTCTCAGAGGCTGAAAACATTCTGAGATTAGCTTAGATTATACAGAGGCTAGAAGCTTCCAGGACTAGGCCTAGGTTAGCAGACAGAGGCATTAATCCTCAGAGAAAAAAACTGAAGCTGGTGAATACAAATTCTTTTTACAACTGGATTTGAATATAACTAGAGCTGGTCTCTTATCATATTTCAAACTGGAAACCTAGTTCCTTGGTGTTTAAAAGTCTAGTGGCAGATAAAATCCCAGATGAGGATTGCCATCAGACTCTTCTGAAAACCTTACTTCACTCGGATTCAGTTTGAAACTTCCCAGTCCAACTCTTTCTTTTTTTTTAATCATAATAATGAGTTTATTTTACTGCTCTTTCATATTCTATCTTTTTAATTCTTTTTTAATTACACTTTATTCACTTTGTATCATCCCTGTAGTTCCCTCCCCCCTCCCATCCCAACAACTCCCTTCCTCCTCCTTCTACACACATGCCCCTCCCCAAGTCTACTGAATAGGGAGGTCTTCCTTTGCTTCCTTCTGATCCTAGTCTATTAGTTCTCATCGGGAGTGCTTGCATTGTCTTCCTCTGTGGCCTGGTAAGGCTGCTTCCCCTTCAGGGGAAGGTGATCAAAGAGCAGGCCAATCTGTTCATGTCAGAGATAGTCCCTGTTCCCATTACTATGGAACCCACTTGGACACTGAACTGCCATGGGCTACATCTGTGCAGTGGTCCTACGTTATCTCCATGCATGGTACTTAGTTGGAGTATCAGTCTCAGAGAAGATCCCTGTGTTCAAAATTTTTGGTTCTGTTGCTCTCCTTGTGGAGTTCCTGTCCTCTCCAGATCTTACTATTTCCCATTTCTTTCATAAGATTCCCTGCACTCTACCCTAAGTAGATTCCCTGCTGGCCATAAATCTCAGCATCTGCTTTGATAGTCTGCAGGGCAGAGCCATTCAGAGGCTCACTGTGGCAGGCTCCTAACTTGTTCCCTCTTTTCTCCTTCTGATGTCGATCCTCTTTGCCTTTCTGGATAGAGATTGAGAATTTTAGCAAGAGTACTCCCACTTGATTAGTTTCTTTAGGTGTACAGATTTTAGTAGGTTTATCCTATATTGTATGTCTATATGAGTGAGTATATACCATACCGTGTGTGTCTTTCTGTTTTTTGGGATAGTTCATGCAGGATGACCTTTTACATTTCCCACCATCTACCTGCCAATTTCATGATACCCTTGTTTTTTATTGCTGAGTAATATTCCATTGTGTAATGTACCACAATTTCTGTATCCATTCCTCAGTTGAGGGGTATCTGGGTTGTTTCCAGCTTCTGGCTATTATAAATAAAGCTGCTACAAACATGGTTGAAATAATATCCTTACTGTGTACTTGAGCCTCTTTTGGATATATGCCTAAAAGTAGTATAGCTGGATCTTAAGGAAGCACTATTCCTAGTTGTCAGAGGAAGCGCCAGATTGATTTCCAGAGTGGTTGAAACAAGCATACATTCCCACCATCAGTGGAGGAGGGTCTCCTTTCTCCACAACCTCTCCAGCATGTGTTGTCTTGAGTTTTTTATTTTGGCCATTCTGATGGGTGTAAGGTGAAATCTCAGGGTCCTTTTGATTTGCATTTCCCTGATGACTAATGACATTGAACATTTCTTTAAGTGTTTCTCTGGCATTCGATATTCCTCTACAGACAATTCTCTGTTTAGCTCCATACCCCATTTTTTAATTGGATTACTTGATTTGTTGCTTTTCATCTTCTGTAGTTCTTTATATATAGTGGATATTAGCCCTCTGTCACATAAGGGTTGGTGAAGATTCTTTCCCAATCTGTAGGCAGTTGTTTTGTTTTGATGACAGTGTCCTTCGCTTTACAGAAGCTTTTCAGTTTCCTGAAGTCCCATTTATTGATTGTTGCTCTAGAGCCTGTGCTGTTGGTGTTCTGTTCAGAAAGTTGTCTCCTGTACCAATGAGTTAAAGGCTCTTCCCCACTTTTTCTTCTAACTGATTTAATGTGTCTGGTTTTATGTTGAGGTCTTTGATCCACTTGGAATTTAGTTTTGTGCAGGGTGATAAGTATGGATCTATTTGCATTTTTCTACATGTAGACATCCAGTTAGACCAGCACCATTTGTTGAAGATTCTGTCTTTTTACCATTGTATGGTTTTGGCATCTTTGTCAAAAATCAGGTGTCCATAAGTATGTGGGTTTATTTCTAGGTCTCCTATTCAGTTCCATTGATCCATCGTTCTGTTTCTATGCCAGTACCATGCAGTTTTTAGTATTGTTGCTCAACAGTACAGCTTGAGATCAGGGATGGAGATACCTCCAGAAGATTTTTTACTGTAGAGAATTATTTTAGGAATTCTGGATTTCTTGTTGTTCTATATGAAATTGAGAATTTTTTCTTTCAAGGTCTGTGAAGAAGTGTGTTGGTAATTTGATGGGAATTGCATTGAATTTGTAGGTTGCTTTTGGTAAGAAGGCCATTTTTACTATATTAATACTGCCAAGCCATGAGCATGGGAGATCTTTCTATCTTCTGATATCTTCTAATTCTTTCTTCAGAGACTTGAAAATTTTTTCATACAAGTTTTTTACTTGCTTGGTTAGGTACACACCAAGGTACTTTATGTCTTTTGTGGCTATTGTGAAGGGTGTTGTTTCCCTAATTTCTTTCTCAGCCCTTTTGTCTTTTGTATACAGGAGGGCTGCTACTTTTTTGAGTTGATTTTATATCTAGGCACTTGGCTGAAGGTGTTAATCAGCTGTAGGAGTTCCTTGATGGAAATTTTGGGATCACTCAGGTATACTATCAAATCATCTGCAAATAGTGATACTTTGACTTCTTCCTTTCCAATTTGTATCCCCTTGATCTCCTTTAGTTGTCTTATTGCTCTAGCAGGGACTTCAGGAACTATGTTGAAAAGATATGGAAAGAGCAGATAGCCTTACCTTGTCCCTGACTTCAGTGGGATTGATTTAAGTTTCCCTCCATTGAGTTTGATATTGGCTATAGGCTTGCTGTATATTTCCTTTACAATGTTCAGGTATGTGCTTTGTATCCCTGATCTCTCCAAGACTTTAAACATGAATGGATATTGGATTTTGTCAAATGCTTTTTCAGCATTTAAGGTGATGATCATGTAGTTTTTCTCTATCAATTTGTTTATGTGGTAGATCACATTGATAGATTTCCATATATTGAACCACCCCTGCATGCCTGGGATGAGGCCTACTTGGTCATAGTGGATGATATCTTTGATGTGTTCTTATATTCAGTTTGCAAGTATTTTGTTGAGTATTTTTGCATCGATGTTCATAAGGGAGATTGGCTTGAAATTCTCTTTGTTTTTTGGGTCTTTGTGAAGTTTAGGTACAAGGTGACTGTGGCTTCATAGAATGAGTTTGGTAGTGTTCCTTCTGTTTATATTTTGTAGAACAGTTTGAAGAGTATTGGTGTTAGCTCTTCTTTGAAGGTCTGGTAAAATTCTGTGTTGAAACCATCTAGCCATGGGCTTTTCTTGCATGGGAGATTTTTCATGACAGCTTCTATTTTCTTAGGGGATATAGGACTATTTAATTGATTTACCTGGTCTTGATTCAGCTTTGGCATGTGGAATCGGTCAAGAAAATTGTCCATTTCATTTAGATTTTCAAATTTTGTGGCATATAGGCTTTTGAAATAAAACATAATTATTGCTTGGACTTCTTCAGTGTCTGTGGTTATGTCCCCCTTTTCACTTTTGATTTTGTTTATTTGGATAGTGTCTCTCTGCCTTTTAGTTAGTTTGGCTAAGAGTTTGTCTATCTTGTTGATTTTCTCAAAGCACCAGCTCTTGGTTTCATTGATTCTTTGAATTGTTTTATTTGTTTCTAATTTATTGATTTCAGCCCTATGTTTGATTATTTCCAGACATCTACTCCTCTTTGATGTGTCTGCTTCTTTTTTTTCTAGGGCTTTTAGGTGAGCCATTAAGTTGCTTAAATGAGATGTCTCGAATTTCTTCTTGAAGGCACTTAGTGCTATGAACTTTCCTCTTAGCACTGCTTTCATTGTGTCCCATAAGTTTGGGTATGTTGTGCCTTCATTTTCATTGAATTCTAGGAAGTCTTTAATTTCTTTATTTCTTCTCTGACCCAGGTGTTATTTAGTAGCAAGTTGTTCAGTTTCCGTGTGTGTGTATGCCTTTTGTTATTTCTCTCATTGAGGTCCAGCTTTAGTCCATGATGATCAGATAGGATACAAGAGATAATTTCAATCCTCTTGTATCTGTTGAGTCTTGCTTTTTTTGACCAACTATATGGTCTCTTTTAGAGAAGGCTCCATGAGGTGCTGAGAAGAATGTAAATTCTTTTGTGTTTGGGTGAAAGTTTCTGTAGATGTCTATGAGTTCCATTTGATTGGTGACCTCTGTCAGAGTTATTGTTTCTTTGTTTAATTTCTGTTTAGTTGACCTGTCCTTTGTTGAGAGTGGGGTGTTGAAGTCTTTCACTATTAACGTGTGGGGATCTATGTGTGGTTTAAGTTTTATTAATGTTTCTTTTACAAATGTGGGTGCCCTTGTATTAGGGGCATAGATGTTCAGGATTGTGATATCTTCCTGGTGGATTTTTCCCTTGATGAGTATGAAGTGTCCTTCTCTATCTCTTGATTAATTTTGGCTGAAAGTCTATTTTATCAGCTATTAGAATGGCTACTCTTGCTTGCTTCTCGGGTCCATTTGCTTGGAACTGTCTTCCAGCCCTTTACTCTCAGGTAATGTCTATCTTTGTGACTTAGGTGTGTTTCTTGTATGCAACAGATTGCTGGGTCTTGTTTACACATCCATTCTGTTAGTCTGTGTCTTTTTATTGAAAAATTGAGTCCATTGATGTTGAGAGAGATTAATGACCAGTGACTGTTAGATCCTTTGATATTGATGTTGGCTGTGGTAGTGTTTGTCTGTTTGGCTACTTTTTGTTTTTGCTGTAGTGAGGTTATTTATTTCCTGAGTTTTCTTGAAAGTAGTTAGTTTTCTTGGGTTGTATTTTTCCTTCTAGTATCTTCTGTAATGCTGGATTTGTGCACAGGTATTGTTGAAATTTGTTTTTGTCATTGAATATCTTGTTTTCTTCTGCTATGAGGACTGAGAGTTTTGCTGGGTGTAGTAGCCTGGGCTGACATCTGTAGCCTGGGCTGACATCTGTATTCTTTTAGGGTCTGCATGATATCTGTCCAGGCCCTTCTGGCTTTCATAGTTTCTGTTGAGAAGTCAGGTGTGATTCTGATGGGTTTGTCCTTATACGTTACGTGGCCTATTTCCCTTGCAGCTTTTAGTATTTTTTCTTTGTTCTGTATACTTACTGTTTTAATTATTATGTGGCAGGAGGATTTTGTTTTTCTGGTCTAATTTATTAGGTGTTCTGTAGGCCTCTTGTATTCTTATAGGCCTCTCCTTTAAGTTGGGGAAATTCTCTTCTATGATTTTGTTGAAAATAGTTTCTGGGCCTTGGAGGAGGGAATCTTATTTTTCCTCTATTCCTATTATTCTTAGGTTTTGACTTTTTATGTTGCCCTGGATTTCTTGGATAGTTTATATCAGGAATTTTTTAGATTTATTATTTTCTTTGATGGATACATCAATTTCTTCCATTGTATATTCCACACCTGATATTCTTTCTTCCATCTCTTGTAGTCTGTTGGTTACACATACCTCTGTAGTTCTTGTTTTCATTCCTAGGTTCTCCCTCTCCATGATTTCCTGTTTGTGTTTTCTTTAATTTTTCCAATTCTATCTTCAGATCTTGAACAGTTTTATTGATTTCCTTCACCTGTCTGACTATATTTTCCTGTTTTTCCTTCAATTCCTTTACCTGTTTGTTTGAACATTCCTCTGTTTCTCTTATTTCTTTCAGTGATTTAATCATTTCTTCTCTGAAAGCCACAAACAATTTGGCTGCATCTTCCTGTACTTCTTTATGGATGTTCATATTCTGTTTTACTATATCTTCCCCTAATTCTTTATGCATTTTATTTGCTTCCTCCATTAATCTCTTCTTAAGCATAGATGTAAGGTCATTTTCTTGAATTTCACTTACGTTAGGGTGTCCAGGGCTACTTGCCCCTGGATAACTGGGTTCTGGAGATGCCATATTGCTTTGCCTTTTGTTGGTTGTGCTTTTTCACTGGCCTCTACCCATCTGGCTGTCTCAGGTGTTGTATTTTAATTTCTGGTGCCTGCTGGGTCCTGGGTGGGGAGAATCCACTTGGTGGGATTCTGAAGGAGATATCCTCAGCTTTTTGGGTATGGTCAACTGAATGGTGGTGCTTCCCTGGAATTGTCACTTCAGGCACATGGACCTGTGACTGTCATGTTCAGGAAGGCTGTCCTCTCATCAGGAGAGGTACTGGAGATGGCTGCCCTGCTGCTGGGTTTCTTGCTCTGAATTTAGTGAGTTGCAACTGTTGCTCTTAAGGTGTAATTGTTGGGTGCAGCCCTCTTGAAGGGCCATGGAGTTGTTGTTGTTGTTTTGTTTAATAATTTATTTAATGTGTCAGATCCCTTGTTACTGAAGTTATAGACAGTTGTGAGCTGCCATATAGGTGCTGGGAATTGAACCAGCGTCCTTTAGGAAGAGTAGACAGTGCCCTTAACCACTGAACCATCTCTCCAGCCCCCACAGTTTTGTCAGTTTAGCTAGGGATAACTGGTCGCACCTTGGAGCAGTATCCGGGGCTGCTCTAATGGCTCTCCGGCTTTTGTAGGTCTGAGGATGCCGCTGGTGCCCCAGTGCCCTGGTGATACTCAATAATGGCAGGCGAGCACGGCTCTCATGCCTGCAGCAGAAGGCTAGAGCCTAGAGCCTGCGTGAATCCAGAAAGTCCTCTGGAGCTGGGTGTCCTGAGCATTGGACCTGATGATCCCCCCCCACACACACTGTGGGGTTTCCTCCTGACAAGGACACCCAGACTATGCTTTGGGGACAGCCATTCTGTCTGGGATAGCAAGTAGAACCCGCAGGCACAGACGTGCGTGGCTCCACCTTGCTGGCAATTGGGCACCTGGGCATCTGCCAAAACTGGGTAACTTTTCCAGAGACTTTTTCCGAGTGGTGGTATCAGCTGAGTGCTCTGAAATCAGACCTGCTGTTTCCCTGCCTGTGGGTTTTCACCTGACAGAGAAACTCAGTCTCTGGTGCCCTGGGGCCCACAATTTTATCTGGGGCAACGAGTCAGGTGCGCAGGCAGGACTCTGTTCTGACGCCTGTGTGCTCAGCTCTGGGCTGGCTGCTGGGCACCAGCGGAATCCCGAGTCTTTTCCAGGGGTTGTCTGGGTGACCTAAGGTCAGTCCCGAAAGTTTCTTGCACCATGGGGTTATCTTTCACTGGAAATTCCAGTCTCTGATGTTGTGGGGCCCACAGTTCAGTCTGGGACAGTGATCAGTGATCAGAGCATGCCGGCGTGTGGCTCTGGGCTGGGGACCAAGTGCCTGGTGGAACCGGGACCTCTTCTGAGGTTTAGCTGGGTGAGTTGAAGCTGATTGAATTCTCCTTTTGTGGAGTATCCTCTCACCTGGGAAACACAATCACTTGTATTTTAAGACCAAGAGTTTTGACTGCTGGTCACTGTGATGATCCTGCCATGCTGCTGGTCAGAAAGAGTGTCATCCTGGCGCAGCCATCTTGGATCCCCCCTCACCCCAGTTCAACTCTTACAAGGCCTCTGTCTACATGCTTCTTTGCAAACCAATGTAAGGAGCTACTACAAAGCATGAACCGTTCCTCAAACTGCCTAAGTGAAAGAACTCCACAAACATCATCTTTATCTCTCAGCACTGAAATTCTGTTTTCATGTGGACTATCCTTTCATAACAATTCCCAACATGAACCACCGTTGAGGCTTCTCTGCATACTTAATTCCATTTAAAATTTTATGCAACTAATCGTGTTGTTTTAAAAGTTTATTTTTTTGTCCAAGCTGTTGACCAAAAGGAAAGAACAAGAAAGAGTTGCCACAACCTACCATGATGGAATTAAGATGGTTAGAATTTATTTTGTTCTTTTTAGAACATTTATTATAACATAGTTATCTACCAGAAATACTTTTCTTATAATTTTCTTTAGCTTCTTTATATGTATATATATATATATGTATATATATGTATGGCATATATATATATATATATATATATATGGTTTCACTTTCATGTGTGAACATTTCATGAATGGTATGGCTTTAGAAAATTTTTTCTGATTCTTCTTCTATTCTTTCCATTGTTTTCTTTCCCCTACAATAAGGATATTTCAATAATTTGGCTTATTCACATATGTTATTTATCTCATGGCATACATCATTTATGAGTATAAATGTGCATACATTCACAGTCATGCATACTTGGTAATGGTTTTTCAGGCAATGTGCTCCACTACAATGAAGTATGGAACACTGTTTCTCCATGTATGCCAAAAACATGAAACTTACAGAATATTCTATTCTTGCATAAATATAAATATCTGCAATTTATTCCAAAAGTAAAATGTTGTTTTTATGGTTGTAGTTTTGCTGTCATACTGATATCTCTACAACGTACATTTTGTTCTCTCTCTCTCTCTCTCTCTCTCTCTCTCTCTCTCTCTCTCTCTCTCTCTCTCTCTCTCTCTCTCTCTCTCAAGTAAACTTTTTTCTATTCGGGTTAACTTACACATTCTTTTTCTATTTGGGGGATTTTGGCAAGTTGTACCGCCTTCTCTTTTGCAACATTGTTGAAATTAAGCTGTTTTTTCAGTACATAATCTTTTACCTTCAGTCTTAAAAATGCTGTGTGTTGCCTGTTTAATTTTGTTGTTTGCTTCCTCTACTGATTTCATTCTAATGCTATTATATTTCTAATGTTAATAAATTATGTGTTTAGTACATAACCTCTGAATGTACTGTCAAGTTTACTTATTTTTTAATCTCATAGTTCTTCCCTGTGCTTTAAATACTTGTATTATTTTGAGTGACAACTTCAGATGTAAACAATGAGTAGCTCCATTTTTCTGTTCAGTAACTCATATCCATTGCAGTTTGTAGCGAAGATATTTATCCTTAAAAAATTTTGCCATGGTATACATGTTTCCATGACTACTCATATTACTTTTTTATATAACGAGTTTTTTCCCTAACACCTCCTCATTTTTCTTCTCTGTGATTCTTGGCAGTCTTTTCCAGGTCATTATGACTTGGGTGTGGTTACTAACTACCTAAGCCACATTAAACTTCACTCTCAAAAATAGAAAGTGAAGCTTTCTATACCATATTATAGGTATGGGAACAACAGGCAGGGTGCCTTGTGCAACTGACATTATGGGATGAAATGCCCTAAATTTCTTGTCTCCTCTAAATTCCTTGCCTTAGGAAGTAGACTACAGTAACTTCACCACCCAGCAATGCCTCAGAATCTTGTCTGAATCTGTTCTGTTATCTGTTCTTTGCATTTTCTATCCTCTTAAAAGGTTAAGTTCTGAGCATCTCTAGATACCAGTCCTTACTTATTGTATCTGTTCTAGATTCAAGGCTTTTATTTGAGCCAGAAAATGAAAAGCCATTTTCTACCTCTTTACATTGAGCCTCTTCTGAGTCATATTCAAGAGTAAGGAGGGAGGTGCGTTCGGGCAGCTCCTCCCCAGTGATCAAAGCAGTCACAAGCTGACCATGTGATCATTCTAGTATATAATACTAGAATTAAATCAGTGAAATGTGGTAATAAATGTCTTACTACATTGTCTCCTCCATTTGTTAAAATTCTTTAATGAAAATTCACTTCCCTATCCCTTTCACTTCTGCAAGAATTCTTAATCATTACTCAATCTGAACATCTACTGCATCCGAGGAACACTTCAGTAGCTGACGTGTTTTTCCTACTGTGATAATTCATTGTCTTCTGTCTCTACGATGAAGGGTGCTATGCAGATGAACCTAGATGTCATGCAGAATGCTCCTTGCATCTGTGCTCTCCTTTGCAAGCTGTGTGGACCTGAGAAACTTCAACTTCATGTCACCAACTCCAGTTCCCTCATGTAACAAGTTAAGTTCAATATTCCTCACCTTAGAGGAATCAGTTAATGTTCAAAAGTGGTGATGGATAAAAATATCTAGCTTGGGTTATTACTGTGTTCCCATTGCTTTTACTGTAATTACTTACACTACTGCATTAATTAACTAATCTATGTCAGCTAAAACCAACATGTAAAGGCAGTGATTACACTGGGAGCAATTTGTAGACTGTGTGAAAAGCAAAGTGAACCACTGAACCAGAGAACCTAAAATAATACTGACCTACTAAGCTGAATTTTGATCATAAGAACACACTAAGACAAATATCAGGAGGAAATTAATTAAGACAAACAGGTTAAATGAAAGGGGATGGTCAAGAATAATAGATATATTTATAAATTCACAGTCTCTTTATTATTGTTAATATACAAAGTAAAGTTGCATTTTTTTACATATATTGTTCTTATTCGTCTCTCTCCCTCACTGTCCCTACAGCTCTTTGTACCACCTTAATGTCTCTTTCCTCCTTCCCTGCAGTCTGTGCTTCTGCTTTCATGTCACAAATATTCTTTTTTTTCCCTGCCACTTCTTTGAGGGTGTATAAATGCAAAAAATCTTAGGGAAACTAAATTAACAGACACACAAAGAGAGCAGGACAATTTTTAATGTGGTAATTTTTCTAAACTCATACACATTTTCTTTCTTTTTTTAAAATAGCTCCCTTTCAAATTAATATGTCTGCATGTTCATAAATTGAACGTTTTTAAACACAAATAATTGAAAATATGAAGAGAATATTTATAGATGCTCAACTCTCTTGTAGCATAGATAATCAAGAAGAAAAATTTAAGCCATGGGAAACTATTCAGCTATTATTAAGTACCCACTTCATAGAGGCAGTGAAATATGGCTTTTGGACTATAAAACAAATCTTTTTATGTGTGTTTCTCTGTATTTCTCCAGGATGACATGGTTTCAGTATTGCTTAAGGAAAAGTCTTCAAACCTCTTTCTTCTGTGTGTTTACAAGGTATGTATATTTTAAAAAGCTCATTCAAGATAGAAATGTAATACTGTATTGTATATATTTCAACTGCATAACAAAAGTCCATGTTTTATTTTTATGAATGACGTAAACTTAATGTCTAGCATTTTCTCTGTGCTTCAGTAGCTTCTTGCTTTCTTTCCTGGCCTTGAGGCCAGAGTCTTACACAAAGAAGAGAATGTCTAAATGAAGATGTGCTACCCCTTTCACTTAGATATCAGCCCTGTGAAATAGAATGTAATGATAGCAGCCAACATGGTGGGGGTAAAAATGTGGTTTATTTTACCAGGATTTTATAGTCAAATGTAACACATAACACAGAACTGTTATATATTGGGAAATATGGTATTTTATTACCTAACAGAAAAAAAATGAGAATATCAAAACCATACAAATTATTTGAGCATATCTTCAAAGTATTCATGTAAGAAATATTTTAAATGCTTCGTATAAGCCAAAACCTGTTGTCAGATCCCCAAGCTAAGTGACTGAGAGTCATACAAATTCCTTGGAACTCTAATCATCTCTATATCTCTTAAGGAAATAAATAAATTTAAGAGCAAAATGGTAGCAGAAGATCCTGAATGGTCTTATTCAAATTGCAGCACAAAAAAACTACAGAATATATAAACCTCTACACTCAGTTTCAAAGTCAAGACCTTCTCCAGAAATTTGTGCTCTCTCTTGCCCTGCTTGTTTATGCGACTGCAGCTGGCTGCAGGCTGAACTAGAGATAACAAAGTGTTCAGTGGTCTGCAGTATAAAAGTTTATCTTCATAAGCAAAGGAGCTTTAGCTTAAGCTTCTCATTGTCTTTAAATGAGAGTTTAAGAAATACAGCAGAATCTTTGAATGGAAGCTAAATAAGATTGTTGTGGATTTGTAGCACCTCGTCTGCATAGGCTTAGCATGTATTATCATAAGACAGAAGCAGAATTTCTCTAATTTGGAATATATCCACTTAATTCTCCAAAACGCTTTTTCATCAGCCTTTGAACATTTCTAGTAGGTAAATTAACACGGTTCAAAGTAACAGAGAAGCATCCCTTAACTTACCATCTCATTAAGCTCTGAAGTGGCTGTTAATAAGACAGCCAGGAAAGGGCTCCCAGTTTAAGTCTTTTTGGTAATTTGATAGGAAAAGAAAATAGTGACCAACAAGAATGGAAGTTGTTAGTTACACTGGTGACTTCTGAAAGAAAGGAACCTTGAAAGGAAGCAGCCTGCCATCAAGGCCAGGCTTGGAGAAAGAGCTGCAGCCTGCAAGTGGGTGCTCAAGGAAAATCATTTCTCTAACAGATTTGACACATCTTGCAATGGATTCACACTGGCTTGGCAAGCAAATGGATTAGCTTTGATGGTGTTGCCAATAAAGTCACAGTCTTTTGTTGCTGCACAAACACATTTCTCTCTTTCTTTATATGGCCTCCAGCAAACTACACATGTTACTTTTGTTTGGGTAATTTACTGTCTTGGAAAAGGAAGTATGAAACTACTTTTCAGAGAAAAGCGCTGAAACTCCTCGGCTGGCAGCATCAGGATCACAAGCTCCAGGAATATCAGCACAAAGCTCTCTCTGATCAAATGGAAAGATTCAGAGGAAAAGAATAACCCTCTTGCATCCAACCAGCAAAATTCCTCCAAATGCTCCATCTCAGAGCTTGACTTTTACAAACTATCTGTTTCCAAACATACTATGCTCCTTGCTTTAAACATTGCTCTTCAGGTTCTTGCCAGCCGAGCCCCCCATTATTTATCTACAAGATTAAAAGAAACCTCTGAACTGAGAACTCTAGCTCACTCCACAGCTTCTTTGAATTATCATTATCTCTTCTTCCTCAATAAAAATTTACATTTTAAAATGTAGATTCTATTTCTCTGGCATTTCTAGATACTCAAATCAATACCAAAATGTGTTTATTTAATAGCTTGATTGCTTTTCATGTTCATATTTTCCTCACAATTTTGCATATTTTTTCTGATCAAAATCTGTTGCTCATATGATTTGGTAATTAGACAGGAAGCTAGCCATTCATAAGGAATAGAAAATAATTTTTCGTTGTTTTATTTAAAGGAGTAGTCAGGATGCTCCTTTATCTATAAACGGATGAATTAATTATATACTTACTGTGTAGTGATCTTAAGCTTCTTTTTAAATGAACAGTAATAGGAGCTAACCCATAACAGCAGCTTAAAAGAATTTTCACTTTTGGATGTAGCTTCCTTTGAAACTTAAACAAACTTTAAAATTCTCTACTTTTCAGATTCTCAGTATATCTCAGTTAGGAACACACAGGTCAAAATCATGGTGATTTGTCATATAACTCATAAGAAGAAAAGGAGGAAGAGAGTGAATAAAGAGATCTAACAGAATGTGAGAAAGTGAGCCTGTGAGTATCTCTGTTGATGATGTAAAATAGTTCATTCATTGAATGGCAATTTCTCAATAGAATGTAGACAATTACCAACAATTCTACTTCTACATACATACACAGATGAAGCTGAAGCAGAGATGTGGACAGATATTTTGCACTGACTGATGTTGACAGCAGCAATGGTCCCCAAAGCAGAAAAGCAACCTTGCTGGCAAGTCTTATGTCAATTTGACACAAGCTAGAAAGGAGGGAACCTCGATTAAGAAAAAGCCTTCATAAGATCCAGCTTCAAGGAATTTTCTGAATTAGTGATTGATATGGGAGGATTTAGCCCACTGTGGGTGGTGCCAGCCCTGGGCTGGTGGTCCTAGGTTCTATAAGGAAGCAGGCTGAGCAAGCCCTGCTCATCCATGTTGCTCATAAGCAACACCCCTCCATGGCCTCTGCATCAGCTCCTGCCTCCAGGTTCCTACCATGTTTGAGTTCCTTTCCTGCCTTCCTTCAGTGATAGATTATGGTGCAAAAGTATAATCCAAATAAACCCTTCCCTTCCCAACTTGCTTTTGGTCACAGTGTTTTCTCACAGCAATAGAAATGCTAAGACACCAGCTGAAGAACAAACAAAATAGGATGCATTTGAATAAATACCATTATTAAGCCTTTAAAAAGCTGTGAATATCTATTACATACCACACCAGGTATGAAAATTGATGACACTGTTCTAAGTGTAAAGAGATGGGCACTAAAAAACCAAACTCTCTGTAATTCTATTTAATGAGGTCCACAGAGGAAGCAACCTCACAGAGATAGAGAGCAGTGTGCTGGCTGCCATGGTCTGGGAGAGGACGGTAAAGACAGAGATGTTTAATGGCTATGAGTTCTATTTTAGAACATGGAGAGACCTGAGAGAGGCAGGGCGCACAGTCAGGTAAGTGCCTGTGAGGGCCACTGAGCAGGGTACTTAAATATGGCTAAAATGATAAAAGTCTGTTAGGAATATTTTACCACAACACGATTCTTCTGTCCTGAAAAAAAAAATCATATCTTCTCAGTAGAGACTATGTTTTAAAAATGTAAACTTCTATTCTTTTGAAATCCTTTTCTCCATTTAGGCCAGTAAATTAATTCACTCCCTGACTTAGGACTTGAAAAAAAAAATCTCAATATTCTCTCCTGAGCCTAAAAGTGAGTGGCTATTGGAGCCTAATAAAACCCTACCAAATTCCTTTGTTGGAGAAACAGTTTTTAAAGCCTCCTATTGAGTCAGTCTCTCTGAAGACGCCTCAAGAAACCCAACACCAAATCCACTTTAGGGTCTAGAATTATCCCCACCAAGGATAAATAAATATGCTGATCTTCCTGTCCTTAGAAAACTAAGGGATATCATTGATGTCAGAAGGGGTTGCTTTATCGGGATTCAGACAAGAGCTAAGTCTTCTGCTTCTTAGAGACATAACCCTAAATACACTAATTCATAAATAGCTTTTGTACATGCACTCCTAAAGTATGGTGGCTTATAAATAGTTCTGAGATATATACATAGCATGAATTTCCCGAAAGCAATTGCATGACTGATACAATCATATAACTCAGATAACAAAGCACGATGTACGGTTTATTTACATCTCTTAACCATTTTGAATTCTTCTCACCACCACCAACCTCCACTTTATGCCCTGTGGTTTGTTGTTGTTGTAGTTCTTGTCTTAGTTTGGTTTGCTAAAATACCATAATATTAAGTTGGTATGAAAACAATTTCCTAATAAATTATACCACTTCCAACCGTATTTAAAGCATGCTTAAATACTCAGAAGTGTCTAAGCAATTTTAAGATGACCACATGCCCCAGGATATTTTTTCATTAGGCTGGCAATTGTTTTAAACTGCTGCTGTAAGTGAAAGAAAGACACTAATTTTCAGTAATATGATCTGTTATTTACATTCACTATATAAAACAGCCAAGATAAATTTTTATTTTTGTTTGTATCATCCCTTTAAAATGTAAACAACTATAACCAGAATTTTTTTATTTTCTACTTGTATACTGTACTTCCTAAGAAAAATACAATTTAAAATTAGGCCCATAAATTAAAGGACAGTAAAAATCATGTGGCTAGTACCTCATTGCTCTTTGGGACTATAGCCATGCCATGAGTAGTGTATACACACACACACACACACACAGACACACACACACATGCAAACTTATATTTAAAAAGTAATGCTTGACTTCTAGAAGTTCTATGAATTTTCAGTTGATTTGGAAAATCTTTTTTTTCTCAGAATTTTGTTTTCATGTAGACATGGATATTCAGATTATGCCCAAATTTAGTTTCAAGTAAAGCAAAGAACCAGATAATTTTATATTTCCCTGAATGACATATTTTCAACTTTTCTTTTAATATTTTCACTGTGTGGTGCTGTATAAATTTATTTCCTGGTGAACAGAAATGAGAAAGCAGCATTTCCAAAGGCTGTCTTCCACAAATCCTCATGTAGGTACGAGGTTATCAGAGCCATCCCAGAGAGATGTCCCTTTAATCCACTGGTAACCTTTGGTAAAAGTCCTGCTTTTTGGACTATAAAAGTCATTCTAGGTATCTCTTAGAGAAAACAGCTTCTAAATAAAGCTATGTTCATATATTAGCCACTGTTCTATTGCAGTGATAAGACACCATGATCAAGATATCTTACCAAAGAAAAAGTTTATTGAGGATTACAGTTCCAAAGAGGAAGTCCAGGACCATCATGGTGGGGAGTAAATCAGCTGGCAGGCCGAAGGCAGGCAGGCATGGCTCTGAAGCAATAGCTGAAAGCTCACATCTGGTCCACAAATATTAGGCAGAGGGAGCTACTGGGCTTTTGAAACCTTGAAGCTCTTCTCAGTGACACACCTTTTCTAACAAGGCCAAACCTCCTTATCCTTACCAACTAGTTCCACCAACTGGAAACCAAGAATTCAAATATATGGTCCGATCAGGCCTTTTTCATTCAAATCACCACATTTCACCATTTATGCTTGTAAATCCCTTTCCAATGGTTGGACTGCTTCAAATATATCATGCTGTCAGTAGCTTAATGCCTATTCCATGGTTACCCCTTAAGCTAATCTCTGTACTCTTTGAGTGCGGGACACTTTTATGCCAACATGACACAAGCCAGCATCATCTGAAAGAAGGAACTTCAGCTGAGAAAATGCCTTCATAATATCTGGCTATAGGGCATTTTCTTGGTGACTTATGGGAAGGGTCAAGCTCATTGTGGATGGCGCTATCCCTGGGCTGGCAGGGATGGATGCTGGCCAGCTTAGGCTAAAGAATCAGTTGTGATTAAGAAGAGACCAGCATCACTGAGATGAGAACTTCTGGGAAGTATTTCTTCAGGTTCAGCACACAAAAGCTGTGTTCTAGAAGCAGCCAAGATTGTACCTCATGCTGGCTGTGGAGCTTAGCCATGTAAGAATCACCCAGATGGCACTGGTTTTGAAGACATGAAGGGGTAAGGAAACTCAGCCAAGGATTCACACTGTGTTACAAGGCTGGGATCTCTGAAGAAAGACCAGGAGAAGCTACTGGTGGAAGTACATCCTAGATGCAGCAAAACATCTTGAAGATGATAGTGCCAAGGGATGACCACCAAAAACAGCAACAGCAGTGGAATGGAGCCAGGAGTAGCCTAATAGTCAAGCTGTGTGCTGCAGCAGACAAAGCCTGAGAAATGACTGAAGCCCTTGGGAAAAGCCCAGAATATCATGAGTGGATCCCAGTCACTGAGTTGTGTATACTTTGGACTCTGTTTTTGCTTTGTTCAGATTATGACTGTGCCCTGGTTCTTTCCTCCTGAACTAAATTATTATAGAGGAGCCTACAGTTGAAAGACTTTCAACTTTTAAAGAGGTTTTGAAATTTGACAAAGACTTTGGATTTTAAAAGAAACTGAATATTTTTTTAAGAGACTGAGTTTTTAAGTGTTTGAATTTTTAGGCTATGGGACTTTTAAAATTTGTAATGTTTACACTGTAATGTTGATATTCACGTGTGATTTGGGGGATGAACAAGAAAGAAAAGATTATGGCTTAACCATGATATGTTTTTGTGTCAAGTTGACAAGGGAACACTGTGTATAGATCACTGTTAACATTTGTTTGAAAGTAGGGAAAATTAATTGCTTTGCAGGTTGCTAGTACATGGCCCATGGTTCCCAGATTTTCACAGCAGTGTGGAACATATTGATTGTACTTTTCTCTACTATCCCCCCGAGATTTATGTGGATTCATTATTATTTCACAAGAGCTTCTATACCTTTCATGGGATATTAAAAATGATAAGATTTTAAATCATTTTCAATAATAGATTATGCCTCATAACTGTACTGGCTGATTTTGGGTGTAAACTTGACACAAGCTAGAGTCATTAAATAGAAAGGCGACTTACTTGAGGAAATGCCTTCATGAAATCCAGCTGTAGAGGATTTTCTTAGTTAGTGATCGGAGGGGGAGGCCCCAGCCCCTTGTGAGTGGTCCCATCCCGGAGCTCGTAGACCTGGGTTCTGTAAGAGGGCAGGCTGTGCAATCCACAGCTAGCAAGCCAGCCATTACACAGTATCCAGCCATGGTCTCTGCATCCGCTTCTTTCTCCAGGTTTCTTCCCTGCTTGAGCTCCTGTTCTAACTTCCTCCAATGATGGATTATGTTCTGGGAGTGTAAGCCAAATAAACCCTTTCTTGCCCAACTTATTTTTGGTCATGGTATTTCATTGCAGCAATGAAAACCTTAGACAATAATCAAAGTAGAAATGAATTGTACATTCTTACAGGGTCTCTGAGAAAGGTTACTTACATATACCTTTAAGCATGCATAAGAAGACATAGTTAGACACACTGGAGTCAGGAAGACTAAGCACTGTTAACTACTAGACTGAAAGGAGAAATGGTAAGAGGAGCCAGAGTTGAAGGTGCCAGAAAAAGAGAACTGGTTTCACAAAACTAACAGCACCCCAAAATGGAGATGGCACAACAATAAGTGTTCTGACCTCATTCTCCTTAATTCTTCCAATATCTACATGGTGACTTCGCTTTGGCAAATCTGAGCAAGGGGGCTGTTTGTGTCATTTGTATTAGTGAGTACCTAGAGTAAAATAAAATTAAAAGGGTGAAAATAAAATAGGTAGAGACGGAATCTTGGGAGGCCATCATAAGCTCTGTGGTCTTTGGACTATTAAACCAATACATATAACCCATGTTTTGTAATGTCTTCATTAACAAGCCTGTCTGTAAGTGTGTGAATGTATGAGTGCTATGCGTATATAGATGTTGATAGAAAACTTGGTAAAAAGCAACATAACAAGGACCATAATAAATGACCATAGGGCTCTGGTAGCCCAACTTAGTGAGTGATTCCCACAGTAACTCTTTGGAGTGGGTAATGGTATAACTCATATTTTCCACATAGAGAAGCAGAGACACAGGGTTTTTGAAGCAAATGGAAGAAAATGGACTCATTACCTGATGGGCTTCTCTATACATCAAGAGTCACCTGTATACAGCAACACAGATATACTCATCACCTGATGGACCTTCTCTATAGAGCAAGAGTCACTTGTACACAGATATATTCATCTCTGTTCTAGTCACTAAATGTGGATTTTAAGCAAATATGTCTACCTTGCTGTTCTTTGTTGTTGTTTTTTTTCCTTCCTCATCACTCCTGTGCACTCTGTGAGAACATGAGACCAGAGACGTTGACCTAATAAAAAGAATTCACAGACCAAATACCATGCACTACTTCTCCCTGAGTGAATATTTTCTGGGTATAATTTGGAAGGTAGTGTTTATTTTCTATTAGCAAACAGTTAAATCTCTTCTATACTGCCAAATGTTATAGAAAGCATGTCCTGTAAAACAGCTTGGGTTATTAGGTAAGATAGGGTAGCTTTAGTTTCTGACTAGAAAATTGAAAATAAGTTGATGTCTTCCTGGATACCCATGTCTACATGGGGAAGCTCCTTACAAAGTTGCTCACAGGATATCAGGCATATTTTTATTCATAGAAGAAAAAATTCAATAAGATGTCCCCACATCGTTAAAAAAAAATAGAGATTTCCCTCATATGTTTCTAAAAACAAAAAAAGGAATTTTCTTTAAAGCATATTCAATTTATAGGTTTGAATTTAGCTCTAAAAAGGAAAGAAATTAAAAAGCATAGAAAGAAAATGTGTCCTTTTTCATGAGCAGCTGGCAAACCAAAATATTATTTTTTACTTTTATATAAGGAGTAAAAATGGCTTTATTTTCTTATAATATAAAATTAACCCAAATGAATCAAATATTCTTCTATTGTTTAGTCCAGTTTGGTCCCATTCCCTCCTTTAATTTTATGTGGTGTGTTTTGTTTTGCTTTTAATTTGTACTCTGGGGATCTTAACAATGGGTGGTACTTGTTTTTATTCTGTGTTCAGTATTATTAGATGTTATTAAATGTTTTATTATTTTCACATGGAGTAGTAAAAAAGATCTTTTGAAGCTTAACCAAAGATAGAGTAGAGCTGAAGATAACAATTCATTTTCATGGGAAATTCCTGCTGATATAAATTATATTTGGATCTCAATCCATCTCATACATTATGGAAAGTAACAATAATGGAACTGGGCTGGTTGTATGATAAATCAATTGAGATAATTGCTGGGGAAGGTAACAAAATCATGGTGGAATTATAGATCTTCATGATTAATGCTACAAAACACTCGGCCTAATACAGTTGCTCTTCCTGCTTTGACTACTGAAAAAAAAAGTCGATGCATTCCTAAATGTACCAAAAGGGACCTTTTACCAACATATGATCAAATTCTAAATATCTACCTATTCTTGCTGAGACTATGTATTCCCTCCCATTATAGCCTGTCATTACAGATACTTACTGAAGGCAATTGATAGTACAATCATAAGAAAACTATCTCCCATAGGTTTCCTAGAAACACACAGAAGAAATCCATTTCCAAAGTCACAGGAGAGCAAAGCACAGAAGTCCTGACCAAGAAAAGATCCTGCCTTGGCTTAGCTCATGCTTCACAGAAATTGAACAAATATTCAGTGGCTAAATACATTCCATAAATAACTCAGTCATCATTTCAATATGACATATTGACCTCAAGATAATTAGAAATCCAATGTGGATACCTTTGAGACAAAAAAATATTAAAATTAAAAACAGAAATAAGTAATAAGAATACTTGGTAGAAATGTTACATGACTAAGGTTGGAAGTTACAATGGCAGTGTTTCATTAGGGAAGGGGAACAGAAATAAAAGCATAGGTCTTAAAATGTCCCCTTTTTTGTCAAATACTCAGGGATGTGGTTTTTAACCCATGGGTTCTGTTTGTGCACCCACCCGTAGAACTTTGGACCTCAAGGGTAATTGCAAACGCACATATATTGATTTGCTTCCTTTAAAAGAAGGGTGATGTTCTGTCTTGCATTTAGCCAAAAGGAGAAGGGGAATTATTGTAAATGTATTCTATTCTGCTCTAACTTTTTTTAATTAAGCTACTTTTCCTTTTATGGTTACAGTCGTCAGATTAATCAAGCCAGAAACAGCTGCAGCAAAGAAGCTATGGTTTCTTTTCTCTAACGTAGAAAAATAGTTCTCCAAAAATAGGGAAGTATGGAACATGCTTTTGTATGAAAATGCCTTTGATAATTAATCCCAAGAATTAAACATTTCCTTCAACCTTTTGCTGTATTAGTCTGGGTGTCGTATTTCTGCTTTTAATAATAATTTCAGTTACTCATCTGTAAATGTTCCTCCTCAGATTTCAAATAACTCCTCATCCTATTTGACTTATTATCATCTGCTTCTTCTGCTAAAGATAGACCATGTTTAATGACAATATTATGTAAAACACAAGCCAGCAGAAATTTCTTGCCTCCATTAGGAAAGCAGCCATAAAGTGTTCACCAGATTTGCCTAGACATCAAAACCTAAAGTTTAAAACCTCAAGAGCTACCTACATATCCATTCTCATTTAAAATATTGATTTTTAAATTACTTTTTCCAGTGGCAGAGGTATTCAAACTGGGGATAAAATAAAACAGCTAACCTGAAAAAAATCTGAAGCCTGTACTGGATTTTTTAAAAAATTAAAATTATAAACAGACAGTATTTTATAAAATTGCTTAAAAGCCAAATTCTACCAATGTATAAAAAGCCTTGCATTTCTAAAGCAGATTGTATTAAGATGAATGAATCATGAGACGCACTTGGGTACTTGGTTATGACATCTGTTAGGTGGTGAATTGCAATTGGATGCCACATGCGTAATGAAGGAGACAACAGTTCTGAGTTCCTGAAGTCTTCCTCATATGAAGATGTGCAAATTGGGGCAACAAAACTCAGGCCTGATGGAAAAGCTACAACGCTGGAAACTGCCTATAGTGTATTGGTGGTGTTAGGTATCTCTTACAAAAATGAATAACCTGATGAGGTCTCTGGGGAAATGTATTTATAAGCTGCTCAATATTCCAGATAATGGCAAACCGGTGCATTGTGGAAGATTCTGCAATTACCATGAAGAATCAGTGTCAACTGATATGCAACTTGTATTACCTAGTTAATACATTATTTTACCCTTCATAAAACATACAGAAATCACTTGATAAGTTAAAATACCAATAAGTAAGATGCCCTGCTATACAAACATAAATAAACTAATATGGCAGACAAGACTAAAGATTAACGGCAGGGGCTTGGAAAGGTGGCACCCCTGGCTGCTCTTCTAGAAGACTTGGGTTCGATTCCCAGCACCCACATAGGATCTAACAACCATTTGTAACTCTGATTTCAGGGAGTTCAAATCCTTTTTCTGGGCTCTGTGGGCACTGAACACACATGGTGCAGAGACCTGCATAAAGACAAAACATCCACAAACATAAAGTAAAAATAAATTTTAAGAAAAGATTAAAAACAAACTTTGTATCTTTTATATGAGAAAATACTGTTTTCCTGGTTATTTTAACTAGGATTTGTTATTTAGAACAGGAAATAAGTGAGCACATTCTACTAGTTAACAACCACCTTTAAATATATGTCCAAAAAAGTACGTAGCATGCATTACACGTGTGTGTATGTACAAATATGTGTTTCTTTCCTGTTTACTCACATAGGAATGTACATGAACATTTAGTTTATTCATTAAGCTTTGGTACAACTCATGATTCAGGTTTGAAATTGTCTGATTAACAAAATGCTATCATTTGGATCTTTAGGGGCCTAGGTAAAGAAAATGAATATTGGAACATCATTAATGTTACAGTGTGTACCTGCTCCTATGTCACGGGGAGCTTTACCGTGAGTCATACTGTCATTCACATTTCTAAGTAGAACTCAGTGCTTAAAGCATTTAGTTCATCCCAATACTTAGAAAAATATGGAAGACCTAGTGATCACTTTGTAGGAATTTTAAGAATCGATATTCTTTTCAGCTACCCCTATCGTGGGAAACTAATTTAACATCTGTTGGCTCTTTTTCTATTTCTTGCACTGGTTCACAGCGCATGACAGTTTGCCAGCCTTTGAGACAGCGTCTCCACAAGTTTAAAGTGCTGAACATGGCGTATAAGTTGAAAATGTATGCTTTACTCAAGGTCCAGCAGAGGGGATGTCAGCGCCACCCCCAAACCGGGCTTTAGACAATGTAGACAAGAACAGTGTGGAGAGAGGGCCTTGAAGAAGCTGAGCTTCCCTCAGAGACAATGTTGATGACCACCCACCTACAGAACCGAAAGAAATGCTTCTCAGCAATCGTCCCAGTTCACCTCAGGCACATGGACCTGTGTGGTCACTGTGGTGTTCAGGAAGGCTCTCCTCTCGTCAGGAGAGGTCCGAGATGGCTGCCCTGCTGCTGGGTTTCTTGCTCTGAATTTAGTGAGCTGCAGCTGTTGCTCTTAAGGTGTAATTGTTGGGTGCAGCCCTCTTGAAGAACCAGGGAGTCCCGCAGTTTTGTCAGTTTAGCTAAAGAGAACTGGTCGCACCTTGGAGCAGTATCCGGGGCTGCAGGCCTGAGGATGCAGCTGTGTGCCCCAGTGCCCTGATCCTCCAACCAAGGACCATTGATGGAGATAACCTAGAACCCCTGCACAGATGTAGCCCATGACAAGTTCAGTGTCCAAGTGGGTTCCATAGCAATGGGAACAGGGACTGCCTCTTACATGAACTGATTGGCCTGCTCTTTGATCATCTCCCCCTGAGGGAGCAGCCTTCCCAGGCCACAGAGGAAGACAATGCGGCCACTCCTGATGAGACCTGATAGACTAGGATCAGAGGGAAGGGGAGGAGGATGTCCCCTATCAATGGACTTGGGGAGGGCCATGGGAGGAGGTGAGAGAGGGAAGGTGGGATTAGGAGGGGAGGAGGGAGGGAGCTACAGGGGAGATACAAAGCAAATAAATTGTAATAAATAAAAAATGTTAATTACCTAACATAAAAAAACAATCAAATCATTATTCCAACTGTCTCTTTATGTTTTAATTTCTTTCCTTTGGCTGGTTTTGTTAAGTTATAACGCTATCTTTTTGATAATATTTTAGTGAATAAATATATTTGTATATGTTTGTTGTATCCATTATTGGTCTTGGTTTTCTTGGGGTTTTTTTTTGTTGTTGTTGTGGTTGTATTTTTACATCTTATCAAGTGCTTTTCTACAGTCTCATCTTTAATTTGACTATTTTGAGGAACAATATTTAATTTTAATTTAATTTAATTTCTCTACAAGTATACACTCTACTGGGGTGGTGTCCTCCCTTGGCAGAGTATTTGACAATTGCTATCAAGCTTAAATATGTATATAGCTTCAACTGGGAATTTCAAATATCTATTGCATGTGACATGAAAGTGGAAAGGGGGCTACTTGGGGGAAAAGACAGCAAGTGAGGAACATGGCAGAGTAGTAAGAACAGAACCTCAAAACAAGTACATATTCAACTGCCAATGAGACTTCATATAAGTGATTTATAACAGACAAAATCACAGATAAAAAGGTTTTTTTTAAAGATAAATTCATTTGTTAGAATACATCTTGTTTATTTTATTTCCATTCAGGTAAGTATACTACTACAGAAAAAAAGAATACTTGCTGTGTATTGCTGTTGGTAATGACACACAATTTAAACAACTACAATATTGCTAGAAAACTGTTTATTCAAGACAATGTAACATGGCACCTTTGAAAAATAATGAAGTTGAAACATAACAAAGTTTGAATTGTGACATGAAACTCTCTCCAGAGAAGATTATAAAAAAAAAAACCAGAACACCCAAGAACTGAGTGTAGTATAATCTTTTTGTGAGCATTACAATGTTTATCTATATGTCTCCATAAATGTAGAAATTGATAGTGAAGTGAATATAAATATGGATAGGGGGTAGAGATACAAGAACACTGAAATAGAGCTGTGGGTAAAAACATAGGTGTGGTGGTAAAGACAGACAGAGAATAGATGCCAACACAGAAACAGATAGGTACAGAAGTAGGGATAGAAATCTTCCTTGCTGGCTACAATTCTGAAGATCAGCAGAAACTAGTGCTCATACTTGACTCTTATTTTGTATGCCTACTGTTCTCAAGTAGAAGTTGGCCCTAAGTAAACCTACATGCTGAGGATAGCAATAGTTACTATTCTAACTGACTCTAAAAATGCTTCCGGTCATTTTTTGCAAGTAATGAATATTTCCTAGCAAAAATAAAATCAAACCATCCAGGCCCTCACCAATCTAAGCTTCATACATCTCACTCTTTATTTTACATATCCACTTAATATGCATTAAAAATTAGAGTCCAATAATTTATGGGATTGATGACTCTAACATTTCCTCATTTCAATAGGGTGAAAACTGTTCTTCCTATTGCTCAGGTAAAGTCTCCGTGTTCATACTTGATATTTTTTTTTGCCACAAATCCAATATTAGAGCAATGTAGTAATTGATATGTTAAGGTCATTAGTACTATATTCCATTTATAAATCTTAGTTATATGCATATAACATGATCAGTAATCAAGGAAGGGAAGATAGATATATGAATAATGCATGGTTTTATAGATAAAAAATTTTATTCAAATCAAATTTTTGGAACATCAGGCACTATAAGCATTGGTTCAAATTCAACACTGTATGTCATTTAAACCTAAGGAAGCATATTGACAATGAAGGTGACAGCTAAATCCTTAGTTGGCAGGAAAAGAATGTACTATGTTTTGTGATATACATATATATATATATATATATATATATATATATATATATATATTCTTATTCTCATACTCAAAAGAAATACAGTAAAGAGGTATCTATTTTCTATTCACTCTGATTTCTATACTGTCTAATATGTATCAGATTTTTAAAAATCTAACACTTCTAAAAAGAACAGTAAATAATGAACTCAGTTACCTGCTCTGAGATCACCTCCCCCTGGGGGTTGCAGTCTTACTAGACCACAGAGAAAGAGGAGTCAGACAGTCCCGAGGAGACCTGATAGGCTAGGGTCAGACGCTGGGGAGGAGAACCTCCCCTATCAGTGGAGTAGAGGAAGGGCATAGGGGGAAGAGGGAGGAGATGAGGGAGTGGGTACAGCGGGATACAACTTGAATAAACTGTAATAAATAATGATAAAAATAAAAAAATTAAATTTGCAAACCAGAAGAAATGTATGGATGTTCAGTACCAGAAGAAAACCCAGCAGAATTCTCTCTGTCCCTCTGTCCCTTTCTCCCTCTATCTCAATCTTCCTCTCTCATTCTGCCCCTTCCCACCTCCCTCCCTGCCACCTTCTCTCTTTCCTCCACCGCTTTTCTTTCTCTCCTTCCCTTCCTCTTTGTTTCTCCCTCTAATTTCTTTCATCCGATACACACCTGCATGTAAATATTTGTTTCATGTACAAGGAATTACATCACCTTCAGATAAAAGTCAACAAAAAAGAAAGAATTGCCACAAATATGTTAAATCCTACCAATGCCAACCAAAATAAACTCCCACCACTTTGAACCATTTAAATCATAAATAGCAACATTGTTCTTAGCAAGTAATTATACTGGCAGGGTAACTAGCAAGTCAGAAGCAAGGAGGATAGAAGAGGCATTTCCAGAATTCCCTGAAAGAAAGCTTCCAAAACACCAAGTGGCCAGCTGAGGAACTCAGCAGCTGTACACCTATTAGCCATTTTCATGTAAATTATGAATCCAGTAAGCAAGTCAAAAATAGTGACAAACAGTTAGGCTACAGCCAGAGTCACTAATCAAAGGCTTGCCTTCACCTGTGCTCAGTGGGAACCATGCTTTCTTCTTCTATTGGCCTTTGCTTTCAAGCTAACAGAATACAATTAACCAAGATGCGGTACAATTAACCAAAAAAAAAAAAAAAAAGCGCTCAAACAATGTGTTACTCAGGAAAATGCCTTGCCAGTGTCTTTCATTCTTGGCTCCCTCTATAGCAGATGATTTCACAGCCTTTTCATTAAGAATGAGAATAAACGCACCCCACTTCCCTTCTCTCCACACCTGCCTCTCCTCATTCCTCTTTGAACCCTCTATGAATTTCTCTGTCTTTGATAATAACAAAGGGTAAATAATATTCTAGCAGAAGATTCAGCGGACCCTGTGTGTTTTGAATAAGGTCTAAGTGCCCCTCCTAAAAAGCCAAAGCCCTTTATCAATCATCCCATTGTGTCTCTTCACTAATGTCCATCCCTGTGGACAAAATACCAGGCAGAATATGTTGACAAATAAGCTATGGAGCAGAGTCATATCCTTTCCACCTATTCCAGTAAGTATGAAACAGATGCATCCTGGGACACAGTGCAGGAGTGCTGAAGCTTTATTTTGGTCACTAACTTTTAGCTTAAGAATGCTAGACAAAGGTCCTACATAATCCCATCTCCAAACCAAGAGCAGATAATGATGTCTCCTGATTACAGTGTAACATTTATAATCATATGCAATGTGTTGGAATCCAAAGCCAGTCTTCATTTGCCTCCTGTTAGATTTAAACCACAACCTCCACTTGTGCTTAATCAAGCTTAATTCTTAACATTACTGTAAAGCTACAGGAAATCACTTATTCATCAGCCAAACTAGTTTTTCTATACTCTTGTAATAGTTCCCCAGCTACGCCTCCATTTCCTTGTATTAGGACCCTTCCAGACCCTTCTGTAACATGCAGTAAGGCTCTGTTTGCATCACACTTCCTCTGTACAAATCAGTACAACATAAGTAAATTATTCCAAAAACTTTCTCAGAGTCTGGCTCCTTGGCTAAAAACCATGTGTATCACAGTTTTTACAAAAACACATACCACTTCCTCAATAGAATAGGGCGTCTCCATCTGTGTGGTTCCATTCAACCATTGTACGGCATATTTATGAATCATTCGTCCAACAGACCTCGCTGGAGCCTTAACACCTGCTGCGTAAAGCCTGTCTTCAGACATATGATGAAAACATTTCAAAACTCAGAAGAAACCAAAACAAAGCAGCTCTTTTTTAAGTTTGACAGAGTAAAATAATAAATTTGGCTGAAGCGTATTCCTGAGCCTGCCTTGAGTAAAGGCAAATAGCACTCTCAAATGGTAATAGTGGATGAACCCTTGGCAAAGCAAGGGCCAGATGCTGAAGGATGCAAGGCTCTGCTGCCCTTCCCAGCATGCTTCACCTCTGCCTCTCCCCTCTCTTCTTCAGTCTTTCCATTCACATCTTTTAGGAAAACCTGCTTATGCCTTTTGTCTACGTGTTGCCTTCAGTCTAAAAATACTACATTGTTCTAAAAATAATGTAAAATGTTCACAAGGGTAATGCAGACACCAAAGATCTTAAAATCCCAGCCTCCTGCTTCTTTTGTTAGGAGCAGATGGCTGGCCCGAATAGCATCCATGCGCACAAGTATCTTGTGACCTGAGCTGTTTGGGTTCATTCGCGTCTCCCGCTTCTCTAACTCTAGCATTACCCACTCAACGCTGAAATGGCTAATCATTTCACAGACAGCCGTCTGACTGGTTTGTAGACAGAGCACTAAACAACTGGGCTGCCTGCTATTTCTCCCTGCATTTTTCCCTGCATTGATCAAATAATCCTGAATCACTGTGCAGCAGCCTCTCTCTCACCTACTGACTCCAGGCTCATTTTCTTCTCTATGGTCTCTATTTCATTTCCTCTTAATCTGGCTCAGCCTCCTTTTCACTTTATCATGTGTAACAAGTCAATTTCCAGTCACAGGTTTATCGGCCAAGTTTATCAGGGTGGTTGCCTATCTCCCACACCAAAAATTAAATGAGTAAACTTTAAAAAAATAGATAACAAGATATATGCAAACAGTGTGCATGTGTCTACACATATCATACATACACACACACATACTACAACCTTCACAAATCTGTCAGCTGTCAGTCTAAGTCCTTGATAGCTATTTCATTTTGATTACCAGTGGCTTCCAGGTCAAAGGGGATGAGAATAAAAACAGGAAAAAGTAAGAAATAAATTCTTCTGACAATAGAGATTTTATCACCAACAGCAGTACGATAGCTAAATACACAGAATAATAAAAGTTAATTCTTTTTGCTGTCTACAGTGAGGACACATAAGCCATTTTAAGCCTCTTGGACAGAATATGGTACTTTCAATTATTTTCCAAAAGAAGAAAAATTAAAAAAGAAACAGAACCCACCCTGTTACTTGGGATTGCAAGAGCTTTGAAAGTGTTAAGATTCTATAAAAAGCTGTTCTACCGACAATGTTTGAAATGGAGACAGATGATATGATGCCCCTGTCTTGAAACTTGTAAATGTTTACATGTAACCCAGGACTATATCCCTGTAATGAAAAAAGGCTTAGTGGTGATTAAAATAAATGTTGGCTGCTATTTTCTTATGTCGAATTAACATTCACATATTTTATTATTTAAAACTATCCAAAAATAATTTTTAAAATGCATTTCAGAGCAAAAATTCTCAAATTTAAAAGTACAGTTGCTCTTTCAGAAAGCATATTGCTGTGCAAATGGCGATTCTCTAATGTCCTTGTGGCCTTGGGGTTGTCAGCAATGTCTTAGGACATGTGGGCCATCATAACTTGGAGGATCGTACTGGCATCTAGTGGGGAGAGGCCAAGGATGCTGCTAAATTGCCTATCATGAAAAACACAGTGAAGAGTCTAGAATGCCAAATACCATCATGTATGTACACAGGACCAAAAAGGTGCTGTCATTCATGAAAGAGGGACAAAATAAGAAAATAAAGTATTTACTGCCAAAGTGGCCTCTGAGTAACTAACATTTAGAGAACTTTATATTCAGAAGGGACATGGGAAATGATGCAGCTCAACAGCTTAAGGAGTGAATGCTGTGTGCTAATCCAGCTTGCAAATTACAGGCCAGAGAGAGGTAAGGCCAGGTGAGAACAGGCAGTGGACAAATTTGATTTTCAGTGGCCAAAAGTACTCTAGCATTCTCAGGGAGCCATTCTGGATTTTTTTTCTCTACAGTGGTCACTTTAAAGAGTTCAGAACAGTTCAATAGCATAGGTTAAGGGGAGACATTACAAGGTTAATAGCACAATTAAGGAAAATAGGGCTGAATATATGTTTATTCATCAAACCTATTACATTAGAATTTAGACACCCTTGGAACTTGAAAGCCATAAATGTAGAGGGAAGTAGCTTCCACATCTTCTATAATTTTAGCACATTTTTAAAGTTCATTATGTTCAAAAGGACTCTTAGGTTTTAAAAATACCTTCCACTTATATAGGGAAACTGTTAACTGGATGCTCAAGGAATCTGAGAATGTTAGTTATTGAGTTGGGCAGACTTGTGCTGGCTTTGGTTGTCTTAGCCAAGAAAGAGTTCACCAAAAAAAAAAAAAATTGAATTGAAGACTATCTTTGGGAAACAGACCAAAGCCATGCTCCAAGCCTGAGGAGTACTGAGAGACACTGGGCTGACTGTGTCAGCTGGTCTACAACTTTCACCGCACACTGCAACAGAGGCCAGCACATGGATACCACCCCATCTTGGTTCCCTGGCTCAAAGAAGTCACTGTCTAGAAGTTTGCTACTCACTGTGTCTGCAGGAGAAAACTAAAAGTCCCACACTGAGTGCTCTGAGTACTTACTGCAATGCTGTTGCTTCCACTCAGAGAAAGCATAGCCCTACTATGTGATACTGACCTACTATGTGTCCCCAAGATGGAGCCCTCTCAACACCAGCAGCAACCTTGTGCTATTTTGAAGCTAGTCTAGTCTGGAAGATCAGTGAATTCATATACCACCTATCACCACCAAACAGAACTCAAGCCCTCAGCCCTCTGGGCTTTGTGGCACAAACTCATTCAACCGTAGACACTTGCTTCCTTAGCTTAGGTGGGTGTGCCAGCAAGAGCTCAGGCCACATGTCTACTGCTCAATAGTCAACTGCCGTAAGCTAAGTCTTGCTCTTTTGAGACTCCTAAAATAGAAAAATCTCTAAGCATAAAAGTGCTATAGAAAAATTATAACAGGGTGTTTGGAAGTGTAATACATCTCCATCCAAGAAGATGAATTTTAAGCTTTTCACATTTGCATCACACATGTCCCTTTAAGTTACTACTGAAGAATGGTCTTCATAGATCAGATCAGTGAATCCTAGACTACATTCTTGGGTTCCCGATCAAATGTGCACAGCATAGCAACAATACGAAGACATTAAACTGCATGAGAATGAAACATTATATTTTAAAGCACCAAGAAGAATACAGAGAAAGTCATCCTAAAGTGACTGGGTCAAATTAACACTAGGTCTTCACAAAGCATAGCACACAAGGGAGAGCTCAGAACAAAGAGAAGGAAGTTGTAAAAGACCAGTTTGTATTTGTGGAAATGATCTCTGCAATAGCCAGAGGCAACCTGAAGCTGACACCTTGGAGTTGGTCAGGAATATTGAAAGCTGCCCAGAGGCTGAGCTAAATTATACTCCTGACACACCTTGAAGCAGCCATCCGGATCATTAATCTCTGTGAGTTTATCCTCCTCCTTGGCTACAGGTTCTTCTCATTCATTTTCTGCTCTTGATTCTCTCCACTTTTTCAAAGGAAAATTAAATGTAAAGATAAGGAAATGAAAGCTGAATTCTAAACTTTATTAGTTGAAAGCAAATTACATATGTTTTAGTACTTTATATTAGCTAACTGTGCGGATGTCAAGTACTTATAATGAATGCACTCTTTCAGTGTCTCTGAAGTTTGTCACTGAAAGAGTGTCTTCTAATGACAGAACTTCGCCACAATAGTAGAAAGTTATATTTTATTATGTGAAACTTTGATAGTGCATTCATTATAAGTACTTGACATGACTGTACTTAGCCCTCTTCTTCAAATATAAAGTGAACAGTCTTCAAATTGGAGGTTTCTTTGCAGTGACATGGCTTTGGGTTTATGAGCCCTGATACAGATATTAGAAAAAAAAATCTTATTTGAAATTGTGTTCAAGCCACATGACAGAAGGAATTTCTAAGAGAACAGCATTCACAGAAGAGGTAATTTAATTTTGAAGAAAAGTAAATTATTTCCTGCCATAAAGAGGTCCGTCCTTTTCATTCTACATGTATGTGCTCTTGTGTACAGTTACACACGTGGATATGCACACATACGTGTCTATATATCTCACATGTATAGTTTAGATTAAAAGCACATATAGCATATATAGATATGGACAAGTAGTTATAATTATCAACATCTATATTTGACATGATGCAGATGTGCAGGGATTACAGCATGAGCTGTGTATAGTCTCTCCATTAGGGACAGAAGCGCATCCTTTCACAGTGCTAAGAGGTTTGGCCAGAGGAAATACCTGCAATGGCACTCTCAGAGAACTGCACTAAGCCCAAGAGAGAGCTAAGTCAACATCACAGCACTTTCCCACCAATGTGCCCTTCTGCCAGTGGTTAATATACATCCTTGATAGCATCACCCCGACATTACATGTTACATTTCTTTCTCTATTTTTTTGTGGGCTTTCTAGTCAGGGTTTCTCTGTGTAGCTGTAGCTGTTCTGGCTTGCATTTTAGACCAGGCTGGTCTCAAAATCAGAGAGATCTGCTGGTCTCTGCCTCCCTGAGTACTGAGATTTCATCTTACACGCACCAGAAAGGCTAAGGTCCAAAACTCTAGTGACAACACATGCTGGAGAGAATGTGGAGAAAGGGAAACCTCCTCCATTGCTGGTGGGAATGTAAACATGTACAAACAATTTGGAAATCAATCTGGCAATTTCTCAGAAAATTAGGAATAGTGTTAACTCAAGATCCAGCTATACTATTCCTAGGCATATATTAAAAATATACTCAAGTATACAACAACGACATTTGCTCAACCATGTTCATAGAAAATTTGCTCATAATAGCCAGAATCTGGTAACAACCTAGATGCCCCTCAGTTGAGGAATGGATGCTAAAATTGTGGTATATTTAAACAATGGATTACTACTCAGCAAATAAAAACTAGGAAATCATGAAATTTGCAGGCAAATGGATGGAACTAGAAAAGATCATGCTGAATGAGGTATCACAGAAGCAGGAAGACACATATGGCATATACTCACTTATAAGTGGATATTAGACATATAATATGAGATAAACATGCTAAAATCTATAGTCCTAAAGAAGCTAAACAACAAGCAGGACTGTTTAATTCTCATTAAGAAGGGCAAACAGGATAAACATCAGAAATGGGAGAAGACAGGGAACAGAGCAAGAACCTACCACAGAGGGCCTCTGAAAGACTCTACCCAGCACGGTATTGAAGCAGATTCTGAGTCTCATAACCAAACCTTGAGCAGAGTTCAGGGAATCTTGTGAAAGACAGGGGAGATAGAAAGACCTGGAAATTTGGTACTTTTTAACTTCTTCAGTTCTTTATATATCCTGGATATCAGCCCTCTATCAGATATAGGGTTGGTGAAGATCCTTTCCCTGTCTGTAGGCTATCCTTTTGTTCTGACAACAGTATCCTTTGCTTTACAGAAGCTTTTCAGTTTCATGAGGTCCCATTTATTGATTGTTGCTCTTAGAGCCAGTGCTGTTGGTGTTCTGTTCAAGAAGTTGTCTCTTGTATCAATGAGTTCAACAATCTTCCCCAGTTTTTCTTCTAACCGATTTAGTGTGTCTGGTTTAATGTTGGAGTCTTTGATCCACTTGCACTTTAGTTTTGAGCACAGTGATAAATATGGATCTATTTGCATTTTTCTACATACAGACATCCAGTTAGACCAGCACCATTTGTTGAAGATGCTATCATTTTTCCATTGTATGGTTTTGGCTTCTTTATAAAAAATCAAGTAACCATAGGTGTGTGGGTTTATTTCTGGGTCTTCTATTTGATTCCATTGATCCACCATTCTATTTCCATGCCAGTACCATGCAACAAATCAAGTAATCCAATTAAAAAATGGGTACAGAACTTAACAGTGAATTCTCTGTAGAGGAATATCAGACGGTAGAGAAACACTTAAAGAAATGCTAAACATCCTTAGTCATCAGGGAAATGCAAATCAAAACAACCCTGAGATTTCACCTTACACCCATTAGAATGGCTAAGATCAAAAACTCAAGTGACAATACATGCAGGAAAGCATGTGGAAAAAGGGAAACCCTCTTCCATTGCTGGTGGGAATGTAAACTTGTACAACCACTTTGGAAATCAATCTGGCACTTTCTCAGACAACTAGAAATAGTGCTTCCTCAAGATCCAGCTATGCCACACCTAGGCATATATCCAAAAGATGCTTAAGTATACAACAAGGATACCATGTTTGTAGCAGCTTTATTCATAATAGCAAGAACCTGGAAACAACCCAGATGTCTCTCAGCTGAGGAATGGATCTAGAAATTGCAGTACATTTACACAATGGAATACTACTAAGCAATTAAAAACAAGGAAATGATGACATTTACAGGCAAATGGTCGATCTAGAAAAGATCATCCTGAGTGAGGTATTCCAGAAGCAGAAAGACACTCACAGTATATACTCACTTACAAGTGGATATTAGACATATAATATAGGATAAACATACTAAAATCTGTACACCTAAAGAAGCTAAGCAAGAAGGAGGACCCTAGGTAATATGAACAGTCCTCACTCAGAAAGGCAAACAGGACAGAAATTGGAAGATGGAGAAAACAGGAAACAGGACAGGAGCTTACCACAGAAGGCCTCTGAAAGACTCTACAGAGCAGTGTATCAAAGCAGTTACTGAGGCTCATAACCAAATTTAGGTAGAGCGCAGGGAATCTTATGAAAGAAGGGAGAGATAGAGTGACCTGGAGGGGACAGGAGCTCCACAAGGAGAGCAACAGAACAAAAAAATCTGAACCCAGGGGTCTTTTCTGGGACTGATTTTCCAACCAAAGACCATGCATGGATATAACATAGAACCCCTGTACAGATGTAGCCTATGGCAGCTCAGTCTCCAATGTTTCCCTAGTAAGGGGAACAGGGACTGTCTCTGACATGAACTCAGTGGCTGGCTCTTTGATCACCTCCCCCTGAGAGGGGAGCAACCTTACCAGGGCACAGAGAAAGACGAAAGACAATACAGCCAGTCCTGATGAGACCTGATAGGCTAGGGTCAGATGGAAGGGGAGGAGGACCTCTCCAATCAGTGGACTTGGAGAGGGGCATGGGAGGAGGTGAGGGAAGGAGGGTGGAATTTGAAGGGAATGAGGGAAGGGGCTACATCTGGGATTCAAAGTGAATAAAATGTAATTATTATTAAAAAGAAAAAAATTTTTAAATAAAAAAAGAAAGACTTGGCGAGGACAGGAGCTCACAAGGAGACCAACAGAACCCAAAATTCTGGGCTCAGGAGGCCTGAAGAGACTGATGCTCCTACCAAGGATCATGCATAGAGAGGAACTAGACCTCCTGCTCAGATGTAGCCTATAATCGGCTCAGTTTCCATGTGGGTTTCCTAGTAAGGGGAGCAGGGACTGTCTCTGACATGGACTCAATGGCTGGTTCATTGACCTCCTCCTCCTGGGGTTGGGGTGCAGCCTTACCAGGCCACAGACAAAGACAAGGTAGCCAGTCCTGATGAGACCTGATAAGCTAGGGTCAGATAAAGGGGGAGAAGGACCTCCCCTATCAGTGGACCAGGAGAGGGTCATATGGGGAGAAGAGGAAGGGAGGGTGGGACTGGAAGGGGATGAGGAATGGGGCTACAGCCAGGATACAAAGTGAATAAATTATAATAAGTAATAATTTTTAAAAGAACTTAAAAAAAGAAAAACAAATTATATATATTCAAATTATTCAGGCATATTGGACTTATTTTTACATATTTAAATATTGGACTTACATTACATATTTAAATATTTTGACAAAATTCCTGTTGTAATATGTATTCTTCTATAAATATTTTGTGACCATTTTTCATATTTGAAATCATTTCCTAGAAGACATTTACAGAAATAAAATTACTAGTTTAAAAGTTATACATATTTAATAGTAATGTCTTCTTTATAGTTTAACAAATCAATAAAATATCATTTCAGATTTTTAAAAGACAAAAAATAAAAAGCAGCAAAAGAAAAACTCTAAATTGTATAATTTTTCACATATTTAAAATTAGTATAGTCCTATGGGTCCAAGCAAATGCTGACTAAAGATAGTCAAAAGAAAAGGCATGCCCATATTAATCATTTCTACATTTCCTTTTCATTATTTCTTAATCAATATAGTTCCTTAAACAATGACTTCCACAGCATTTACATTATTATTGATCTTGTGCATAGTCTAGACATAGAGCACGCATGTAAATCTGGAAGACAGGAGGAGTATCAGATCAAGGTTCATACTACCTATTGTTAAAAATGAAAGGCTTTAATAGCTTGTTGGTATAATGTTCTTGTGGAATGTATACAGTTTACCCTTGTTCATTCAAATGCTGATTTCTCTACCCCACTATCTGGTTTCATTTTGAACTTTGCATTGTGATGTTTATTCTAAGCATCGCCTGTCTCAAGTTTGTGTAAACATGCCATTATTTACTCTCTGTATTTTTAATAGAACAACCAGCCAATGCTTTGCAATGGAGACAATAGGGTGGGACATCCTGCAGGAGCAGAAGAGAGAGAAGCAAGCGGGAGGAGTCAGAGAGAAGAGAATGGTAGGAGAGGACTTGGGACCATGAGGAGAGATGAACCAGATCTAAGATGACTAAAAGCAAGTGTAATATAGGAAAAGCTGAATGATAGGAAACCATGCAAGTTTGGAGGTATAGGATGGAGTAATCATTGCCCAGCATTATGCTCTAGGTTAATTAAGTAAATCCTAGTCTCTGTGTGGTGATTTGGGTATACAGCTGGTTTGGGAATAACCACTGTTTAACTAAAAGATAAATCAATAGTAAATTTTAATGACCAACAACAGTAGCCTATTTATGTTTAGACATCACATCATTGATACAAATATCTGTTATAAGTCCGCTAAAACATGACTGACACTGGACATGCAGAGGCATATAAGTCAATACAAAACACACTGGATGTCTGGGAAACCCAAAAGTAAACAGCAATATAAACTGTTGTGTAACTATTTTGACAGAGTGCACAGTTTTTGTTTAGATGTATTCACTTGATCTTATATACACATAACTCTTTTTAATTGCATGTATGTGTGTTCACCACTTGTGAGGCAGGCGCCCATGGAGATCAAAACAGAGTGTCAGATCCCCTAGAACTCCAGTAATAGACGGTGCACAGCCACAGTGTGGGGGCTGGAGACTGAGCCCTGGTCCTCTGTAAGAGCAGAAGTACTCTGAACTGCTGAACCATCTTTCCTGCTCGAGAGTATAGCTTGTGTGATTACGTAAATATGGCCTGAGTCCTTTGCCCCTTTCTTTGTCAACAAGCCATTGTGTATCTGCTTGTATGTCTAGATGTCTCCATCTATGTGGCCTATGTGCCAGTCTACATGTGTGCTTATGCCTGCTTGTGTGTAGCCTGTATGTGCTGGCATTTGCCTGGACTGTCTCTGCAACCCAGTGAATAAAGTCATCATGTATGTCATTATGGTCATACGTTACATAAGACAAAGGCTCCTTTATATCTCTTTTTTTAAGTAATATATTTTTATATTAAGCACAGGTTATATACTTTGTATCCCAGCCGTAGCTCCCTCCCTCATTCCCTTCCACTCTCCCCATCCCTCCCTCATCTCCTCCCTGCCTGCCTCCAAGTCCAATGATAGGGGAGGACCTCCTCCCTTTCCATCTGACCCTAGTTTATCTTGTCTATTCAGGGCTGGCTGCAATGTCCTCTTCTGAAATCTAGCTAGGATGCTTCCACTCTCGGGGCGGGGGGGGGGGAGGATCTAAGAGCCAGCCATTGAGTTCATGACAGAAAGATTCCCTGTTCATATGATTCCCTGCACTCTGCTGAAGGCTTGGTTGTGAGTCTTAATATCTGCTTTGATACATTGCTAGTTAGAGCCTTTCAGAGGCCCTCTCTGGTAGGCTCCTGTCCTGTTGCTTGTTTTCTTCTACATGCAATGTCCATCTGATTTGTCCATCTAAGTAAGGATTAATCATCCCACCCTGGGTCCTCCTTCTTGCTTCTCTTCCCTAGGTGTATACATTTCAGCATGAACTTCCTATCCTAGAGGTCTATATAAGTGACTATATAATATATGTTTCTTTCTGCTTTTGGGATACCTCACTCAGGATTATTGTTTCCAGGTCCCACCATTTGCCTGCGAATTTCATGATTTCCTCCTTTTAAATTGCTGAGTAGTATTCCATTGTATAAAAAGTACCATTGTTTCTGTATCCATTCCTCAACTGAGGGACATCTGGGTTATTTCCAGGTTCTGGCTATTACGAATAAAGCTGCTAGGAACATGGTTGAGCAAATGTCCCTGTTGGGTACTTGAGCATCTTTTGGATATATGCCTAGGAGTGGCATAGCTGGGTCTTGAGGAATCACTATTCCTAATTGTCTAATAAAGCGCCAAATTGATTTCCAGAGTGGTTGTACAAGTTTGCATTCCCACCAGCAATGGAGGAGGGTTCCCCTTTCTCCACAACCTCTCCAGCAAGTGTTGTCACTTGAGTTTTTGATCTTAGCCATTCTGACAGGTGTAAGGTGAAATC
>CM053751.1:6981648-7051953 GCA_028658305.1 Pachyuromys duprasi
GTGCACAAAGCTAAAGTCCAAGTGGATCAAAGACCTCAACATAAAACCAGACACACTAAACCTTCTAGAAGAAAAAGTGGGAAAGACCCTAGAACTCATTGGCACAGGAGACTTCTTCCTGAATAGAACACCAACAGCACAGGCTCTAAGATCAACAATCAATAAGTGGGACCTCATGAAGCTGAAAAGCTTCTGTAAACCATCTCTTATATTCTATTGCTGATGCTTACCTTTGTGGTTCCTGATCTTTTCTCTAAGTTCTCCAGTTCCAGGTTTTTCTCTCTTTGTGTTTTCTTTATTGATTCTAATTCTGTTTTCATGGTTTGCACCATTTCCTTCATCTGATTGAATGTGGCTCCTATTTTTTTGTTTGTTTCTTCTCTATATCTCTTTAATTGTTCTTCTACGTGGGCAGTTATATTCTTCTGTATTTCTTTGAGGGCCTTGTTAAGTTCCTCTTTATGTTCCTCTAGTAACTGCATAAGCATAGCTTTAACATCATTTTCCTTGTGTCTCTGTTGAATTAAAATCTCCATTGCTTTTGTGTGTTTCTGGTGGTGCCATGGTGTCCTGATTTTTGTTGGGTGAGTTCTTACATCGGCCTTTGGCCATTTGTGTATATATAATCAAGGAGCTGTTTGTTCCTTGAGGCTGAACTTCAGACTGGAACTGTCAATCTCTGGTGTCTGGAATATTCTTCAAGAAGATCAGGGAGTTCCAGTGGTTTGAGAGTGTGTGTTGTTGCCTCAGTTGTATCTGTGGGAGGAAAAGTTGCTGGCACAGTATCGTTGTTGGGGTGGGGATAAGTGTGTGAGTGTGTGTGTGTCTTGAAGGGGAGTGCTAGGGAGTGTATATGCTTGAGCTATGGGGTTTGGGAGCAATCGCAGGAGGAGATGAGGGTGCTAGCACATTTAGCAAGCGCAGATTGTGGGCACCAATTGCCTGTGCCAGTTTCCTGACTTCCCAGTGGTCTTCAATCTGTGGCGGGTTCCGCAGGCTGGACTCTGAAGTCAGTGGGGTGATACTGCAGGTGGGACACATACTCTGTTGTGGGCTCTGTGTGCCCGGCTCTGTGCTCTGTGCTAGAAGCTGTGAGCACCACAGGCTGGTCGCCAGTCTGGTCTGGAGGCTTGGTACCTCACTCTGTGCCAGAGGCTGAATGTCCTGGTTTGAGATGGTGGCTGGGGGTACCTCTCCGGTCCGAAGGCTCCATGCTCTGATCAGGGCCAGCAGCTAAGGGCACCGCTCTGGTCTGGAGGCTCCACGCTCCTAACTGGGCTTGCTGTTAAGGGCTCCGAAGACTTGGAGCCTCCTTCTGAGCCAGGCCTGTGTACCCCATTCTGGAATGGTATCTGGGGTGCCTCAGTCTGGACCAGAGACTGTGTGTCCCGGTCAGGGATGTTGGCTGGTGGCTTCACGGGAGGCTGTGCGTTAAGATCAAGGCTGTAGGCAGCCAGTCATCCAGACTTTTCCCCTAGGTGTCCCTAGGACTTTCCCACTTGATTTCCTTACTGTAGGAGTTCCTCTCACCTGGCAATCACAAAAGCCGGTGTTTTAGGTCCCAGATTTCAGTCTCCTGGTCACTGTACTGACGCTGTTGTCCTATACCTCAGACACAGTGTCCTCCCGGGGCCACCATCTTGGATTCTCCACCTTTAAATCTCTTAAACCTCTCAGACTTTTTAGCGTACTTCTTACCTTGCATCAGAACATGGACCTCACACCAACATGGCAAGTTTAGGCCATTCTAGGCTACATGAGACTCTGCCATAAAGGTGGGATGGTGTAGAGAGAGACAAAAAGTGGAAGAATAGAGTAAGGCAGACAGGATGGGGGAAGGAAGAGAAGAAAAGGGAAGTACTAGATAAAAATATATATATATCCAGGAGGCTCTTCTAGGTTACATAAAAATACTATGTGCTATGTAACATTAACGTCTTGAGGATGAGTGTGTTCTTCTATAAAAAGGATAATAGTATAGTGTAAAAGGATTTAGTGAAGAATACTTCTATATAACAATTGGATACGATCACCAGGTTGATTTGTTAACATAAGACAAACAAGAGAGCATTATATAATAAATATTCTAATGTCAACATTTTTTATTTTATCATTGCTATTATTATTTATAATTTATTAACTTTGTATTGAGTTGTAGCCCCATCCCTTATTTCCTCCCAGTCCTACCCTGCCTCCCTCTTTCTTCCCTATTCTGCTTCCTAGTCCACTGATAGGGGACGTCCTTCTCCCCTATTGTCTGACCCTAGCCTATCAGGTGCCATCAGGACTGCCTGGATCTTCTTCCTCTGTGGCTGGTTAGATCGTCCCACGAGGGAGAAATGATCAAGGAACAGGCAACTGAGTTCATACCAAAGACTGTCTCTTCTCCTCTTAATAGGGAACTCACATGGAGACTGAGCTGACTATGGTCTACATATGAGCAAGGTATCTAAGCCCTCTGTTTGTATGGTCTTTGGTTAATGTATCAGTCTCTGCAGTCCTGTACTTGGCCCTGCTTTTTTTTCTTTCTTTGTTTTTTTTGGCTTTGTTGGTGCCCTTGTGTGGCTCCTGCCCATCCTTCCCCAGGTCCTTTTATATCTCCCTTCTTCCATAATACTTCCTGCACTCTGTCCAAAGTTTGGCTGTGTATCTGCATCTGCTTTGATCCCCTGCTGGTTGGAATCTTTCAGAGGACATCTGTGGTAGGCTCCAGTCCTGTTTCCTCTCTTCTACTACTTTTGGTGTCTATTCTGTTTTCTCTTCTGAAAGAGAATCAAGCATCTCCCCGAGGGTCCTCCTTGCTGTCTCTGAGATTCCATCTCAACCCATCAGAATGGCTAAGATCACATGCTGGAGAGTATGTGGAGAAAGGAGAACCCTCTTCCATTGCTGGTGGGAATGTAAACTTGTACAACCATTTCGGAAGTCAATCTGACACTTTCTCAGAAAATTAGGATTAGTGCTACCTCAAGATCCAGCTATACCACTTCTAGGCATATATCCAAAAGATGCTCAGCCATACAAAAGGACATTTGCTCAACTATGTTCACAGCAGCTTTATTTGTAATAGCCAGAAGCTGGAAACAGCCTCGATGTCCTTCAACCAAAGAATGGATACAGAAATTGTGGTACATTTACACAATGGAATGTTACTCAGCACTTAACACCAAGGAAATCATGAAATTTGTAGGCGAATGTTGGGAACTAGAAAATACCATGCTGAGTGAGGTAACCCAGATGCAGAAAGACTCATAGGATATATACTCACTTATAAGTGGATATGAGCCATATCCACTTATATGAGCCATGTTAAACATACTAAAATCTATGGAACTAATGTCTGCATTTTTAAGAGGTCACATTATTCCAATTTAAGATTACATATGCACAGAAAATCTCCAAAAATATCCCGTAGGCCACAATTGCCTGCATGGAGAAGACATGATAGTCTGAGCAAGAGGCTTCTTTAATGTATCCTTGTTTAGGTTGTTTCCTTGTGATATCAGAGCCTCCAATTAATGTTTTACTAAAATGCAAGCCAGACTTTGAAAACAGTTCACTGCTGCTTTAATGGAATAATTATAATTAACCAAATAGAAAGTGAATGTTCTAGATAATACACTACAGCTAGACACACATATACAAAGACATCTTTGAATTTGCTCTAGCACTCAGTATTTACACATTTTCATTTTTTTCCCTAACATTGTAGGCAAAACATCAGCACCTTTTCATTTATTTCACTGGTTTAGATCATGTATTTAGACCGTTTTAAAAATATATTATAAGGCAATATAGTCGATGCTTTGGGAGAAAAGGATTTCTGCCAACAATAGCAAAGTAGTCATGGAATTCTCCCCATGCACACACACAAAATTACACAACAGAAGAAACTTTTCAAGTACAACCCTTTCACTATCTTAAAATGTTCCCAAACATCATCGCTAGGGTCATTTACTTGGGAGAATTGCTGAACCTTCAGATAAGAATGGCATTAGTCTGAGACCAGCCCTCTCGGAGTTGCTGCAATACTCCCACTAAAATGGTCTGCCAAGCAGAGCTAAAATGTCAGAAGAGAGTTCTTAGAAACTATTGTATATGAAAAAAAAAACAGAAAAGTATATTAGAGACATATGAAGAACTCTTTACCTAACTGTGAAATAAGCTCAGACATTGAGACATCTGAAAAATAAATAACCCTGAATTAGAAGAGAGAGGTTAAAAAAGAATAGTAGAAGAAGAATGGTAGGATTAGTGGTTAATAAGAAACTGATAGAAACAAAATCATAAGCTCAAAAATATTGATGTGTAAATATAAGGAGATCCATACTGTTACATGTCATATTTGTAGATAAAACCACAAAGTACATGAACTTTGTTACAAGATTTATATTAACTATGAAAAGAGTAGATATTCCAATCAAAAGGCTAAATTCTTTGACTGAAAATAAAATGAAGATCCACATACAAAAGATATTATTTAATTTCAAAAATAAAAAGTAGAAGAAAATAAAAATATGAAAAACAGATGTGCTATATGCAAATAAAAGCTACGAGAATTCTTCTGTGACTCTATTAATATTGGACAACAAATACTTTAAGAAGAATATCAAATTAGAAATCAACTATGACACTGACATAAACTCAGTTTGGGGGTCCTTGATCACCCACCGTGAGGGGGGAGCAGCCTTGCCAGGCTACAGAGGAGGACAATGCAGACAGACCTGATAAGACCTGATAAGCTTAGGTCAGATGGAAGGGAACGAGGACCTTCCCCATCAATAGACTTGGAGAGGGGAATAGGAGGAGATGAGGGATGGAGGGTGAGATTAGGAGGGGATAAGGGAGGGGGCTACAGCTGGGATACAAAATGAATAATTTATTAATGAATGCAGCATTGACTTTGTTTTTATTGTCTTTGTTGTCATTTATGCATCCCAAAACAACTAACATTTCACTAACTTCATTGGACTGTCATTTGTTTACTTAGAAATGCTCATGCTTTTCAGAGAATTTACAATATTAACTTCTGTTACACCCAAGCTTTTCTTTCAAGATGTTTTTATTAATTAAATATTTAATCCCCCTAGTAATCCCTGATTGCCTGGTGAGAACATAAAGCTTATCTCTACTGCTAAGTAGTTTTTTTCCTAAAGAAATTTCTAAATTTCCTCAGTTTACGTCTAGTAGCTATACATTAATTTACAACATCTCCTTTATTGAGCATTACATCCTTATAAATTTTAAGATTGCATTATAATGTCACCAATTAAAGTATAAGCTTAATGTATCCCACTCATGAACCTTCTAGTAATTTTTAAGGAAGCTTCATAAAATCATTACAAATTCTCATTATACAGACGCAGTTTAAAACAAAAAATTTTAAAGACTTACACTGTCACAAAAACTAAATGTATGATGGATAAATGGTAAAAGTTACAATTCAGCTGAATATGCACACACACACATGCACACACACACACCTGGTAGCACAGTGGGCCAATAAGTTGTGTATCACAACTACAGCCAGAAAAGACCAAAAGCAAAGAAGGGAAGTAAAAGCCACCAAGGAGAAAACATTAAAAAGACAGACTTTAAGCAGGAAAGTTAGTTTTCATTTCTATGGTTAGAAAAGTAGTTGGCAAGAATAAAAGTCTGTCAAACAAGAGAAATGACTGATCTATCGTTGCACAGTCTTAGAGGTCAGACATAGAGTTACAGAACATTTTTGAAGAATGACTACAGTAGCTATTCAATAAACAACAAATATTTCAAATTCACCTATATACAAGGCACACATTAAATGTTTGACTCTATTTATATAATATCCCAAAAATGTAAAAACAGTATATTCTTGTTAAAAGAGATTACTCAAACAAAAGAAAAAATAGAAGTATTGGTGTGTTTCATGGAACTCACTCACTGGATAATGATAGATATTTAGCCCAGTGCAGTCTATTTTATTTATTGGGTTTCGAATCTAAGCCTACAAAATTAGGTTCAGGATGAAATTCTTCGGAACTTAACAACATTCAAGAATGCAATATCACACATGGTAGAGCATTACAGAATAAGCCATTTGTGGAAAACCTTTAAATCACCCACTTGATATCTTAAGGGTTCAGATTTGCATACTTAATTAAAATATGCAGTTAAAACTACAATAGAGTCAATGCATACAAACTAGCAGCATTCACAGGGAACATCTGAGGAAAGGGTGAGATGCTTGTCCTCTGCTGAGTTTATCACAGCTCTGAGCAACAGACTGAACGTTTGAGTCATCCCTGAAATCCTAGGCTGAAATCCTAACACCTGATGTTAACTATTATGAGGTATGGCCTCTGCGAGATAAGTGAATGGCAGAGACTGTTCATAAAACTATCCCTAGAGTTGTCTGAACCTGTTCCCACGTGTGACAGCACAGCATAACCTCAGCTGTCTGTGGAAGAGGGCCCTAATAAGTCAAAGACCCAAGAGGCATCTGATCTCAGATTTTCACGCTCTAAAACTCTAAGAAATAAACTGCTGTTTATGAGCAAGCTAGTCTACGGCACACTGCTGTAACCTCTGAAATAAGTGTTCTTCCATCAAGTGGTATCACCACTCTCAAGGTCCAGTTACTGGATCCTTATGTTAATATCTGTCAAAATTCTACATCATTTTTTGGAAAAGTCACATTTAATATGTACATCCTGAAGGTGGTTTACAATTATCCTTTGGACAAAAGATTTTCCTGAAAGAGTAAGATTAAATGTGCCTAGAGATATGTTCACATCATTGGCAAAAGGGCTGATTCATGCTTGATGATGCGTGATACTCTCTCCTCCCATTATCCATCCTCTGTTCTTGCCATGGTCCTGCTAAAGGCCTATTTTAAATATCCGTTTCCCTGAATTTGGTCTCTGTGTGTGAGGGCGTTACACTATACTCATCCTTCTCTCCCTATCAACTACTCAAATTTATACTCACTCTGTCTGTCTGTGTCATTGTCTGTCTCTGTCTCTCTTTAAAAGAAAAAAAATGAACAAAAAGCCACAAAATTAAAAATTAAAATAAACAAGTAAAAGACCAACAAGACAAAAAACAAAATTTCATCGGTATTTTTGAGTTTGTTTTGTGTTGGCCAACTGCTACTGATTATGGGGTCTGACCTCAAGTGTGGTTGATATTCCCAGGGAGAGTCTTCTAGAGATGAATGATTTACTCCTTCCCAGCAGGTATAAATTACAGGTAACTTCTTGGTTAGGGGTGCCTCTCCCTCTTGATACTGGGACCTGCTCAGCTTGAACCTGAGCAGGTCTTGTACACAACACCCTGCCACAATCTCTATGAGTCATACCTGCATTAGTTTTGTTACAGTGTCTGGAAGACACTGTTTCTTCTCTGACATCCATCTCTTCTTGCTCTTAATATTTCTGTCTCCTCTTTCCCATGGATCCAATTTCTGGCTCTTATTAGCAGAGAAGAAATAAAAGGGACATATAGAGTCCTTTGAGTTCATGCTCAAAAGCAGTATCCCTGAGTCTTAAGGTAAATCTATCCTTAACTTCCTAAGAAACAGCCACACTGATTTTCCTACTAGCTGTACCACTTGCACTCCTAACAAAAGCCTTGCCAGAATGTGCTGTAATTTATTTTATTGGTTTTGGCTGTTATAACTGAGTTAAGATGATATTTCAGAGTAGTTTTAATTTCATTTCTCTGTTGACTACTATATTGAACACTTTTAAAGTATTCCTCATTCATTCATAATTTATCTTTAGAGAACTCTTTATTTAATTGTGTATTCCATTTTTAATTGTGTTATTTGTTTTCTTGATGTTCAGGATTTTTGTAAATTATTTATATATTCAAGGTACCAAACTTCTATTAGATATATAATTAGTAAAGATCTTTTCCCTTTCTGTAGGCTATTGCTTTGCCATGCTGGAGGTGCCCTTTGAATGAACAAGTTTTTCAACTTCATGAGGTCCCCTTTCTTAATTGTTGTTCTCAGGGCCTGTGCTTTTAGGTTCCTGATAGGAATGTTCTTTCCTGTGACAAGGAGTTCAAGCTTGTTCTCCACTTTGTCTTCCATCAGATTCAGGGCTTCTGGTCTTATGCTTTGTAGAGGGTAATAAATATGAATCTTTTTGTGGTCCACGTGTTGCCATCCAGTTTGATCAGTACCTTTTGTTGAAGATGCTTATTACCCAGCCAGCCTCATCTATCACCAATCCCATACTCAATGAAATGTGAAACCACAAGTCTTCTTCTAATATGTGTGATCTAATTCCTCTTCTAAAAATAACAAGAAATGGATATTCAAAATCATTCCCAAATCAAATTCTCTGTCTTGAATATCTAATAGGTGTATGTGAATTATGAGTCATTCATTCTTCCTGGATAGACCATGAAAAGGAAGAAACCTAGAGGGGAGGAGAAAATGGAGCATTGAATATGTGAAAAAGCTCTTTCCATTTCTGGTAACAATGAGTCATTCCACCTCCTGGGAATGGTAGCTGACTTGACCAGGGGCCTGCTAAGTAAACCTCAGGCATATTTGGCATAGAATATCAAAACCTATAAGGAAACATGTCTTCATATACATGTTAACAAAGACAAGTGGATACAATATTCAAATGATCTCAATCAAGCAAAGAAGAGTATACCCTGTTTTTCATCATCATGAGAACTGTTCATGTTAATAGTACATAGCACTTAATTAGTAAAAAAAATATAATGGAGCTGGGCATCTTTATTGCTCCACTTTAGGGAAAGTGAAAACTATGAGGAGTCAGAACAACACAGAGAAGTCCAGTCACAGAGATTCTTGGAAATGCAACTCTCAAGTATGAGGAAGAAATAAATCTACAGGACACAGAAACAGAGACAGACTCTCCAAAGTAGGATGCCAAGAAAAAAATTCTTATTTGAAGGCAATTCTTAATGTATGATACTAGTCAAAAATATTAGTTTCAGTCTGTCATCTACAAAAGTAAATAACAAAAGAAATATGTGAGAATTTATTTTGAATAAGTGGAATAAGTGAAAAAACTTGGAAATCCCAGAAGTTGCAGACAAGCCGGAATCTTGGGAGGGTGAGATGACCACAGAGAATGACAAAGGAGAATGGGATCCAGCTGCTTCAGTGTTCAAGGTCAAAAGAAGAACAGGGAGTTTTATTGTGTGCAAGAAGAGACATCACATCTGAACTATGGGAAGTCCTTGCCATATAAAATTCTACCTTTAACATGTGCCTTTCATTCTTTGGTATTTACATACCTACTCATATAACATATATTTAATTTTGAAAATCAGAATTCATACAAGATACAGACACTGCACTTCTCTCTCCATAGTTTTATATAAAGTAAGTGCTGGTCCATGTATTCTTGTCACAGTGTTGGAATGCCTATATCTAAACTCAATACGGTTTTATTTGATTCATAAAAAGCTAATAGTATGGAATTCCACTTTCAAATATGAACGATTAACTTTCACCACATTTTGTCATGCATGAGGTGACACAGTTACTGCTATTATCATGGTGGTGAAATACCATGACCAAGAGGAACTTGGAGTGGAAAGGGTTTATTAAAAAGAACTCGGGAAGCCCATGAACCTTCATTAACACACCAAAACAACAAAAACTAAAAGATGTGTGCCCTAAGAAAATCCAGTCCCTCTTTAATAAGTTAAAGGATCCTTCCAGAATGCACCAATATTACTCTCAACACCATTTGAGAAAGCCTACACAATCCATGTTAGTCATGATATGTCACCCATATAAGGACAGAAACAATCCAAAAAAATTTAGAACATCCAAAAAATGTAGAAAAACATGACCCCACTCTAACCAAATACAGCAATAAATAGGAAAATTAGAGCAAACACTCCAAGATAGTTCAAATGTTACAATTAGCAGAAACAGGCTTTAAATAGCTGGTAATGAGATAGTTGGATATTTAAAAGAAAATATAGTCTTAATGGGCAAAGAGGTGGGAAAACTAGAAAGAGAAAGAAAACTGGGAGACAAGAAAAAGAGGGGGAAGGAGAGGAAGAAGAGGAAGCAAATGGGACAAAGGAAACTCTGGAATTCTAAAGTCTGAAATGAATAGTTCAGCTTAATGAGCTTGACAAAGCTTTGGAGAATGCAGGAGAAAAGGCCAGCATACTTAATTAGTTTGACTGAAACTTTCTCATCTGAAAAGCAGAATGACAAAATCTGAACAGAAATTAGTTACTCTGCAATAACCTGTGGGAAAATAAAAAAACAGTGAAATATATTCCTTAAGATCTCAGAAATATGCAAAGATATGAAAAGGCAGGAAATAAGTGTTTGGGAATTTAATAGTAAAATATGTCCAATTTATTAAAAAGAGTCAAATTATAGAGATGTTTATTGAATCTACAATAAATACAAAGAAAATCATGCCTAAACACATCATACTAAAATTATTTAGCCCAAAGCTTATGAAGGCAGTCAGAGAAATAAAAACCATGCAAAGAAATCAGCATGGGAATTGACAGGACCACAGTAACAAACTGTGACTTCCCACCAGAAAATGTATGCCAAGTTACACATAAATAGGAATCGCTACTTACCTTTTCCCTCTCTCACTTTCTCTTAAAAACAAGTGCATCATTAAGGCAAAAAAAAAAAATGAATACCATTAGAATTTGCTTTATTATCAATGTAAAGAGAAAATGTCTGAGGGCTAGGGCATCACAGCACAAGCTTAGAGCCCTGAGTTCAACCAGCACAGCCCATTTGAAAAGGCTAACCTAGCAAAGCATGCATGAAGTCACAACCTGCTGGAGAGAAAACATACTGACAAGCCAGTCCAGTCTATCTGCTGGACTCCAGGCCAGTGACAGGCCCTCTCACCATACAAGGCTACTGAAGAATGACACCAAAGACTCTCCTCTACCCTCCAAATGCTCATGTGCCCACATGTGTGGGCACTGACACACACAATCCACACATGTGTTCAGAAACAATTAGACAGAAAAAGAAAGAAGGAAATGGCAAAGGAAGCTATTGAGGCCAAGCTAAATATGTTGTCCCTAGGCATATAAAATGTAAATTGATAATTAGTAACACTAATTTCAAATAAAATATATAGAGAGATAATTTATATGTTATATTCAGTACTAAAATCACTTAAAGTAACATAAAAAATTGAGCTAAAAAGTCCTGAGATAAAAATTAATGAAGCTCAAAAATATTCAGTTAATCCACTGATAGCCATGGAATAGACAATAGTGAAACAAGAAGCGAACAACAGAAAGAGGAAGGTAAACTAAGAGTTTAACCCACCCATCCGATAACTGCACTAAACACAAATGGACATTTAAGAATTTTAATGGCATTTTATAATGAATTATGAGGGCAAAATCCAACTATATGCTCTCAGCAAAATATTAAAAGTAGATACAAATGGGTTGAAAAGTAAAATAAATGGCAAACACATCAAACAAATAGTGAGCAGCATTAAAAATTCGCATGGCTAGTATTCATAAAAATCTATTATTTGATACAAAGGATATTACATAAAATAAAAGAGGTTTCAGAGATCACTAAAAACTATTTCAGCAGAAAACATAACAATTTTATATGCGCACTTAAATAAGAAATCATCAAACAAAATTTTGCTATCTGATGGCTGTGTAGGTAAAGTTCCATGTGCACAAGCATGACAGACTGAGTTCAAATCTCTAGTTCCACTGTAAAAATCCAGGGATGGTAGGACACACTTGAGATCCTGGCACTGGAAGACAAGAGGCTTGCTGAGGCTTCCTGGCCAGCAAATCTAGCAGAATGTGTAATATCCGGGGTCAATGAGAAACTGTCTCAAAAATTAAGGAGGAAGCTAATTGATGATTCCAGGCATCAGGATCTGGCCACAGGCATAGCCATGTTCACATACACACACACACACACACACACACACACAGGCATACCCATGTTCACACACACAGGCATAGCCATCTTCACACACACAGAGAGATAGAAAAATAGATAGATAGATATTACACATATGATTAAATATATGTATATACAGTGATATATTGGTATATTGGTGGGCAAAAAAGTAAAGTAAAAGAGAAAACACAGGAACCAATGTCAAAATTGGAGAGTGTAACTACCTGATACTAGGTGTATGCACACAAAAATAAACAAATAAAAGAATGATTTACCCTCTTTGTCTAAGTGGCATTTATATAAGATAGTTACGTAGTCTTTTCCTACAAAGAATTTAATTAGAAATTAATAAAAACAAGATGTCTAAAAGTCTCAATATTTGAAAATTAAAAAGCATGTTTTTAGACAGTGGCTAGAGAAAAATACAAAGGAATTTTGAACTGCCTAATAATGATACCAAATATATTAAAACTTACATATGCACATAAAATAGTTCTGAGATTGAACTACATGGTTTTTAAGGTCAATACCATAATGTGTGTGTGTGTGTGTACTGAATTATTTAACTTTCTCTTTTAAAGTTAAAAAGAGAAAATTATACTGGGTAGTTTTAAGAGCACAGAGAAACAAATTAACACATGCACATTATCACTCATTGGGATCTCTTCTTTTCATCGAGTCCAGGGTCCAGCCTACCAAATGCTACTCTGTCACTCAGGCTAGTTCTTCCCACCTCAGCTATGCAACTTAATAACATCTCACATGGCCATTTCCACAAAGCAAGTGCTAAAGAAAGGAGCAGGAAAATACTGAATTTTCTCAAAAAAACAACCCAAAGGTTAACAACAACAGCAACAAAAGTTGGTTCAAAAAAACTAGATCCAATGCCCATCCCATTTGTCTTTGGGCCTCTGAAGTACTCTACCTAGCAGTGTATCAAAGCAGATACTAAGACTCATAAACAAACCTTCGGCAGAGTGCAGGGAATCATATGAAAGAAGGGGGAGTTAATATGACATGGAGAGGATAGGAGCTCCACAAGGACCTAATATATCTGGGCACAGGGGTCTTATATGGGACTGTTTCTCCAACCAAGGACCATGTATGGATATAACCTAGAACCTCTGTTCGGATGTAGCCCGTGGTAGCTCAGTAACCAAGTGGGTTTCTCTAGTAAAGGGAACAGGGACTATTTCTGACATGAACTCAATGGCGGGCTCTTTGACCTCCCCACCCCCCAAGGGAGAAGCAGCCCTGCTAGGCCACAGAGTTCTTTGCAGCCAGTCCTGAAGATACCTGATAAAACAGGGTCAGATGAAAGGGGAGGAGGTCCTCCCCTATCAGTGGACTTGGAAAGGGGCAGGGAGGAGATGAGGGAGGGAATGAGGTTGCGGGATACAGCTGGGATACAGACTTAATAAAATGTAACTAATAATAAAAATAATAAAAACTAGAATTAATAACTACCCAATAAAGTCCAATGAAAAAATGAATAGCCACTACACAAGACTCAGATAACAGGGAAATGTTAAGAACTGTATCCAATAAACTAGGAAAATATCTTCTTAAAACTAACAAAAGAAGAAAGAGAAATATTAGAAAGGCTCCCCATTTGTTTAAATGAATTGATCTGTAATAATAACAATACTCTTTACAAATAGTCATTCATACCCACTCTGATTTCTACCAAGTATTTTTAAAAAATCAAAATATCATTTTTACACCAACTCTTTCAGAATAGAGAGGAAAAGAGCTCACTTTCTAAATCATTTTATACAATAAAGACCTCTAGCTTTAGAAGAGTATAACTAATAACCTACAAGGATATCATAAAGATTGAAAATTATGAACTTCCAGTCTTAGTCCTGAGATGAAAAGTTGAGCAAACTAAAATTAATGACTTTTCTTGGACCTGTCAGATTCTTGAAATAATGGGACAACCGCTAGCACAGAACCAAGAAACGGGCAGATGCAGTTGTTCTGGAGTTTTCTTTCCTAAAGCCAAAGTGATGGAGCCTCGGGGGAAGGACCACTCAGAGGATAATTTAGCAAATGTCTGAGACCTGAGATGAGACTGGTTGGGAAAGCCTTTAGGACCACCTCCTGGGAGAAGCAGCACACTTTCTCTCCAGTAACCCTACTAGGCGGAGATGCTTTGGTCTCTGGCATGGTGTCAGCTCATAAGCTCCTGTGAAAAACACGCAGTGTTGGCTCTGCAATACACACCTGCTCTTTAGTGGGGAGCAGCCTGCTTCCTCCTAGAAATGGGCATTCCTTCACTCTTGTAAACAAATGGAAACTTCAGAAACATTTCTTTTTGTTTCTTTCTTTGTTTTTAATACTATCAATCAAAAATCACTTCAACAGATTTTTTTAAATGTATTTGGGGGAACTTATTAGCAGACTAGGCATAGTCAAAGCTAAGGCAAGAATAGTGAAGACTGAATACACTAAACTAGTCAAGTATTGAGAGAGCAATGAAAAGGACAAAGCCTAAAAAATAGGAATCAGAACATCCAAGAACTTGAAAAACTTTCAAGTGAGTAGTCTACATGCACTGGGAAGGTCAAAAGGAAGAAGAGAACAGAGAAGGTCTTCTAATAACAGAATTTTTCTAAATTAGTGAAGTATACCAAATCATACACCTAGGGAGTTCAGATAACCAAGTCATATGAGCATTAAAAAAACACCTATGTTGGAGTATATCATATTCAAATTATAAGAAAAATGGAATAAAGAGAAGATCTTACAGAAGGTGCTGCCCAGAGGGATCAGCTCTCTACTGGGAAACCAAGGCTGAGCCTCACAGCACAAGAGTAGCTGTGGGAGAAAACACGCAGCAAGGGAGCTGAAGAGAGCCAGTCAAGCACTGAAGGAACACAATAACAAATCGTCACCCAAGCAAGAGAAATTATTGCCAGCAGACATGGATTAAGATAAACGATCAAATGTTTTTCCAAAAAGCAAAACCTAGGACTGAGACATGTGACCCCCACAGAGAAAACTCTGGCAAAGAAAAAAAAATGAAAGTTGGTCAGGTGCTTCATTCCCCTTATTCTATTTGATTTAAAGATGCTTGCTAATTTGCTAAGGTTGGTGCAGTGCCCCGCGTGGTGAAACATATGGGTAAAGGAAATGAATGACAGCAACACCCAAGAGAGCTGAACAAAAGGACTCTATAAACTCTATTGAAAAGTACTATGCTACTTGTAAGGCATCATAATGGTAATTGGTGGTGGACTTAAATTGATTACTATATACACAATATTGAAAACTAAGTTGACTACAATTTTACTAGACACATCATTGATTTCCAGATAATGTAACACAAAATTAAATAAAGTTCTCAGTTAAAAATCAGGAAAAGATAAGAAAATAAAATTACAGGACAGTGTCCTTCATAAAATGGATTGAAAAGTAACAAAGTTATACTTAATGAAATTTCAAAATAGATAGAAACATAAATAATAATGGCCAATGGATGTTTATTAAAGAACTAAAAATGGGTCAGAAATTAATCAATGTAATTTACCACATCAACCAGAGAAAATGGAAGTCGCGGAGTCACTTCAATGGATGCAAAAGCATTTGAAAATTTATTCAATAAAATATACAGTAAATTAGGAATAGATAGGAAATTCTCATGTACATAGCAAACCTTATGCTTAATAGTTTTATATAAGATAGCAATCAGTATATAATCCATACATAATGGTGTTAAATGCAGTACTTTTTCTCCTGCTGTTGCAAACAAGCAGTAATTCTGCTCTTTTGTAATTTTAAAAATGATATCAGGGTTCCGGAAAAGAAAACAAGGCAAGAAAAAGAAAACAAAACATACTAGAAACAATGAATTCAGTCTTGCATGGGTCACAAATAGCACAATTAATATTACAATTTTTTAAAAATTTACTTTCTAACAAAAATGTATTGTCTATAAATACATCAATAAGAACAATGTTCTTCCTCTGTGGGCTGGCTAGGTCACCCCACCAGGGAGAAGTGATCAAGGAGCAGGCAACCAAGCTCATGTCAGAAACTCTCTCTTCTCCTCTTACTAGGGAGCCCACAAGGAGACTGAGGTGTCTATGGGCTGCTTCTGAGCAGAGGGTCAAGGTCCTCTCTGTGCATGATCTTTGGTTGATGCTTCAGTCTCTGCAATCACCCCCTGGGCCTTGTTTTCTCTTTCTTTCTTTCTTTCTTTCTTTCTTTCTTTCTTTCTTTCTTTCTTTCTTTCTTTCTTTTTTTTTTTTTTCCTTGTTTGGTCTCCAGGCAATCCTGATGGGACCTGATAGGCTAGGGTCAGAAAGTTGTAGAGGAGGACTTCCCGTATCAGTAGATTAAGGGAGAGGGATAGGGGAGGAAGAGGTGGGACAGGGAAGAGATGGGGGAGGGGGCTACAACTGTGATACAAAGTGAATACATTGTAAATATGAATAATAATAATTTAAAAAAGGAAAAAAGAATAATGTTCTTTAGCATAAACTCAGGATATTTGTTTAAAAAAATAGAATAAGGGAGGGGGCTATGACTGGATACAAAGTACCTGACCTGTGATTAATATAAAAATAAATAAATTACATTTTTAAAAAATATTAATTTCAATAAGATAAGAAGAAAGGTAGAACCAAATTTCCATGAAAATGATTTTAAAGCACAAATGCAAACAGACAGCAACAAATGCATAAATTAATATGTAGAGAGAACCGAAGCAGAGAGCTCACTTACCAATGAGACATCAAAAGTCTTCTAGCTCCAGAAGCCAACACTGAACAAAAGAAACAAAACTGCAGCGGAAGCAAGGCCTTCCAAGCATCCACTCTCAAACTGAGACGGACTCAGCTACAGTCCAGGTAAGTAGCACCCCAGTAGAACTTGAGGCTTAGTAGCTCACGGGTTCTTTCTGTTTTAGTTGGTCTTCTTCTTGTAAATTTGCTATGACACTAACTGTACAAAATATGCATCAAATTTACTACACATCTTAAAAGTTACAACCATAATACCAAAGCTCTCGGGGATGGCGCAATATCTACGGCAACCATGGAAAAAGGTTTTCTGATTGCCTGTTAATTGTAGGCATGAAATATCCTGAAAAATTGAGAAAAATCACAGATTCCATTAATTTTTTGCAATAATCTATTTTGTTATGCACAAATCATATGAGTTTTCCTGACTTAATTTATAAGGGAAAAGACAGAAGGGGAATCCTAACGTTTTATTGGCATGTTATTAGGCCTTCATATAAAAACCTGTATCTCAGCTTTTTTAAAAGTGCAATAAACGTGATTGTCTGGGACATGTGGATGATGAGACAGCTTCAACTATGTTCTAAAACATCACATAACACTGAACTCTGGTTTTCAAGCTGCTTAAAAGTCAAGGCGCTTTTGACATAGTTTATGCCACAAGGTGCTTCACAGTATTTCAGAAAGCCTCACCTTTACTTGTCAGAGCATGCCAAAAGGAGGGCCTCGTAGGAAACGCAGCCTTATTTTTTTTTAAACGTTCTCAGTATAGTGATTTGAAATTGACAAAACCCGTTTGCAAATAACTGTTACTCAAGGCCAGCTCAGCTTTCAGAACCCGTCTGAGAACCACTGAAGCAAAAGGAAATTCCGAGCTGTGGCGCTGGGAGAACAGGTGCAGAGTCTGCCCTGTGGTGTCCACCCCACACCTGGTGTTTAGAAATAATCGTACCAGCACAGAACTACTCTGTGTTGTTGCTATTTGTGTGTTATCTGTTGCCCTGGCTAAACTAGCTTTCTTTTTCATAGCTAGCTAAACAGGAATGACAAATGCAAGACCAGGGTGTGCATATGCACTCCCTGGCACAGATTAATCAGTAGCGATGGTTCCTTCCCTGCATTTAGAAAATGCCTTACATTTCAGCCCGTGTAAAATAAGGAATGATAATCTGATTTGACATATCTTGAGAAGCCTGGAGGCTGTACAAACCCCACTGGGCCACTGGATGGTTAGATAATAAAGGGAAAGCAGGCGGACACCAAGGTGAGCCATAATTGAACCCGTAGTGGAACACTGTAAGGGGACGCAGCGAGTAACGCATGGTTAGTTGAGTGATGCTTCTTCTCACAGCACCAATGGGCAAAGCTCAGAGTGAAGGAGATTCTGCTTAAGGCAGCATAACAGTGCTCATGCATGCCATGAACTTGCTGCTCCAAGGTCACGCTCTGGTCGGAGTGTCTGCCATACTCACTGTATTGAATTTCTACTGCTTTTCACAATTGATGCGGGAGTGCTGGGACCTTTCGTTTGTGGATATAGTGCTAAAAGCTAGGAATCCGAAACCAAAATAAATCCACTATCATGAAAAGACCTGCAACAGTACGAGATTTATAAAGAGATAAATACATGTCAACTTGCAAAGGCTTGCAAGAAGGCAGCCCCAAACTTGGCATTTGAGGGCCAAAAATATAAAAAGAATAATAGTAGTGGTGTTTAGGAGCACGGGATGTAGAGGTGGCTCAAAGAATGACCACACATTCATAAGATGAAGAAGACGTTTCAGGCAACGAGAGCTAGATGTGAAAAAGATGTGGTTACAAAAATGAATGGTAATCCATGAAGCCATACAGCTGCCATCTTGGCCTTTGTGCAGTGGAGCAGACAAAACAACAAACCCATCAGAGAAGAAGGACCAAACTGTGAACCACTCTGATGCTGAGCAGATCTTTTTTTGTGTGGGGCAAACAGGAAGATCCTCAGCTGAGCATGGATTACAGGTTTTAATGTTTCCCAGGAGAGCGTTAAATACTTTTTGTCTAACTCAAACACACTTCAAGATGTCTGGACATGAGCAGACAAAGAGAAAGGTATATTAGGGTGTCACAATCACACAATTTATTTGTTGTTGCATAAACACTGAAAATAAGGTCATAGGGATGAGACAAGAGGCTTAGCTATTAGCCGAGATGCCTGAGATGGCTGAGATGAAATAGGAGCCAAGCCCACACAGAGGCAGTGAGAACAGGGTGAAAAGAGGTGAGGAAAGCTCCGTAGCTGAACCAACACGATGGTTCTTTGAGATGAAGGGAGAGGATGACGAGATTAGTGGAAAGTCTGTCATCTGGGATGGGATGCTCCGTGGAGCTATTAAGCATCATTGAGAACAGGGTGGGAACAGCAGGATCTTGTTGATAGGGCACAGAGAGAGAAGTCTAAGCTAAGGATTCAGGAGGCATTCCTGAAACCCAAACCAGATTTTCTTTCTGCACCCTGCATTGTTTTGTTTGGTTTGGTTAATAATAATTTACTCACCGTCTATAGTTATGGGATTCCTTTGGGAATTTTATTGGTCGTTTATCTTTTCTTCTTCCAAATATAATCCACCTCTTTCTTCAAAACCCATGATCTAGTTTTTTTTTTTTCAATAACCAAATGCTGAGTTTTCTTTCATGGAAAGCAGGAGAGGAAGTGAAATAAGTTTGTTTCTGGGTGGTACAATGAAGTCTGAGCAAAACATAAAAATTACTATGAGGTTTTCAATTACACTGCTCTCACAAAAGGAAACTCGGAACACGTCTCCATGTTCATGCATTTATAAGAGGTGAGAGCTCAGAGGCCTGCAAGACTGCAACAGGGACGAAAAAGTCCTCTGTGGAGATCCTACTCAGGAACCTTAAGTGACCTTAGGTGAAACCACATCAAGTTCCTGCCTCCACATGAGGCTTGATCTGAAGGGAGAAAGGTTTAAAACCTGAGATAAGACAGTATGGCACATGGGAATCTCCTGCTCTCCTCACAAGCCTGTTCTGCTAGGCACCCTCACATTTACTCTCCTCTCATCTAAAGATGGAGCGAAAAGCATTCTGAGGCAACTTAAAAAGATGTCTTATTTCGAGAGTTACAGGCTCTGCCTGGGAGAATTGCAGGAGCTGAGGTATGTACTTAACCTGGGACTTTTTTCACAGGCTGGTACGGTGATGGCGGACACTGAGGTAAGAGCCTCTGGCAGAAAAGCAAAAGTTACGTCAAGCTTGGAAATTACATTGTTAAGCCATGTTTATGAATACAGGTTCAAGCAAGCCCTCCATTCTCATTAGCAGTTCTTGGTAGAATGAGGAGTCTTTGGCTCATCAGCCAAAGCCCTACTTCTAACCAAGTAGCTTGCTCCCATTCCTCTGCTGAGGCCACAGGCACCCACACAGAGGGTTCCTAATGGCCCGCAGCCCAATCTTAAACTCACCACATCGCTGCAGCGTGTCATATTCCATCAGGAACTACTGTGCAAATAACATATTTCCATTTTTAAAGTCTGAAAAATGTCACAAAAAGCTTTTGGCATTTACATGACTCAGGCTTACACCCTCTAATTCTCTCTGCAGCTAATTTCTTATGTTCGATACATAGCCACCACAGGAAACCAGGAAAAACGATTACAGGAAAAGCTGAAGTTCTGCAGCCCAGCCATTAGCTTTCACAAGTCTAAAGAGTCGGGATTTAATGGCACGATTGGCAGTTATTTCTTATATAACGAAAATTAGGACTTTCAACATGTGAGACATTAAAAAAATATTCAGTATTTTTGTTATAGCCTATAGGACTCTTTAATGCATTCCTGAGAACTAGCAAAAATCTACAAAGATGTGCACTAAGAGGGCCTAATAGATCAGGAGAGTGAAATTATAGTCAGTGTGGGTAAAACAGCTTGCCGTATGCTCTCTCCAAACACTGATCTTATCTCTGGTAACCATGCCCCATGCTTCATTTAAAATTGGACCACACTCACTGTGAGAGGAAATCCATGCTCATGTTTTATGAAGCTCAGCATGCAAAATCCACATGCAACGTTTCTATCTCTTCAGTCTCAGTTTACATAGATTGGGCTTTTAGCTATCTACTGAAAAACGTTTGTTGTTTTATTTTCTACTGTTTACTATATAAAAGCTTATCAAAGGAAGTGGAGAGACTGGCGGAAGGCAGGACTGTCTGAGCCCCGGGAAGAGATTCAAACACACTCTGATAATCACTCCTTTGAGTTTAATTGAGTTGTGCACGCTGCTTCAAAGGGGAAAATGTGCATGATCATAACTCTTCCCTGTTGTACTGTTGATATGAGCAAAACGTGCAAGGTCCAATAGTGTAGAAAGCTATACATACAACCAACTAACAGAACTTAGGAAGAAACAATATGTTTGCTTTTTTGAAGGAAGAGAAGTGATCACAGCCTTTTGCAAACTTAGATTTCCAATTTCTTGGCTGATTCTCCTACAAGCAACTAACTCAATTATTACCAAAATTATTTAGTGTCTTGTCCCTAAACTCTTCTGCTGCCCAGCTGTGGTGATTTGGATGAGAATGGCTCCCATAGGCTCACACATCTGAATGCTCGGTCCTCAGAGGGCAGAACGGTTTGGGTTGTACTAGGAAGTGTGGTCTTGTTCGAGGAGGTGTGTCACTGGCTTCCAGATTTCAAAAGCCCAGGCCATTCCCAGTTAGCTCCCTCTCTGCTTCATGCTTATGGACCAAGATAAGAGCTCTCTGCTGCTGTTCCAGCTGTGCGTGACCATGCCTTCACATCTGTATCATTGACTCCAACTCTCTGGAGCTCAATTAAACTATGTTATTAGTTACAGTGGTCTTTTTGTCATATCACAATAGTAAGATACTAGCCTTATCTACATAGTAATGATTTAGTCTTTGACTGAGCATTACTGCAAAAATAAAAGAGCCAATCACCAAAAAAGACAGACGTCCAATTTCCTCTTTCTTTGGTCCAAATGCAAGGCAGAGTTCTTGGATCAATTTCACATCAGGTTGTTAATCAGTAATGCATTTTCAAATATGCCATGCTGAAATGCCCTAGTTAAAGGCATGCTCCAGGAAGATCATTTCCTATAAGAGTCATCCTGAAGACTCAGGCAGAAACACTGGAGCAAAAGATTGTCCTCACATGATGAAGGGGTTATATATCTTTCATACAGACAAACTTATTTGTAAAAAAAAATGCTGTGCATATATAATAAATACCAACTGAACGTAGTACTAACAGATGGCTTTTAAATTTAAATTCATCTTCATTTGCTTCTAGAAAAAAAGTACTGATATCACTAATATCAGACATTCCATCAGTATTATATGCTCAATGGTGATATGAAGATTCAACTAATTTCCACAAGTAGAACTTACAGAAATATTAAAGGGTCACCACAAAACACAATCAATATACTTCTGTCATACATACTTATGATATAATGTATTTTGGTAATTTAATAAACCTTATGTATGCATATTCTTAAGAACTGTTAATTTTAACTAAACTTAAGAACCAGAGACTATTTTTAAAATCTAATTTATCCTGAATGGGAAATTATTTAAGGGGCTTGAGCATTTAGAATGCCTGTTGGCCACCCCTAACTCTTTAAAGAAAAGCCTATTTGTTGGCTGGCATTCATTTCCCATTAACAAATATGTATTGAATATCATTGGTATTCACAGAGTCCTAGGGGTAAAGAATTTTATCAAGAAACTTAAAACTGCAAGTGGTTTTCTAGTATTAACCAATCTATGCATCTGTTCAGCAAATATTTTATCTATGAGAGGCAGATGTAAATAAATCAAGTGAAGACTACACATGTGGATTCACACCAATATAATCACAGATAGTTAGCACACACTATAAATGCTAACTGTAGTTTGTATAAGATGCCCAAGCAACCAATGGAAACACAGGTTTACCCAAGAAGGAAAGGAAAAGAAGGAGACATGGTCTAGAAAAAAAGGAGGAGCTTAGAAAAGACTACAAAGCAGAGGGCATTTGTAAAAAGCTGTTAATACACATAAGCTCCAAAGCTGGGACAGGCTCTGTAGGCACAGAGAGCAAATGACGTGGAGTAGAAGGGCAGAAGGCTGGGAATTGTTCAAGCACAGGGCTTGCAGTTTCTGAGAGACATAAGTGGGTGAACTATGCTCACCACAACTTCTTCCATCCACTTCAAAGCTGACATTATACACTTGTGCCTTTTGAACTTTTTTAACATGTTGTATTTGACTGAAGGTGTGTTTTAATTCATGGATAATTCACAGAAGAATTCACATAATCTCTAGTTTGAAGGTTCCACCCACTTGGGGAAGGGGGAATATATTAGATTTTACTCAGCCCTGCCCCAATCCCAAACAATTATCAAGGTTCTTTTGAAAAAGTAACTTTTTGGCAAATCTGGGTTAGAATAATCTGGAGCTGATCAATGCTACTGCACTGTCTGTCTGAGGCCTGCACATCAGGCCCCTCCACCCTCTCTTGGACAGTTTCACTTCTTGCCCTTCCCTGGCAGGCTCAGGCTGCTGATATTCTATTAAAGATGCCTGTTTTAAGTGCCTAATACTTCTGCAGAGGTAAAGCACCTAGTGAGTAAAGAGTGAAATGTCAGCCCAGAACTGTGAATCAGTCCTTTGTCATTAACGCTGAAAAAGAGAACAAATGGTTGAACAGCTAGGTGGAAAACAGAGCGGTTCCTTACAACATCATGCGTTGGGCCTGGTCAATCAAAAAGCTAACATTCACTTCAAACTTAAGGAGCTACTGCAGTCAAACACTGAGCCGAATCGTTGACCTTTCCCTGGCATGTAGCTTTGCTTATTTATTTATGGAACGTATGTCTGCAAGCCTGGAAGGTTTCTTTCAGAAATCTCCTGAAAAGTTACTTGGCCCTGTGCCCACTCACTGAATTTCAACTATGGAGTTACCCCCAGGTAATTAAAATGTTCACTTCTTTAAAAGTAAGAAAGAAAGGATCACAGCATTGTTAGCCTTCTCAGATAACACATGGGGTTTTTAGCAGGAGTGAATATTGTGGCACACACAGTCAGCACACACCGTGTAGGAATAATTATCATCATTAACCTGTGTCTTATTAAGCAGCCTGCTTATTAATATGTATTGCCATTCACTATAAGTGCTAAGTTGTGGCAGAAAAACAAAAGAGAGAGCTGAATAAAAATGGCATCTCAGGCTTCAGTCATGTTATTAAAATATTTAGAAAGTAGAGCTAATGAGTTCACCTTTCTTCTCAAAACACACATAGTCAGTCGAATGCTCTTAGGCTTTCAAAGAACATGTCAGCTCAATGAGATTATGTAATATGATATAGAAGGAGAAAGTAGAGAAATGCTTGCAAAGAAGTTAGACATCATGAATTGTTCATTCACAGAAGACAATGAATAAAACCAATGACTTGATCAAAATGCTTACAAATTCCTGAGCTTCGGGTTCCAAATGTGACATTTGGAAAGCATGAGCTCAGAACCCACAAACCAAAAGCAGATGAAACATTTGCAATGGCTTCTGGTTTCCCAAACTCTAGGGGGCAAATCCAATGGAGTCAAGTGCTGGGTTTTAACAACTGCAGCAGATTACTGCTACAGACCAGAACCAGCTAAGGGGCCAGGATTCAGGACAGACAGACAGGCATAACCCTTACCAAGGTCAACAGAAAGACTGGGCTTTTTCAAAGTGGCAATATTCTGAGCACAGAAGAATCAAGGCTTTGCCATGGCTAGCGCTGCGAGGAGCACAAGCCTGCTCGGGAGAAGGGCCTGTAAATTTATGGACGTGTACACAGTGAAAGACTGTAGAAAGTGGAAGGTAGGCTATGGAAAAGGAAAGGTTCTAGTTGGGCTCTGCTGCCTTTTGGCATCTTACTCTGGAATATCACAGCTCTTAATCTAGAGCTTGCCTTTCCATTATATCTGCTTAAGAAGAGTGAACAAGACAGGAAATTGAACTGTCAAAGACAGATTCTCCTTCCCCAAAGCTCCACTACCCATCTTCACCTCTATGCCCCCACTCTGGACCTAGGCACACCATGGTTTTATAAATTCAATGACAGAATGAATGTGGCTATATATATAAAGTTATAGTTCTCTTTCAGAAAGTATTTATATCAAGAGAGCAAAGCTAAGTCTGACAGCAAATTTAATGTGGGGGGGGGAAAGTGAGGGAAAAACATGTCTTTTTTTTTATTTATTACAGTCTATTTACTTTGTACACCAGCTATAGCTCTCTCCCTCATTCCCTCCCAATCCCACCCTCCCTCACTTTTCTCCTCTCATGCCTCTCCCCCCAGTCCACTGATAGGGGAGGTCCTCCTCCCCTTCCATCTGAACCAGCCTATCAGGTCTCATCAGTACTAGCTGCATTGTCTTCCTGTATGGACTGGTAAGGCTGCTCCCCCCTCAGGAGGAAGTGCACAAAAAGCCAGTCACTGAGTTCACGTCAGAGATAGCCCCTGTTCCCCTTACTAGGACACCCACTTGGACACTGAGCTGCCATGGGTTACAACTGTGCAGGGGTTCTAGATTATTTCCATGAATGGTCCTTGGTTGGTGTATCAGTCTCAGAGAACACCTCTCTGCCCAGATTTTTTGGTTCTGTCAGTCTTCTTGTGGAGTTTCAGTCCCCTCCAGGTCTTTCTATCTTCCCCTTCTTTATAAGATTCCCTGCACTCTGCCCAAAGTTTAGCTATGAATCTAAGCATCTGCTTTAATACCCTGATGGGTACTCAGTAATTAAAAACAAGGAAATAATGAAATTTGCAGGCAAACAGTGGGAACTAGAAAAGATCATCCTGAGTGAGATATCCCAGAAGCAGAAAGACACAAATGGCATATACTCACTTATAAGTGGATATTAGACAGATAATATAGGATAAACATACTAAAATCTATACATCTAAAGAAGCTAAGCAAGAAGGACCCTGGGTAAGATGCTCAATCCTCATTCAGAAAGGCAAATGGGATGGACATTGAAAGATGAAGAAAACAGGAAACAGGACAGGAGCCTACCACAGAGGGCTTCTGAAAGACTGCTGAGCAGGGTATTAAAGGAAAAACATGTCTTAAAGAAACTGAAAATAAAAATGTATATTATAAAATCTAGAAAAAGTCTATGATAGAATATTATTTTATAAAGTCAGACTCCTTTAATGCCTTTCTTTCCATCTTAATTGCACTTTCTCTTATTGCTTCTTATGATATCTTTTCCTACAAAAAGAATTGAAAGAATTTATTCTTGCTAGTAGTAGTTAGAATTTGTTTTAATTCACAGTCATTGAAACGTATACACATAAAATTTCAACACAGGCACAACCATCATTCACAGAGCTGAAATGAGTTTATGGATGGTAATACAAAAACTCAGATAAGTTATTTTTTTGCAGTTTCCAATGAAAAATGAAAACAGCGAAGTGTAGAGTTCAGTTCATAAAAATGCCTTACTTTATATAGTCATAAGACAGAAAGTCCACACCACAATGGCAATTCTGAGTCTTCGACTTCAAACTCAAACATGCATAGTGAAATCTTTTCTGCAAGCTGTCTTCGAAATGTATGTGCTTCCTACCTTGTTTGTCATCATTCTTGGTATAAATCAGATTCACACTATGATAAGACCTTTGGCCTACACACCTGGGCCACTCAGCGTAGTGGGCATCGAGAAAACCAGGACAGCAGGTAACCATAAGAGGTTGGAACCATGCATTTATACACAAGAAACCACAAGTACTGTGTCTCCACAGTCCAGAATCCCCATGGCCTGCCTTGAGACACGCTGCTCACCTCTCCTTGGCCACCTGACTGAAGAAAAGGATATAAGTGTCAGTCAGCTGTGCTTAAGGGGCTGATAGAATGGTTCAGTTGCTAAAACTCCTGTCACATGAGCCTAAAGATGATACAGATCTCCAGGGCCCATGAGAAAGCTGGCTGCAGCAGCTGTTTCTGTAGCACCAGCACAGGGAAGGGAGATACAGGCAGCCTCCTAGGAGTTGGTGGCAATCCAGGATTGCTGAATCAATCAATGATCTCAAGGTTCAGCAAGAACCTCGTCTCTAAATGTAAGGTGAAGAGTCACCAAGGAAGCCCCTAACATGGATCTCCAGTCTGTATGTGCAAATGCACCTATACCTACTGTGAACATGTAAAAAACACCACACATACACTACACATACACACATACATACGCACATCAAAATAAAATAGAACTTAAAAATCAAATGCAATTAAAATATGTTCTGCCCATTTGAACTTCTAGTCCCAACATTACACGTTTGAGCGGTGGTGAGTCCGTAAGAGGTCATTGGGTCTTAGGGGAAGGAAGCAGCGAGCTAGGTCTGGCAGGGTGCTATTCATCACTAATGGGGTGCACTGCTTTTGAGCAAGTCCAGGGTCTTCCCTTGCTTTCTCATATGCATGTCACGCTGTTAGCTCCTCAGCAACCCGAGCTTTATAAATTACTCAGCTTCATTTACTTCGTTACAATAGAGAACCAGCTAAAACCAGTTAATTATGCAAACCAGAGGACATGACCTCAGGAAATCACCTACAACATAACACATATCTTCAGCTGACACTTCATAGCAAATTTCTAATGTAAAAAAGTGATTATTTTGTCAGTGACTTGACTATTCACTATGTAATTGTAGTAACAAACTTTTATGTCTGATCACTTTATACAAATAAGCAAGACTGTTACTAAGCCAAAAAAATTGTAAGTGCAGGACACTTGGGAGGTTCTTTAATAATTTAGTTTGATATATATTTAATATAAAATAATTAAACATATAAAATATATTTTATTTTTATATATTTAATTAATTAATATATTATATAGTGTGTTTTATATTTATATAATATATTTATATATTTAATTATAATATATTATATAATATATTTTAATCTATTTAGTTATTTTAATTTTTCTCTGTATATGTATATTTGTACATCATGTGCAAGCCTCATGCTCTAGAGGCCAGAAGGCATCAGATCCTCTGAAATGGATTTACTGAAGTCCAAAGCTACCATGTGGGTGCTGGGAAACAGACCCAGGTCCTCTAGAAGAGCAGTTAGTGCTCTTACTACTGAGCCATCTCTCTAGCCCACTTAGTTAGATATTTTGATGTTAGCTTTAAAAACTCTATGAGAGAAGTTTAAGGGAAATGAGCTATTGAACATCATGTTATTTGTTTTAGTCACCTATTAGACATAGCAAATCATAAACAAGAAAGAGGACCTGGGGTAAGATGATCAATCCTCACTTAGAAAGACAAACGAGATGGACATTGGAAGTAGGAGAAAACAAGGAACAGGACAGGAGCCTACCACAGAGGGCCTCTGAAGGACTCTACCTAGCAGTGGATCAAAGCAGATGCTGAGACTCATAACCAAACTCTGGGCAGAGTGCAGGGAATCATATGAAAGAAGGGGGAGTTAGAAAGACCTGGAGGGGACCATAAGAAGACCAACAGAACCAAGAAATCTGGGCCTAGGGGTCTTTTCTGAGACTGATACCCCAACCAAGGACCATGCCTAGAGATAACCTAGAACCCCTGCACAGATGTAGCCCACAGCAGCTCAGTGTCCAAGTGGGTTTTCTAGAAAAGGGAACAGGGGCTGTCTCTGACATGAACTCAGTGGCTGGCTCTTTGATCATCATCCCCTGAGGAGGGAGCAGCCTTACCAGGCCACAGAGGAAGACAATGCAGCCAGTCCTAATGAAACTTGATAGGCTAGGATGAGAAGGAAGGGGAGGAGGACCTCCCCTATCAGTGGACTTGGAGAGGGGCATGGGAGTTGATGAGGGAGGGTAGAATTGGGAGGGAATGAGGGAGGGGGCTACAGCTGACATACAAAGTGAATAAACTATACTTAATATTAAAAGGTTAAAATTAAAATTAAAGAAATGAAATAAATAAATCCACCAAATGTCTCTTGCTTAATGCCATTACTCCAATTTTTCAAAAGTACTTGAATCTTATTTTTTTTAATCTAAAGAATATTATCAGATTAAATTTCATGTAGTCTTAATATTTTCCTCTGGTAATTTCTTAGAAAACTATTACAAATGGACTGTTTTTCTTTGTATTAAAACGATTACAAATATGCCTTTGTATCAACCCCTGAACAAAGCATATTCATTTCCTCTCCATTCTTCTATGCTTTCATTTGCAATTTTGTCTGAAATAATCTAAGTTCAAACTATATTAAAAAAAAAAAAGCATGGGTCACTCTAAGGACTTTTCTGACCAATGTAAAAGAAGTACAAGAGTCTTTTTTCCCATGAATGATAAGATTTTCAAGGGTGAGTTTAGTAACTTTTATTTTAGCCACTAATATGCGTGCTTTACCCTTGGGAATAGATTACATTCTCCTATGGCCCTGGTACTAGAAACGAGGACTTGAAATGATAAACTCTTGCAAAATAGCCTTATGTGGACACCAACCATATTTCTGTCACTGTTATCAACCACCAAAGTACTATTCTACCAAGAGCACTAATGGTTGAAGATGTGAGACCGAGGTCCCAGTTCAGGCATTGGCACTAAGATCATTCACAGGACAGTGGTTTCTATATTTTTTATACACGTCACTGTAGATCATCAGTTTTACTGAGTATTTAAGCTCACTTAGATATCTTCAACAGCTTGATTTATGTCCATGAAAAAAGTCTCTTAAATCCTATTGCTAAGTTAAGTTTGTATATCACCAAAGTAGCTATATTCCTACTCATAATTGTTCTAGATACATTATGAATTTTACATTTAAATGGGTTTTTATATTAATATGCTCCCAAATAAAAGTTATATGGTTGCTCTGCAATAAATACCTTATATTACTATTCATGTCTAATATTCAAGGAACATTCACAGCTGCAATTCAGTGTGGTCCTTCAGGCAGCAGAAAATTAGATTCATTTCATCCTCTTAATATTTTATAACAAATCAACTGCTGGAGTTTCTGAACACTAACAATGAAGAACAATTCTCAAATTTTTAAATTTTTAAAATTCCTGAGAAACCACTGTTTGTACAAAATTAAATCTTGCAGTAACATCAGCCCAGGTGCATATGCTCATGAAGCACAAACTACATCCAAAATTTTACCCAGGATTCTTTGGGGCTTCTCATTTGATATTAATGAAGCTATAATATCTTCTTGTTTTATTTTGCCATCCAGGAGAAAACTGAAGTTTTGCCTACCTCCAAGAAATTGGCACTGATGAGTGAGAAAATCATCCAAGCCTCCCATGGCAAACGTTACACCCTGGAAATAAATTAAGCACATCTGGAAGCAGCATTAAGACTCTGCAAGGCCGCTGGGATGCAGCTGCAGTCATTTGTTAGTGAACGATACTGGCGCAGCACAGACAAACACACTTTTAAAAACCCATTTTCATCCTAAAGAAAAGTCCAAGGCTTGTGAAAGTCCCACTGACCATTCTAAGTATAATAAAACTTAGTTCACAGCTGTCATTGATCTACTCTCTTTTTCCCTCTTTCCATATTCTTTTGTGTGTGCATTGGCTGTGCTTAGGTTGTTGTTCAGAAACCAGGAGATTAATCTCTGCTTTCATGTCCTTTAAACACAGCACCAGAAGCCAAATGAACTCTTGCTCTTTGTTGCTTGCCTGATAATCGTAGCTTCCAGTAACCTGACCCATTCTAGGATTTTTAACAAATATTTTAGATTGTTGCCACTGCTAATATTTCAAGCTCCCCTGAAGCCAGAGAATGCCTGCTTAATTTGTCACAATGTGAAATATAATAACTGGAAAGACAAGAGAGTCACATCATCAACATTATGTTGAGGACACTGACAAATATACTGCTAGAGACACCAGGAAGATGTCGAGGTGGTTTCCTGTTGCTGGGCTGGGCTGTGGCAGCAGGTCTTGAATGAGGATGGAATCATCAGGAAGAAAGCTGTGGAGAGTCAAGTAGGTTCTGTCGCAGAACACTGGTGACTTAAAAACGTTCCAGCATACCCTTAGTTTGCCCCCATTTTTAAAGTTTAGAAACAAGAAAATAAAACCCTTTCAAAGTATTCTAAATGTGAGTGATACTGGTCAGGACTTACTCTGATTAGACGAAGTTAATGCACAATGCTACTTTATCAAAACCTTCAGTGTTATATATAATATTACATTAGCCCAAGCTTTAAAAAAAAGTAGTACAATTAACTGAAGAAAATCATCACCTGTCTCAAAGTACTCATTGCTGTTGTCATCTTCTGCCTGTCAGTGGACTTAAAAGTGAGAAAATATTTCTATGCCCTGTGAGTGACAGTTTTTAAATTAACAATAGCTTCACGTTTTTAGAAAGGAGTGCAGGAAGAAAAACACACCAGCATGCCTCTCAATGGGAAGCTTGACGGTGTTGTCACTCAAAAGCGAGAGCCATGGGACAGGCATGCCCCCCAGGCCTCACGCTGGCCACCGTTTCTCACTTGTGAGCCCTTCACTGCTATAACTCACCACTTAATGCAAGACACTCACAAGCTGCTATACATGAAACTTGGCACAATTTCCAAAATATCAGGTCTGTCTATTTTGTCCTGTCAACCCACAGAAGACCAAAATTCTTCTCAGGGCCCAAAATATAAAGAGTGACAGTATATTTTTCTCCCTTAACTTTTATAACCTCAGCTTCTGGCAGAAGCCTTAATTTATTATAACTACTACAAGGAGCTACATTTTAGCATCAAGTACTGTAAGTCAGCTCTAGACATCTAAGCCTGCCAACTCTAATTCACTCCGAATAAGGTGAGATTCAACCATTTATTTTTCCCTCTAAGAAGATCTGTGCTGTCTTTTAAAGTAAAAGTTAAAAAGAAAAGAAAGAAAGCTGCTTGGAGTTCACTGAAATGCAGCTGAGCATCATGCTTTGAGGAACAAGTAAATATGGCAGGGACTTGAATCATCAGCTGCCTTAACCCTAAATGTCTTTCATTCTAAGGCATCTCTGACCTAGCCAAAGAGAGAGAAAGAGAGAGAGAGAACGCTGACCATTTATAAGCAACAACCAATAATCTGCTAGTGCAAGGGAGAGGGTGACTGAAAAGTTGACAGGAAGTGGAAAGCTCAAAATGCAAAATTTACAGACTAAAGAATAAATGAATTTCACAAAATATGTCATCAGCAATATAAGCATCACCTAAGTAACATTTTCTTTAATAAAATCAAGGAAAACAAAACTACCCAGAGCCCCAAACAAAACATACCAAAAGCCCCAAGCAAACCACTGACTGGGAATATGAAGGGATGTACACAGTGCCTGCTTGGCAAGTACAAGGAGCTGGGTTTAGTCACAAGGGCTATGAAATAGCTGAGAGCAGCAAACTCCACAGCAGAAAGAGGGAATGGCATACTTCATGTTTGAAGATGACACAACAAGCAAGAAGAAACATTTTAAAGTATGGATAGAATAATTAGGAATTCTGGGTAAACAATAACCAACTCTGTATTCATTGTGCTCAGGGTGATCAAGGAGGCACGGTTTTAAAATGTGAGACAGAACCTATCATAAAGACTTGTAAAAGAGTAGGGATTTTTTTCTATTTATTTATTTACTACAATTTATTCACTTTGTATCATGGCTGTAGCCCCCTCCTTCATCTCGTTCCAGACCCATCCTCCCTCCCTCTTCTTCCCCTATCCCCTCCTCTAGTTCACTGATAAGGCAGGTCCTCCTCCCCTTATATCTGAACTTAGCCTATCAGGTCTTATCTTTCTCTTGCCCTGGCATGGCTGCCTTTCCAGGGGAAGGGGATCTAAGAGCCAGTCATTGAGTTCATGTCAGCAAGAGCGCCTGTTCCCCTTACTAGGGAACTCATTTGGAGACTGAGCTGCTTATGGGCTGCATCTGTGCAGGGGATGCAGGTTCTCTCCATGCATGGTCTTTAAATGAATAATTTAAGTGAATTTCTTTGGGAGAAAATGCTCCCTGAGTTCAGTGACCATATTCTCAACATTTGCTCTCAAGTGAAGGCATAACGTTATTGTGTAATTCAAATGCTTATTTCTCTACCCACCATATCTGGTTACAACTTTTGTTCCAAGAACCTGCAGTCTCAAGGCTGTATGAACACTGCCCCCCACCCCGAATGTTTCTTTGCCATTAAAACAGCTTACAACCAATCACTGAGCAGAGAGAAGAGGGCTGGACTTCCTGCCAGCCATGGGAGGAGGAGTTAGAGGAGAAAGTAGAGGATTGAGCCATGAGCAGAGGTCCCAAAGAAATCAGAGAGAGGCGCTGGAGCAAGAAAGCCAGAAAATACACGTATCTCTGGGATGTATGCTGGAAGCCAGATTCACTTAGAGGGCTCAAAACAGAGTAATAACTGCTCAGCTACTGTGTGTGAGGCCTGTTAAAGTAACATAATAGAGTCTCAATTATTTCGGTGATAGCTGGTTTAAGAGAGAAACTGAGAAAAAAACACAACTTTATAAAAATAGCTTTAACATTTAAGAATATGTGAAGGATAATTCACTGGGCTGTGTGCAGAGTTCATTGGTAAAGCTCTTTTCTAGTGCTTGTAAGATCCTTGCTCTCCTACTAATTTTTCGTGGGAATAAATTGTTGGCTTCTAAATGTCTTTAAACATGCACAGGTAAAAATGGGAGAAACTATTCATGAACTAGACTTTTAAAAATACTAACAAAGATATTTACAAAGTAAGTTATGCAAATTTTTAAAATTTTATCTTGGGGTTGTTTTAGGAATGTATGTTTACATTAATGGGGAAGAATTACAAATTCTTAATTTAAAGGAATTACAATTCTTAATTTAATTACAAAGTAAATGGCAACGTAATCTATTGGGAAACCGGAAGTTTCATTTATGTTATTTAAACTTTTAGTTTTTGTAAACAAGTTATTATTTCACAATTGTTATTCAATTGCAGACTGAGATATGTAGTTCTAAATTTTTTTTTAAAAAAACTTTGTTCTTTATGTATTTTGGATATTAACCCTCTGCTGAACCAAGGGTTGGTGAAGATCTTTTCCCAATCTGTAGGCTGCCATTTTGTCCTATTAACAGTGTCCTTCACCTTGCAGAAGTTTTCAATTTCATGAGGCCCCATTAATAAATGAGACCTCATGATCCTGGCGCTTGAGCTGATGGTGTTCTGTTCAGAAAGTTGTCTCCTGTGCCAACGAGTTCAAGGCTCTTGCCTATTTTCTCTTCCATTAGATTTACTACATCCAGTTTTATGCTGAGGTCTTTAATCCCGTTGGAATTTTCTTGTACAGGGTGATATGTATAGATCTACTTGCATTTTTCTACATGTAGACATCCAGTTAAACCAACACCATTTTTCCATTGTTTTGGCTTCTTTGTCAAAAATCAAGTGTCCATAGATACTTGGGTTTATTTCTGGGTTTTTGGTTCGATTCCATTGATCAACCTGTTTCTATGCCAATACCATGAGGTTTTTATTACTGTTGCTCTGTAGTACAGCTTGAGATCAGGGATGGAGATACCTCCAGAAGTCCTTCTATTATACAATATTATTTTGAGGTTTTTGTCACACATGTCTTTCACTTTCTTGGTTAGAGTTACACCAAGATATTTTATATTATTTGTGGCTATTGTGTGGTGTGTTGTTTCCCTATTTTCTTTCTCAGCCCATTTATCATTTGTATAAAGGAGGGTTACTGATTTTTTAAGTTAATTTTGTATCCAGACACTTTGCTGAAGGTCTTTATCAGCTGTAGAAGTTCCCTGGTCAAATTTTGGTGTCTATATATGTATGTGTGTATGTGTGTGTGTGTATATATATATATATCATATATATATATGTATATCATATATATTATCATATCATATGCAAACAGCGATACTTTGACTTATTCCTTTCTAATTTATATTCTCCTGATCTTTTGTTGTCTTGATGCCCTAGATAGAACTTCTAGTACTATGTTGAATACATATGGAGAGTGAAGTCTATAGGAGTGACCCTAGCTGAGACAGTGGGGCTCAGGAGCCTGAAGTCACCACCTGCCATAGTAGCCAGGTGGGACTCCAGTGAAGGGAGGGGGACACCAACCCACCCATAAAACCTTCGACCCAAAATTTGTTTTGCCTACAAGAAGTGTAGGGGTAAAATTGGAGCAGAGTTTTGGGGAATGGCAAACCAATGACTAACGCAACTTAAGACCTACCCCATAGGAGAAAGCCATGACAGTTGTCACTGTTAATGATACTCTGCTATGCTTGTACACATAAACCTAACAAGCTTCATCCAGGGGGTGAGTGAAAGAGATACAGAGACACACAGCCAAACAAGAATCTGAGCTCAGGGAGTCTTATAGAAGAGTGGGAAGGATGGAGGAAGCCAGACGGGTCAAGAACACCACAAAAAGACCTTCAGAGTAAACTAAGCTGGGCCCATGGGGGCTCACAGAGACTGAACCACCAACCAAAGAGCATGCATGGACTGGACCTAGACCCCCTACACATATGTAGCAGATACACAGCATCGTCAACATGTGGGTCCCCTAACAATGGGAGTAGGGGCTGTCTCTGACTCTTTTGCCTGCCTCTGGATCCCTTTCCTGTAGGTGGGCTGCCTTGTCAGGCCCCAGTGGGAGAAGATGTGCTAAGTCCTACTCCAACTTCAGGTACCAGTATGGGTTTGGTACCCCTTGCAGGTCTCCCCTTCTCTGAGGAGAGGGGGTAGTGGGTAAGGAGTGTGAGGGTGAGACGGGTGAAGAGGCAGGAGGGGGCCACGATCAGGCTGCAAAGAGATTACAAAAATAAATGAAAAAAATTTTAAATGTTCACACCCTTCAATATATGAAAGACTGAAGAAAATGTTATTGAGATTTGAAGCTCCTATTCAATGTTGAATATCTGATAAATAAATTGTAGAGACTGGTAGTAGAACATAGTCATAATGGGCAGGTTATATTTGTATTGAAAATAGATTCATCTCCCATACAATACATCATGACCATAGTTTCCCCTCCCACCACCCCTCCCAACTCCCCACAACCTTCCCTCTCCCACATATCCTCTCCCCTTCCATTTTCTCTTTGGAAAAGAGAAGGCCTCCAAGAGATGACAGTCAAACAGGACAAAACAAGAAACATTAAGACAAGGCAAGAACCCTTATATCTAGACTGGACAAGACAATTCAATAGGATGAAAAAAGTCAAAGATAGTCTCATTCCCATTGTTAGGAGTACCACAAAACACCATGCTATCAGCCAAGGACCTGTGCCCACCCATGCAGGTTCTGTGCCTCCTGCTTGAGTCTCAGTAAGCCCATGAGTCCTACTTAGCTGGTTCAGTGGGCCATGTTCTCCTGGTGTTCTCAATCTCTCCAGCTCTTGCAATCTGTCTTGCCCTTCTTCTGCAGGGTTCCTGGATTTCTGAGGAAAGGGACCCAATAGAGACCAATTTAGACTCTGTCTCTGCATAGTGTCAGTTGTGGGTCTTTGCATCCATTCCAATCTCCTGCTGAAGGAAGCCTCTTTGATAATGACTAGACAAGGCTCCAATCTATAAATGTAGCAGAATATCATTAGGAATTATTTCATTGAAGTTTCATTTTGTTTTGCTTTGCTTTGATTTGCTTTGTTGTTGGTTCTACCCTAGGTCTCTGGGCTATCAAGTCTCAAGTTCCTAGCTATCCACAAAGTACAGAGGATGGGATCTTTTTCAAGGTGTGGGCCTCAAGTTAAATAAGACATTAGTTGGCCACTTCTACAAGTTCTGCGCCACCACTGCCCCAGCACATCTTGCAGGCAGCATAGCTTGTAAGCCAAAAGTGTTGTGGCTGAGTTGTTGTCCAGGTCTCTCTTTCCCTCTCCTGCAGAGTGCCTTCTCATACCAGAGACTAGAACGTAGAGGTGAAGGCTCCATACAGGCACCACCTCGACCACTATACATTCAGTGAGTTGCATAGATGTTGTCCTCAGCAACAGGTCTCCACTCTAACTTTTCAGATGATGATCTTCTGTCCTAGCATCAGCCTGGGTTATTTAGGGACCCCCTCAACCAACAACTCTAGTCATTGTAACCCAGTTCCACCACTGGAAGCCTTGACTGGCTACAAAAGATTGCCAGTTCAGACTCCATGTCCTTCATTACCAGGAGTCCTTGCTGGAGTCATCCTCATAGACTCCAAGAAGTCTCTACACCACCCCACAACAATGCCCAATTTCAGTTATCTCTCCTCCATTATTTCTCCCCTTTTTAATTGAATTATGTAGTCAATATTTTATTAATATATTATTAATTGTAGAGAAATGAAACATCTATTTATATAAACAAACTGAGCCAATGTCTACTCTGCATCCCATTCATCATTCCTGCTTACCAAGCTTTCAAATTTACTTAGAAATACAAGTGTTGGAACTGGGCAAATTGGGTTAAATGTCTGTAATTCCAGCACTTGGGAGTTGGGAACAGAATAGGGTCCACATGAAACATTTTCTCTAAAAAGACCAAGAAAGAAAGAGAGAAAGGTGAAATGTGAATGCTTGTGCACTTGTGTGCTTAATTTCTCCATTAAAATACTTGTAAATAGTTGATGTTTTATCCTTTAAGTATATTCCTTGTACCTGATTCAGTCAAAACATAAAATATTTACACCCCCAATACACTGTATGAAATTCTCAAAGAATTAATTAAAATGGCATATTATTTTAAAAAACACAAAATATAAAAATCCAGGTGTCAAAACCCCAAATCTCCTAGAAACAAACAAAATTAATCATGATTGCAATGAAACACAAGGTATTATTTCCAGGGAAAACAGTAGTGTTCTATCTACCTGTTCCTAAAGACAACAAAGGGAATTTACATGTCTAAGTATGGCCACTGGCTCTCTAAATGGCTCATTGAACCTCAAGGAGGGGAGTATAATGGCTCAATGACATAAGCCATTGGGATAAAGGAAATCACCAGAATAACATACACAACTATCCTTTCATTTGCACTTAAACATGGAGAGTGGAACATTGCCTCTAGGAATTGTGCCTCTAGGCCATTTATGAATCAATAGTCATATTTCATTTACTGAAAAAAGAATGTAGTTTAGAATGTAGGCTAAAACATCTTGGGTAGTTACATTTGGGATCAGCTGAATGGGAGAACAATGGCAGGGAACATTTAAGTTTAAACTGCTTATGAAGCTTTGCATTGTGCCTGGACGAGTTACATGGTGTGCCAAATTGGGTTTAACGTGCTGTTAGAAATTCTTCACCAGCAGCACACATATCTTTCCAACTGCCCATCCACTTCTTCAAGGAAAGGAGAAACATATACATAACTATGTCCTCATGGAACATAGTATTCTTGGTGTGAAAATCAAATGGACTATTAAGTCCTGACTCACTTGTCTTCCTCACAGACATATTTCTTGAAGATTTGGGTTATTTCACCTTTAACAACTAAATGTTTAAGAGTCAGTTATGAAAAGTAACAACTACAAGCATGAGCTTCTCTGACTCCATTTCATCAAAAGTGCAGATACTGGTCTGTCCTAGTAACTTTCTGATGCTATGATAAAACCCTGAGCAAAAGCAAGTTGTGGAGGAAAGGCTTTGTTTGGCTTACACATTCAGATCATCATCCATCACTTGGAAAGGGGCAGGGAGGAGATGAGGGAGGGATGAGGGAGATAGGAAGGGAATGCGGGAGGGGGCTACGGCTGGGATATGAAGTACATAACCCTGTAATTACTATAAAATAAAAATGTTAATAAAAAATAAAATGATGAACAGAAAGAAAAAAAAAGAAATTCAGGGCAGAAACTCAAGACAAGAACCTGGAGACAGGGAACAGCAGAAACTGTGGAAGAAAGCTTTTTATTGGCCTGTTACTGATAGCTTGTTCAATTTGCCTTCTTATACCACCCAGGACCAGCTGTCCAGGGATGGCTCTGTCCACGGTAGGCTGGGCCTTCCTACATCAATCATTAATCTAGAAAATGCCCTACCAACATACCTACAGACACTTCTCCAACTGAGGTTTCTTTCTACAAGATTACTTTTGTTTGTGTCAAGTTGACAAAAATCTGACTGGCTTACTACCCAAAAAAATCACCATTATTTGTTACATCTTTATTTTATTATTTATGTGTATGTATATGTATGTCTATGTACATGTGTGTGAGAGTGACTATGCAGGCCAGAAGAGGACTCTAGATGCCCTGAAATTGGAGTTACAGCAAGATGGAAGCTATACCATGTGGGTGCTGAAAACAAAACTCCAACCATCTAAGAGACCAGAGTGCATTTTTAACTGTGCCGTCTCTCCAGTTTAAAATGGAGTACCCACCTCACACTGCCATTAACAGTCTCATGGTCATTCATGAACTTATATGGGAATATTTTAATATTCTTGGTAGCTCAATAAATTATCACTTTTCAATGTAGTGAGGAAGTTTGATCTTTATACTTCATTATTTTACTCTAACTTAATCATTGTGCAAGCTTTTGTGAGTGCCTTATATGTGTGACATTGCAAACAAATATAACTACTCTTTGATCTCTCAGACCACCACCTCATTGGTTGCTGGCACTATGCACCTGGAACAATGCATTACAGAAGGGAATATGCCCAAGAGAAGTTTTCAAACAGTCACTGGGAGCACTGATCCATACAAAACTTCAAAGTCACTCATTTTAAATCTTCCTCAAGTATTAAAATCATAGATTGCTGGTGCCATTTCCATATTTGATCCTTATCATAATGTGTGTCACCAAGCATTTTCCCCAACTTCACTTTTTCTCCGTAAGCAAATTAAAGTAGCAAACTGAGATAATTATCCAAGTCATTCAAGCCAAAAATTGCTTTTGCATAAGTATACACAAATATCAAAATAATGAACTCAATATCTACAATTATGAATTCTCCGGCTATTAGAGCACAGACTGCCTAGCACTTGTCCTGTTTCTATTGGCTTTTTCATTGAAATAATCATTTAATAACTGCAGGAGCTTTGCTCTTAATCAATTGATCCACGTCCCACACTTCGACCTAGAACATACACACCAAAAATAATATTAAATAATGAGGTCAAAGAGTAGTTGATGGACAAATTTTAGTATTGATTATTCTGATTGCCTACACACAGGGACCTGGACATTCACAGACAAATGAAACTTACATCAGGAAATCACGCTTTGAATTTTTTTCCTTTAAAAGAAAAGCACTGCTAATTATAAAATACTAAAAGTATTGAAAGACAAAACCACACCCAGAAAGTTGACAGATTCCTCTACTCAAAACAGATTCAGAAACAGAGACTCAATCTTAGAAGCTGATTCATTCTAGTTTTATAATTTTTAACTAAAATGCTTTCATGTAATATATTTTGATCATATTTCCCCTCCTCCTACCCCACTGAGATTCTATCCACCCACTAGCCATCCAACTTCATGCTCTTTCTCTCTCTCCCTTTTTCTCCCTCCTTCCTTCCCCTTCCTCCCACTCTCTCTTGCAAATTGGATCTTGCTCACACTCTCTATTGCTCTGTCTGGATCTCTCTTGCTCTCAAAAAAAAAAAAAAATAGGAGAAATGAAAGTCATCATTAAACTGCAATGCTAGCCACCGAAAGCATGCTGACAGAACTCTCTATCACCTGAGGCAATACTAAAACACTACCTTTAGCTCTCTGAGGTTAAAAGACCAAAGGCCTTCTCCCTGCTGGGACTGCTTGCCAACTCAGGGTTGGCATCTTGGTCAGCCTCCCTGGACAGGAAGAGCCATGCAGAGCCACAGAACATGGAGTGATGAGGTCAGAGTATTAAAAGACAGGGAAAGAGGAAAGACAATTGCTGAAGATTAATTTGAGATTGTTCTAAAGCATATAGGGATTAGTGCTAAGATACAGGGCCTTAGTATCTATTTTAACATTTATTACCTCTAACAAAATTCTTTTTAATTTGAAATTACTATAGCGGAAATCTTTAAGTGTCTTATAAAGTACATATAGGTATAAGGTATAAAAGAGAGACAAAATCAAATAAATAAATAAATAAATAAATAAATAAGCAAGAATAAGCATGAACCAGTTAGAAATTTAAGAAGAAATGGGTACACACTGCTCAATCACAGGCCAGGCTTGCCAGAAAAACAAGTAGTCTGTAATGGTTTGAATAGAGTTGGCCCCCATAGATTCATGTGTTTCAATGCTTGCCTGTAAGGAGTTGAACTATTAGGAGGTGTGGCCTTCTTTATGAGAGTAGGTGTGGCCTTGTCGGGAAAAGTGTGTCACTTGTAGGTGGGCTTTGAGGTCTCCCATGTTCAAGCACTGTCCACTGTGGAATTCCAGTCTCCTGCCTTGGATCAAGATGTAGAACTCTGGACTCCTACAGTACCAAGTTTGCCTGCACGATGCCTTGCTTCCGGCCATTATAATGGACTAAACCTTTGAAACTGTAAACCAACCACAATTAAATGTTTTCCTTTATAAGAGTTGCCTTGGTCATGGAACTTCTTCACAGCAATGGAAACTCTAAGACAGCTGCCCACAGATGTTTTCTGTTCCCACTTATGAATCTTTCAGTCTCTTTCCTGCCACAGAAATCCAGCTGCACCCTCGCTTCCCCAGCAGCCACTACCTGTGAACATACCAGCTGGGCAGGCCAGGAAAACAGAGAACATAGCCATCACAATCTCAAAAAATCCAGAGAGGAAACAGAAACCAAGGAACAAAACACCACACAATAACGACCCAGAAATCAGCACACAGGCCTATAATCATCCCAAACAGATACCTAGATGCCAGCATAAGAGCACAATCAATAACAGCCAGGGCAATATGAGCCTAGGTATCCTACCACAGAAGGTCCTGAATATTCCAACTCAGCTGAAGTACAAAAAGTAAAAAATGAAAAAGAAAAAAACTTAAAACCAACTATATGAAGATGATAGAAGTCATTAAGGAAGAAATAAATAAATCCCCACATAGAAGTCCAGGAAAACACAAGCAAATAATTTTTGGAAATGAATAAATTCCCAAAGAAAACCAAAAAATACAAACAAAAAGTTGAAAAGAACTGTTCAAGACCTGGAAATAGAAATAGAAGCAATAAAGAAAACATAAACTGAGAAAGCTCAGAAAATGAAAATTTTAAGAATTTGAACCAGAAACACAGAGGCAAGCTTCACCAACAAAATACAAAATACAAGAGAGAATCTCAAGCAATGAAAATAAGACCAAAGAAATGAATACATTGGTCAAAGAAAATGTTAAATCTGAAGAATTACTGACACAAAACATTCAGGAAATCCAGTACTATGAAAGATAAAAACCTGAGAATAAAAGGAATAAAGGAAAAAAAAAAAGAAACACAGCTCAAAGGCTAAGAAAATGATCTTAACAAATCACAGAAGAAATTTTTCCTAACCTAAGAAAGGAGATGCCTATAAAAGTACAGGAAGCATACAAAACGCCAAAAAGATTGGCAGGGAAAATAAGTCCCCTTTCCACATAATAATTAAACACTAAACATGCAGAACAAAGAAAGAATGCTAAAAGCTACAAGAGAAAAAGGTCAACTATCATATAAAGGCAGACCTAATAGAATTTCACCCAGCTTCCCAATGGAGACTCTAAAAGCTATAAGGGCCTGGACAGTTGTGCTACAGACTCTTGAGGCCACAGTGGCCAGCTCAGATTACTATACTCAGAAAAATGATCAATTACCATCTGTGGAAAAAATAAGATATTCCATGACAAAGTCAAATTTAGGAATCTCTTTGGAGATTCATCCATACAGCAGATGCTAGAAAGAAAACTCCAACCCAAGGGAATTAATGACATCCATGAATATATAGGAAATAAATAATCTCATGCCAGAAAAAGAATGAAAACACACATACAGAACACACAGCACCATGACCACCAATAATAACTACAAAATCACAGGAATCAACAATAACTTGTCATTAATATCTTTCATTATCAGTGCTCTCAGTTCCCCAATAAAAAGACACAGACAGGATCCATCCTTCTGCTGCATCCAAGAATCATACCTCAACATCAAGGATAGACATTATTTCAGGGTAAAATGTAGGAAAAAGTTATTCCACACAGACGAATCTAAGAAGCACAGTGTTGTAATTTATTTTAATATTTAAGAAAATAGACTTCAAACCAAAAATAATCAAAAGAGACAGAAAGAACACAACATGCTCATAAAGGAAAAATCCACCAAGATGACATTTCAGTTCTTTAATATCTGTGCCCCTGACACAAGGGCACCCACTTTTATAAAAGTAACATTACTAAAGCATAACACATATATCTAACCTCATGCATTAACAGTGGGAACTTCAATACCCACTCTCACCAACAGACAGATGTTAGAAAACAAAATAACCTAACAGATATTTACAGAACATGTCACCCAAACATAAAATAATATACCTTCATCTCAGCACCTTGTGGAACTTTCTCCATATTTGACCATATACTAAGACACAAAGCAAGTCTCCACATATAAAAAAAATTGAAATAACTCCCTGCATCTTATCAGACCACCGTGGATAAAAAGCTGGATAGCAAAACAACTGAAACAACAGAAAACTTTAACTCATGGGAACTGAACATCTCTCTAATGAATGAAATATAGGTCAAGACAGACATGAAGAAATTAGAGACTTTATAGAATACCCAAACATGATAAAAGAAGTGCTAAGGGGAAAGTTTCTAGCACTAAGCACCTACATAAAGAAATCTGAGAAATCTCATAGTAGCAACTGAACAGAAGACCTGGAACCTCTAAAACAAAAAGAGCAAACCCACCAAAGAGAAGTACAACAAGAAACAAACTCATGGCTGAAATCAATTAAATAAAAATAAAGACAGCAATACAAAGAATCAATGAAACAAAGAGTTGATTCTTTGAAAACAACAAAATAAACAAATCCTTATCCAAACTAACTAAAAAATGGAGAGAAAATATCCTAATTAATATAATCAGAAATGAAAAGGTGGGAAAACAGCAGACACCAAGGAAATCCAGAAAAAAAAAATCATAATGACATGCTTCAAGAGGAAAACAATGCTTGCCTGATGTCCACAAAAATACAAATATACATCTGGAGTAAGTAAAGAAGACAATTTAAAATTTAAAATCAGAATTCAATAAAGAGATGGAAATGGTAAACAGAATTAAAGGTGAAATGAAGAAAATATGCAATTAAATTCAATAACACAACGAGGAGATGCAAGAGAAAGCCTTAAAAGTATTATGAATAAGTAGAAGAGAGAATATCAGCACTCAAAGATCAAGTACAAAAATTAGACAACATAAACAAAGATTATGAAAAAATTAAAATCGAAAAAAGAACTATGCAGGAATAGCCAATTTTTTTAAATTTTAAAAATATAAACATAAACCAGAGAGAAGAATCCTAGGTCACTGGCATAGACAAGATCTTTAACAATGTCATACAGGAATAACACATAACACCAAACAGAAAGGGCCCCAAAAGAAACTCTCCCACTGTGTACCATGGTTAATATACTAGATATAAAGAACAACTAAAAATACTGAAAAAGAAAAAATCATATAAAAGGAAAACACTTCAGAATAAAAACTGACTTCTCAATGAAAACACTGAAGCCCAAAAGAACCAGGAACAATATATTAAAAGTTCTAAAAGATCGTGACTGACAGCCTAAACTACTGTACTCAGCAAAACTATCTGCTGTACTGGAAGGACACAGAAAAAAAAATTTACCATACAATATAAAAAATTAGCTCCACCAAAACAATTCTAAATAGACCAATAGAAACAATTCTTAGAACTGAAGAGAGCAGGAAGCACAGTCAATCAACTCCATAAAGGACAAAGCACAACTAAGAATACAGGCAGAAAAAAATACACAAAACCAAGTGACTACACTCAATATACAACTTTCAATAACCTTTCTAGGTAGAGTTCTACTAAATGTGATATGCAAATGACCATCGACTTTAGAGAGGAAAGAGTTTATTTCACCTTACATTCCCAGGTCATTACTACGAGAGGGGCAGAGGGGGAATGTCAAAGCATCAACTCAAGGCAGAACTTGATGGCAGGAACTAAAGAAGAAACCATGTGGGAATGCTCCTCATTGGCTTGCTTGTCTGGGATTGCTCATCCTGCTTTATTATGTACCCCAGGACCATCTAGCCAGAGAAGGCTCTTCCCACAGTACATTGGGTCCTCTGTTATGGGGTCCTCAATCATTAATCAATAAAGTGTCTCACAGTCTTGCCTCCCAGCTAATCTTACAAAGGCATTTTCTCAGCTGAGGTCTCCTTTTCTGAGATAAAGAAAATGTTTCACTTCACTGGTGGTGGACTTTCCTCATGCTTGGAGTGGGAATTTATTCTGTGCCATTGAATGCTAGAAGTATATAATTGGTTCTCTTATTTTACAGGGGGTTACACTTAAGAGACTCCCTTGAGTATCAGAAGAGACTCAGAATTTTTAAACTGTGTTGAGATTGTGAAAAAACTAGAGGGCATTTGAAGCTAGACCAAATGCATTTTATAGTACTATATGGCTATGGTGGTTTGAATGGTAATGTCCCACCCTACAGAGTCATATATTTAAATGTTTGGTCCCCAGTTGATGGAATTGTTTAGAAAGGAATAGGAGGTGTGGCCTTGCTGAAGGAGGTATGTCTCTGGGGGTGAGTTTTGAAGTTTCTTTTTTTAATTCATTTATTTATTCACTTTACATTCTGATTAAAGTCCCCCTCCTCTCCTTCTAGTCCCCCCTCATTCTAATTCCCTCCCTCATTCTCCTCTCTTCTCCTCAGAGGTCCCCTATGCATACCAACCCATCCTGGCATATTAAGTTGATGTAGAACTAGGCACATCCAGTCCTACTGAGGCTAGACAAGGCAGCCCATATTGGGAAATAGGACCCAAAGAGAGGCATCAGAGTCAGGGAGGGCCTCGCTCTAGTTGTTGGGAGATCCACATGAAGATCAAGCTGTACATCTGCTACATGTATGCAGGGGGCCTAGGCACAGTCCATGCATGCTCTTTGGTTGGTGGTTCAGTCTCTGTGAGTCCCATGGGCCCAGGTTAGTTGACTCTGTAGATCTTCTTGTAGAGTTCTCCAACTCCTCAAAAGTTCCCTCAACTCTTCCACAGGGACTCCCCAAGTTCTGTCTAGTGTTTGGCTGTGGGTCTCTGTATCTGTTTCCATCAGCTGCTGGAAGTTTCAAAAGCCTGTGACACTCCCAGTTACCCCCCCCCCGACCCCCAGCTATTTCTATTTCATGCTTTTAGATCAGATGTAAGCTCTCAGCTTCTTCTTGAGTGTCACCCCTGTTGCTTGCCTGCTGCCATGCTCCTCACCATGATGGTCATCAACTCTAACCATCTGAAGCTGTGAGCCCAGTCATGCTGTTTGGCCACAGCATTAGAACAGTAATTCAGACCATCTTTAAGCAGATCTCTCAAAAGAAGACATAGAAATAGTTACGAAATAACTGAAAAACTCTTTGCCATCCTCAGCAATTAGGGAAATGCAAACTAAACAGCTTTGGGATTTCCTCTTATCCCAGTAAAAATCACTAATTCCTTATTTGGATTTTATTGCTGTGAAGAGACACCATGACCACAGCAACTCTTATAAAGAAAAGCATTTAATTGTAGCTGGTTTCCAGTTCAGAGGTTTAATCCATTAATGTCATAATGGAAAGCATGGTGACACACAGGCAACACAGTACCTCAGAGGTAGCTGAGAGTTCTACATCTTGCTCCACAGGCGGCAGGAAAGAATCTGAGACACTAGGATTTGCTTGAGCTTCTGAAACCTTTAAGACTGCCCCCAGCAACACACCTTCTCCTCCAACAAGACCACACCTATTCTAACAGGGCTACATCTCCTATAATGCCACTCCCTGTGGACAAAGCATTAAACTGAATGAGTCTATGGGAGTCATTCTTATTCAAAACACCACAGCTAACTTTAGCAAAACAATTGAGAAAAACTGTTGTTAAGGATGTGGGAAAATAGGAATTCCTATTCATAGATGATTGGATTGCAAACTATAATAGGGCCACTCTGGAAAACAATATGGAGAACTCTTAAAAAGCTTAAAGTAAATCTACCATATAACATAGCTATACCAACCCCAGGAACATGCTCCAGAGACTGCATCCTACTCCACAGATAATTGCTCATCCATGTTAATTGCTGCCCTAATCACAGTATCTAGGTAATGGAAACAAACTAAACAATCTTAGGCTGAGAAATTGACAATGGATATGTGATATATATACGCTACAGCATACCACTCAGCAGGAAAGAAAACTAAACTCATGAAAGTTGCAGCCAAATGGATGTATCTAGAAAAGACTACATTAAATGGAAAAACACTAAGGTAGACCTGTGTTACCTATTCTCTCTCATCTGCGGTTCCTATGTCCAAACCATCAGAGACTGAGTATATAACATGGAGTAACCACAAAAACCAAGAAAGTTATAAAGGGTCCCAGGGGGTGGGGTGACTTGAGAGGGAAATGTCTGAACAAAAGTATTATGAAGAAGAAATGGAAGAAATGGAGAGTGGGCTCTAAAGATGATGAAAGGAAAAGCCAACACAGAAGGAGAAAGACAGATGATGGACAAGTAACACCAAGCTTGTTTGACAAGGCCTCAAGGAATCATATTATTTCATATTTACCTAAAATTATATACAATACATTATATACAATACATGTAAGTATCTGTATGTATGTAAGTATATATATACTATATAATATATATAGTATATATAATATATATACTATATATATTATGTTATTCTACTTGGGATGACAATGCTCCTGACAAGAGTCATAATCTACCTAACAAAATCCCTGGGGCTAAACATAAGTAACCTCTATCCTAGTTGTTAGGTTAGTCCAAGTAACTCCCAAAATAATATAGGCCATTGCCGTTGCAACTTGATTGCATCTCAGAGATTGAGGTAAGTCCTTACTGCTGAAAACATTGCACACTTAGGACAAAGGACTCAGATAATTTGAGCTGGATCTAACCTGAAAGCCTACTTTCTATTGTTTGCTTTCCAAGGTACCAGAAAGTACTATTCAGGTTGTCAAGGGAGTGAAGCAACCCATAGTCCTAACCAACTGTAATGCTTATAAATCAAAATGGCCAGCATGACAAAACATGACTAAAGATGCAATGGTGGCACTCATATGTTGGTAGTAAACAATGGCTGTCTGATAAGACTTAAGTCTGGCTCATTAGGAGGGAAATCACATCTAGCCAGCAAACCTAGGCTAGTAAGGTCATGGATCTTAGAAGAGAACCTAACACTGCCACTTTACTGTACCAGCATAATACCTAACTACATTTTAAATCATATCACTATAACTACAGATAAGCTTAGCTCTCCCCTCATTAAGGAAAGGTCTCTTTACAGCAAATGGAGAACTGAACAATAAAACCCAGCTGATCACAATGTAGAGATCAATGGATCCCAGGATGCCCAGCCTCAATAGATATACCTATACAACTCCTGCATTCTTAGGTGCTGTTGTATTGCCGTGATAAGATACCATGACTAAGGCAACTTATAAAAGAAAGCATTTAATTGAGAGATTGCTTACAATTTCAGAGGCCGAGCCTATGACCATCATGGCAGGCAGGCATGGCTCTGGGGAAAACACTGAAACTTTTATCTTTATCTGCAAGATGGAGACAAAGAGAGAAAGCCAGACTGAGACTGGATTGGCCTTTTGAAAAATCAAAATTAAGCAACATTTTATAGAAGCTATCATAACTTCAAGTTTAATTGAGAGTGTTAAATAACTTTCTTCAAAATTAGTAAACTCTGGACACCATAATTAAATACCCAGAAGATAACAACTTAGGTGTGGTGAAAGAAAAATAAACTAGTCATTTTTTTTTTTGTCTATAAGTCAATTACTCACTAAAGTAAGCAAAACTGTGGACTGTATTAAAGGCTCAGCCTACTAACCATATACTGAGGGATGAAAATATATTCCTTGGGCTGGAGAGGTAATTTAGTAATTAAGAGCACTGGATGCTTTTCCATGGGATGCAGTGTGATTCCTCGCCCCCACATGATGGCTCACAACTGTAACTCCAGGACTGTGACTCCGTCTTTGGGTTTCTGTGGTACTGCCAGCATGTGGTGCCTAAAATATATGCAGGCAAAACACCCATATGCGTTAAAAATAGAAATAAAATCCTGCGGGTTTCAAGATGGCAGCGGCTAGTGTGCACCTTATCTGAGGGACAAAGGACCTAAAACACTGAAATTGATGAGTGATGGGGCTATCGAACCCAGAACAGAGTTATCTGGGCTTCCAGGAAGAAAGAGACTAACCATGAACTGAGTCCATCTAGAATCAGGTCACCAGCAGATTCCTCTGGGAGGAGATACTCCGGGAGGTGATCCCTAGGCACGTCCCCATACCCAACTCCGTAGCCCCTCTTTGGAGGAGGCAGGAGGAAGCCAGCAGAATCAACCATGGACCTCACTACCTGTACCCTAGCCCCAGTGACAGTGGTAGCTTCTATCAAAGAAACCCAAGCTCGGGATCTGGGCTTGAGAATACCTAACCCTCTTGGGCACTCCCCTGAGACCACCAACATAAGCCTGCCCCAGCAGAGCAGAAAGATAGAGAGGCACGCTGCGGCTTCAGCCACAGCTTACAGAGTCCAGGCCCCAGCGCTGCCTGTTGCTTCTGGAAAACAAGCCCCAGCTCAGGATCTGGGACTGAGGTCACTCAACACTTCCTGATATTCTCCCCAGTCCAGCTGCAATAAGGTCAAGCTCTAGCACCAGTAGCTCCTGGCAGAGAAACCCCGGTGCTGGATCTGAGACTGAGGACACTCAACCCTAACTGGTACAATCCCAGAACTGGCCAACATATGTTCTAGCGCCAGATGGCTTCTGACAGAGATATACAGGCCTGGGATCTAGGACTGAGGAAACTCAACTCAACCCTTCCCAGTTGAGATCAGCCTTGGGATCAGCTGCCATAAGCCTTACCTGGCTGAAGGGAAGGGCAGAGAGGCAGCCTGCAGACTCCAACACAGACCACAGCTCCTGAGCCCCAGCCTCCGGATCTGGGACAGAGGAGATTCAGTCCCCACTCCTCCCACCCACACCCACTCCAGCACTTCCCTGGGTCCAGCCACCAAAATCATTCCCTAGTGGAAGTGTAGGATACAGAAGGGGCCTACAGAGTCTGCCACAGATCACATCGCCCGGGCCCCCACGTGTTGCACCCAGCACAGCACACTGTGCAGGGGGACACCAAGACCTGCTAATACAGAGCCACTGAGCTGACTGTGCAGGACCAAATCGGAGAGTAGAGAGCAAGGGGGACCCCTGTGCAGCCCAACTGGTCCTGCAAGGGAGTGATTTGCCTTCAAAGGAGTTTTTGCCCCAGATCCAGAGCCCCTCTACGCAAGCCAACAGACAACAGATCGCTACCACCCACACTCCTAGTGTGGGCATCATAGGGATTCTTGGGATAGTGATCCCAACACTGAAGCCTCTGCTCTGCAGGACTACCAGTGAATTCCAGGCAAGCAATTCCTGGATCCCAGACAGAGCTGCATATCAGTGGCCTGCAGGCAACCACAATAGTCAGGGAATCCACGCATGCACACTGCACCCACTAAAAGCACCTGCGAATAGCGCCAGGGTCACATTCCTCAATCAGGTAGGGCTGCAACCACACTGCACACTCCAAAACCAGTGAAAAACAGTCCAGAAAAACAGAAAGAGATGGTCCTAGCTTGAACTACAGACTCCAGGAACAAAAAGTGAGGGGTAGAGATAAGGAGATGGCCAAAAGCCTACTTAAGAACACACCCAACAAAACTCAGGACATCATGGCTTCACCAGCAAACCCCCAAAGCAATGGACACTTCAATTCACTACATATACAAGAAAACGACTTTAAAACTGTTTTTCCAGCTATTAGAGGCTAATAAAGAGGAAATGAACAAATCTCTCAGAGAAATGGCCATAAAAATTGAGGCAAACAAAGAAGAAATGAACAAAACTCTCAAAGAAATAACCACATAAATACAGGGAAATAAAAAAGAAATGAAAAAAAAAAGCTCTCAAAGAAATACAGGCAAATATAACCAAACAAGTAGATGCACAATTAGCGACATAAAGAAAGGAAACGGACAAAAAAATAGAAGCCATCATTGAAAAGCAGGACTTCCCATTCAATCAGATGAAGGAAATGGTGCAAGACATAAAAACAGAATTAGACTCAATAAAGAAAATACAAACAGAGAAAAACCTAGATCTGGAGAACATAGAGAAAAGATCAGGAACTACAAAGGTAAGCTTCACCAACAGAATACAAGAGATGGAAGAGAGAATCTCAGGTGCCAAAGAAATACTTGTAGAATTAGATATGTCTCTCAAAGAAAAAATAAAATCAGAAAAGTTCCAAACACAAAACATCCAAGAAATCAAGGACACCATGAAAAAACAAAATCTAAGAATAACAGGAGTAGATGAAAAAGAAGACCTCAGACTCCAAAGTCCAGAAAATATTTTCAAGAAAATCATAGAAGAAAATTTTCCCAACTTAAAAAAAGAGATGTCCATAAACATACAAGAAGCCTACACAACACCAAATAAGAAATTTGTCACGTCACAGCATAGTCAAAACACTGAACCTAAAGAAAAAAGAAAAAAATTTAAAAGCAGCAAGGTAAAATGGCCAAGTAACACATGAAGGGAGACCTATCAGAATTACACCAGATTTCTCAACAGAAACTATGAAAGTCAGAAGGGCCTGGGCAGAAATCAAAAAGACCTTAAGAGACCACAGATGCCAAACCAGACTACTATACCCAGTAAACCTTTCAATCAACATTGACAGAGAATTCAAAATATTCCATAACAAAGCCAAATTTAAACAATATCTACACAGCAACCCAGCCCTACAGAAGTTACTAGAAGGGAAATTCCAACCCAAAGAAAACAACTACAACCAAGGAAACATAGATAACTACACAGATAACTACACACAAAAAAATCAAAAGAATACAAGCAATGAAACACAGCAACACCACCAACCCCACATCAAAACAAAGTAACATTCATTGGTCACTAGTATTTATCAACATCAATGGACCCAACTCTCCAATAAAAAGACACAGACTAACAGAATGGCTGTGGAAACAAGATCCAACATTCTGTTGTGATCAAGAAACACACCTATGCAACAAAGATAAATACTACCTCAGAGTAAAGGGCTGGGAAAATGTTTTTCAAGCAAGTGGACCCAGACAACAAGCTGGAGTAGCTATCCTAATATCTAATAAAATAGACTTTCAATCAAAATTTATCAAAAAAGATAAGGAGGGCCACTATATTCTCATCAAAGAAAAAATCCATCAAGAGGACATCACAATTCTGAACATCTATGCCCCAAACACATTTGTAAATGAAACATTATTAAAGCATAAATCACACATTGATCCCAATACCTTAATAGTGGGAGACTTCAACAAACCACTCACACCTAGGGACAGATCAATTAGACAGAAACCAAATAGGGAAATAAAGGCACTTACAGAGTCCCTAAATCAAATGGACCTAATAGACATCTACAGATTTTTTTCACCCAAACTCAAGAGAGTATACCTTCTTTTCAGTACCTGATGAAACCTTCTCCAAAATAGACCATATAGTTGGTCACAAAGCAAGCCTCAACAGATACAAGAAGATTGAAATAATCCCTTGTATTATATCCGATCACCATGGACTAAAGCTGGACCTCAACAACATCGGAAATAAAAAAAGCCTACATACATAAGGAAACCGAACAACTTGCTACTCAATGACAGCTGGGTTAAGGAAGAAATAAAGAAAGAAATTAAAGATTTCCTAGATTTCAATGAAAATGAAAGCACAACATACCTAAATTTACGGGACACATTGAAAGCAGTGCTCAGAGGAAAATTCATAGCACTAAGTGTCTTCAAGAAGAAATTTGAAACATCTCATACAAGCAACTTAATGACCCAACTGAAAACCCTAGGAAAAAAAGAAGCAGATACACCCAAGAGGAGCAGATGACTAGAAATAATCAAACTCAGGGCAGAAATCAATCAAGTAGAAACAAATGAAACTATTCAAAGAATCAATGAAACAAAAAGCTGGTTCTTTGAGAAAATCAACAAGATAGACAAACCCTTAGCCAAACTAACTAAAAGACAGAGAGAATCTATCAAAAATCAATAAAATCAGAAACAAAAGGGGGGATATAACTATAGACACTAAAATTTTCAATCATTAAGTCATACTACAAAAGCCTATATGCCACAAAATTTGAAAATCTAAATGAAATGGACAATTTTCTTCATAGATTCCATCTACCAAAATTAAGTCAAGATCAGGTAGAAAGATTGAATAGCCCTATATCCCTCAAGGAAATAGAAGCAGTCATCAACACTCTCCCTTCCAAAAAAAAAAAAAAAAGCCCTGGGCCAGATGGTTTCATTGCAGAATTCTGCCAGACCTTCAAAGATGTGCTAACACCAATACTCCTCAAACTATTCCACAAAATATAAACAGAAGGAACATTGCCAAAATCATTCTACGAAGCCACAGTCACCCTGATACCTAAACCACACAAAGACCCTACAAAAAAAAAGAGAATTTCAGACCTATCTCTCTTATGAATACTGATGCAAAAATACTCAATAAAATACTGGCAAACCAAATCGAAGAACACATAAAAGATATCATCCACCATGACCAAGTAGGCTTCATCCCAGGCATGCAAGGGTGGTTTAATATACGGAAATCCATCAATGTAATCCACCATATGAACAAATTGAAGGAGAAAAACCACATGATCATGTCCTTAGATGCCAAAAAATCATTTGACAAAATCCAACACCCATTCATGTTTAAAGTCTTGGAGAGATCAGGGATACAAGGTATGTACCCAAACATAGTAAAGGCAATATACAACAAGACTATAGCCAACATCAAACTCAATGGAGAGAAACTCAAACCAATCTCACTGAAATCAGGGACAAGGCAGGCTGCCCACTCTCTCCATATCTCTTCAATTTAGTACTTGAAGTCCTAGCTAGAGCAATAAGACAACTAAAAGAGATCAAGGGAATACAAATTGGAATGGAAGAGGAAAAGTTTCACTATTTGCAGATGATATGATAGTATACATGAGCAACCCCAAAAATTCCACCAGAGAACTTCTTCAGCTTATAAACACCTTCAGCAAAGTGGCTGGATATAAAATTAACTAAAAAAAAAAAAATCAGAAGCCCTGCTATACCAAAAACAAAAGGGCCAAGAAAGAAATTAGGGAAACAACACCCTTCACAATAACCACTAATAACACAAAGTATATTGTGGTGACTCTAACCAAGCAAGTGAAAGACCTGTATGAGAAAAACGTCAAGTGTCTGAAGAAAGAAATTGAAGAAGATATCAGAAGATGGAAAGATCTCCCGTCCTCATGTATTGGTAGGATTAACATAGTGAAAATGGCTATTCTACCAAAAGCAATCTACAGATTTAATGCAATTCCCATCAAAATACCAACACAATTCTTCAGAGACCTTGAAAGAAAAATTCTCAACTTCATCTGGAGAAACAAAAATCCCAGAATTTCCAAAATGATCATGTACAACAATAGATCATCTGGAGGCATCTCCATCCCTGATCTCAAGCTGTACTACAGATAAATAGTAATAAAACCGCATGGTATTGGCATAGAAACAGAATAATGGACCAATGGAACCGAATAGAAGACCCAGAAATAAATCCACACACCTATGGATACTTGATTTTTGACAAAGAAGCCAAAACCATTCAATGGAAAAAAGACAGCATATTCAACAAATGGTGCTGGTCTAACTGCATGTCTACATATAGAAAAATGCAAATAGATCCATATTTATCATCCTGCACAAAACTAAAGTCCAAGTGGATCAAAGACCTTAACATAAAACCAGAAACACTAAATCAGTTAGAAGAAAAAGTGGGGAAGAGCCTAGAGACTACTTCCTGAACAGAACACCAACAGCACAGGCTCTAAGATCAAATAATCAATAAATGGGACCTCATGAAGCTGAGAGCTTCTGTAAAGGAAAAGATACTGTTGTCAGAACAAAACAACAGCCTGCAGACTGGGAAAGGATCTTTACCAACCCTATATCTGACAGAGGGCTGATATTCAGAATATATAAAGAACTAAAGAAGTTGGAAAGCAACAAATCAAGCAATTCGATTAAAAATGGGGTACAGAGCTAAACAGAGAATTCTCAGTAGAGGAATACAGAATAGCAGAGAAGCTCTTAAAGAAATGCTCAATATCCTTAGCCATCAGAGAGATAAAAATCAAAAAGACCCTAAGATATCACCTTACTCCCCTCAGAATGGCTAAGATCAAAAACTCAAGTGACAACACATGCTGGAGAGGTTGTGGAGAAAGGGGAACCCTCCTCCACTGCTGGTGGGAATGCAAACTTCGGAAATCAATCCGGCGTTTTCTCAGACAATTAGGAATACTGCTACATCAAGATCCAGCTATACCACTCCAAAAGTTGCTCAAGAACACAGCAAGGACATTTGTTCAACCATGTTCATAGCAGCTTTATTCGTAATAGCCAGAACCTGAAAACAACCCAGATGTCCCTCAGTTAAGGAATGGGTACAGAATTTTTCTTATTGTACTTTACACAATGGAATACTACTTAGCAATTAAAAAGGAGGAAATCATGAAATTTGCAGGCAAATGATGGGACCTAGAAACGATTGTCCTGAGTGAGGTATCCCAAAAGCAGAAAGACATACATGGTATATGTTCACTTATATAGACCTATAAGATAGGATAAACATACTGAAATCTATACACCTAAAGAAGCTAAACAAGAAAGAGTGATGATCAATCCTCACTTAGATAGACAAATGGGATGGACATTGGTAGTAGGAGAAAACAAGTAACAGGACAGAAGTCTACCACAGAGAGCCTCTGAAAGGCTACCTAGCAGTGTATCAAAGTAGATACTAAGACTCATAACCAAACCTTCAGCAGAGTGGAGGGAATCATAAGAAAGAAGGGGGAGTTAATATGATCTGGAGAGGACAGTAGCTCCACACGGACCAAATATATCTGGGCACACGGGTCTTTTATGAGACTGTTTCTCCAACGAAGGACCATGTGTGAATATAACCTAGAACCTCTGTTGGGATGTAGCCCATGGTAGCTCAGTATCCAAGTGGGTAACCTAGTAAGAGGAACAGGGGCTATTTCTGACATGAACTCATTGACGGGCTCTTTTACCTCCCACCACACCCACCAAGGGAGGAGCAGCCCTGCCAGGCCACAGAGGAGGACTTTGCAGCCAGTCCTGAAGATACCTGATAAACCAGGTTCAGATGAATGGGGAGGAGGACCTCCCCTATCAGAGGACTTGGAAAGAGGCAGGGAGGAGATGAAGGAGGGAGGGTGGGATTGGGAGGGAATGAGGGAGCCGGATACAGCCGGGATACCAAGTTTATAAACTGTAATTAATATTAAAAAAATAAAATAAACAAACAAACAAAGAAATAAAATCTTTTAAAAGAAAATATTTCCAACCAAAGCTTGCCTACTCAGGTATATATAAATATTGGGAGGAGGGCAGAACCACCTTTTTATGTTTGCATGCTTCCTGTTTAAAATAGTGTCTTTTTGCAAATTAGGATGCATTGTACTCTTCCACTCTGTTACTTGTAATCATAATTAACCCTTTTCTGCAGTTGTTGGATTGCCACAAATTTCCTCTAAGCTAGAATGATCATAATTAATTTTCTCTTCTTGCAAAACCTAGTGCTACGTGTCCTCTAATGCACTGTTTCCTTGTATGATTAATTATGAAACACTATTGATGGGAATAGGGAGCCATTGTTCAGTGAATACAGAGGTCTAGTTTGAGAAATAGAAGTTCTGGATATGGTATTGAGACAATGATAATGAACTTATTACTACTAAAATCTGTGTTACAAAATTTTAAAGAGCTTGTTTATGCTATCCCTATGTGTTATAGTAGAAATTGAAACTTTACACAGTGAATAACTTCATCAATGTCAAAAGAAGGAAATAAGTACTGTCTGTTGTGAGCCAAAGATGACCTCATAGGCAGGGCTGAGACTGAGACAAGGCATTGTCTTACAAGACCCTGGTTTTTGGCTGCCCAACTGATACTTTCAGTCGTGCTCATTTCTTCATTGTCCACACAGCAGTCCTCCAACAGGAGGCTCACCATGATCACGGCATGTCACCAGTCTTTCCAAAGCTCCCACCTTCTATCCCATATCCAGCTAAAGTTCCCTGTCATTTCCTTTAGCCTCTTCATTGAAGGCAAGTGTGGGAACTTCTCTCACAACAGTTGCCTAATCCTCCAGGGCTCATGCTACCTATGACTGTGCTGAATCATGGGACTCCAAGCTGAGAAACATTGAGAAGAACTTTGGCCTCCTCAACACTGGCACAGAGCTCACAAGACACATGCACAAATACTGAAGGTGGTGTTGCCCTTTAAATCTCCTAAATAATACCAACTTAGAGTCTAAATGGAACAACTTTGTTGAGACACTTTCTGTTCTCCTTTGCTTTGGCTGAAGTGAAATAGGAAAGGCTTGTTCATTTGCTATACTAATTTCCTTAACAATATTTTAAATATTATCTGTTCTTTGAGGATTTCATACATTTTTACACTGTGTTGTGATCATATCTACTCCCTTGACCCCTCATCTAACTCCTCCAAAATACTGCCCACCTCACTCTCTCAACTCCATGCCCACTTTCCATTTTTTCTCCCTGCATAACAACACACTGAGTCCAGTTATTGCTGCCTGTGTGTCCATGGATAAGATCACTCTATTCAGCTTGGACCCCATACAAGAAGCCATGATGATTGCCAGAAAACAGAAAGTTAGCTTTTGAAGTATGTTACTAAAATCAGATCTTCTCTATCTCTTTCAGAGCAAAGTACCTCTTATGCTCACCACTTCCCCTCATAAGGTTAAATTTTCTTTTTTTTACATAAAACATACATAATTTTACATTTTTCCAATGTCCTTACATTTCTCCTGAGTTACAAAGGAGAGAAAACACAGCTATTTTATTAATTTTTCATTTATCATACCATAAACCATGTTATCATTAAAAGGAAAACTTATGCTCTGGATTTACACAACAGGGTTTACTGTGCCTCAGATAAGCTTTTACTACATTTATTGTCAATTTACCTTTGTTGGTCATTCTTATTTATATTGATCTTGGTCAGCCTGTTAGTCCAGATTTTACCATCATGAACCATTTTTTTCTTCTGGCTAATACCAACTAATTATTCTGATCTGAAAGAAGATATTGTTGTTGATTGCATATATTCATCCCACAAACATGGCAAGATTTTTTCAAAAGAAAAAATGCTTTTTCCTTTTAATATCTCAATAAAATGTAGCTAACAAAACACACTGCCAATAATTACCCACAAAGAGAGACATTTTCAAATATATGTGTCTCAGTGTATCCACATGCTGCTCCGCATTTTAAAACCAGGTTACTAAGCAAACTTTGAGTTTGAGGTTGTAGCATACACCAAGATATCTCCTGACTCGAATAGAACATCTATTTTATTAAGCTACTTCCTTTTTAACCTCCCTTAAATGGAAAAGGCTATGCAGGAGTCAAAACCGTCCATTATGCAAGGAGTGTGAGATGCACCCTACAGTTCTGTCACATCACAGAGAGTCAGCCATGTGCATCCAGGAGTGGGAATACTGTGCGCAGGCACACAGGCCCAGAAAGAAAGCACAGAGCATGCGATCATCATCACAGCGATGATTTTAATAGTAGAGATACCTCAAAAATGAGCCTTTTACAGCAGGCACACCCTGCAGCTCCACAGCCTGCAGCTTATACATAATCTCTGATCTGTTCTGGGCTCCACACATCCCCAGCTAGAAGCTGCAAACCCTCACTGCCAAGCAAGACCAACCAGATTCCTAAGCAATGATGAATATGACGGAAAGGGGGAATAGGGCATTCATGCCATGGTAAACCTGTTCTGCCCAGTCCCCCAAGGTGATGAAATGTGTGACTGTCACAAGACTCAGTAATACTGTTATAATTGGGATGTACAGGGAACAGATGCCAGATGCAGAAACAGTGTGTGCTTTGACAAGGAGTATGTTGGAAGCAACTGCCAACCTGTGCCCGCTGCCAACTCTACTCAGCTACAAATAGAAATGACGATGCACACTGGGCCACACTCTTGTAGCTGACTTCACCAACCACTGCCCCAGGACAAAGAGAGGATCTGCAGTCCTGAGGAGCCCATGGCACTCCTCAGATCAGTGATGCACCACAGAGTTCTGTTCTCCCATGATAACCAGCACTCACCTGCATTGACATCAACAGAAAAATCAGGTCAAACTGAGTTTTCATCCTTACCCCAGCCTTACTGAGTCAGAATTTTTGAGAGCAAGGCCTGGGAATCTACATTTTTCAAAAGCGAATTCTACCCTGTCATTTCTTAAGTGAATAGGTTTGAAAGCTAAAGGCAAGCAAACCAAATTAAAAAAAAAAATCAAAGCACAAAGCAAGATAAAGTGGAATGAAACCGTTTTGTTTTTTTGGTCCATAATAATTTGCCAGGTGTTTTGCATGCACCATTATTTCAGCACAGCTGTATTGTATGGGAATATAATCAGTTGCTCAAGATGTGAAGAAAAGTAAAGAAGAAGGTGTGGATCGTATCTGTCGAGAGTGCTTTTCATTCCGCTGCTTTGACTTACATTTGCAATAACTGAGATGACATGAGGAAAAGTATAAAGAATAAAGGTGACAGAAGTTATTTAGATGGGCCCTACATGGCACTAAAATTGTACAATCATTAATATATTTAATCTCCATGACAACACGTAAGATACTATACTTACAGTCTTGCCGTTGATGAAATTAAGTCATGAGACATTTGGATTCCCTAAGAACAGAAAGCAAATAAGGACTACTGCTTAGGAACAAGTGTGTTCTGATTGGTATTGAGGAGTGAGCCCCAACCCCTTGGTCTGTACTCTGTTGTGAATCCCTCGGTCCACCTACACAGTTGCAACATTATGGAAGGATCACATGTGGCCTCTTTGTCCTGACTGCAGGCCTTGCTAGATGATGATGCAAATGAACCTCTCTGGGACTCCTTCAGCCTGGTGTCACCAATGTTCACTCTTCAACAAAGTTTATATGCTCATGTTTTTCCCCCAAACATTACTTAGTGACAGAAATACAATGATACATAAGGTAAACTTGTGGTTCCTGCCCTTCAGGGTAAGTATTGGGCTACAGCAGTCTGTACTAGGTCACTGCTTCCTCTGACCAAAAGCTAATGATCAGATGTGACACCATTTTTCCATTGTCAACCCTTGATAATAGAGTAGCCTGGTTCCTATTGCTTCCCAGTGTCTTTTGGCAGAGATGAAGTATAGTGTCTGTTTCTAACAATTTGGGAAGATATCTTAGTCTCTTTAGTCTTTGCAAAACTCCCAAACCTTTTTCCTTCGTTGCTAATGGCACCTAGCAAGTTCACATGCCACATTCAGAGAAGCCTGAGCTCAGTGTGTCAGGAGTATGGTTGAAAAATGGAGAAGGTAGCATGAACTGCCTTCCACAAAACCAGAAATGTTTGACTCATCAACTGAAAATCTACATCTATGTAGATTCAAGGAGCCCAGTGAGACTGTACAGAACTCACTTAGCTTCCCCAGCCTTGTGCCTTCTTTCATCACCCTTATATTCTCTGACAGTCTCCTAAAAGTGTCACAGGATGGCTTCCAGCAGCTAAAACCCCTACCTCCTCCTACTGTATATGTTGGTGCAAATGAAAGATGTATCTCCTTTTCAGATGTTTTCATTAGAATTCCATCCTTGAAGCTCACAAGCCTGGTCTAGGAGCAGGTGTGCAGTGATCTGAGTTATCCAGGCTAGAAAATAGGCCCTTGTAAAAAAAAAATAGTTTGAAGTCCAAAGTGCCAATGCTGGAAGGAAGTCAGCTCGAGATGCTTCCCTAAAGGCAAAACACAGTGCTGCTAGCAGAGGCCATGCAAGCAGAAGAAACAGTGTATATAAAGACTCCTAGGATGGACTTTAAGACAGTGCTAAAATCCAGAACAGCAATTCTTGTTTGTTTGTTTGTTTGTTTTATTTTTTATTTATTATAATTTATTCACTTTGTATTCTGGCTGTGGCCCCTTCCCTCATCTTCTCCCAATCCCTTCCTCACTCCTTCCCTTTTCTCCTCCTTTCCCCCTCCCCTAGTCTGACCCTAGCCTATCAGGTCTCATCAAGGCTGGCTTGCATCATCATCCTCTGTGGCCTGGCAAGGCTGCACACACAAACCCAGCAGCCCCACCCCTAGCAATGGGTAACACTGTCTTCATCAGTTACTGCTCCGCATTCACTTCTGAAAGTGGATGAAGAGGAATGAAACCTCCAGCTCTCCTGAACACTCCAGGCTCCCTGTGAATACTGACACCATGCAGAATGGCCACAGATGGCCACCCAGAGACAAGCATACGGAAGTATAGCCAAAGTCTCCATTCACATGTTGCCCTGGAATCTCAGAACGCACTCTGCTGCCAGAGGGCTTTCTGAGGAGGGTGGAGGCAAGCGGGTGTCTACCATTGAAACTTCCCTTCCTTCCAGAACAAAGACATTAAGACCTAGAAGGTACGTGAACAATTCCCCATATCTTTCTCCTCTGCATAGACCACAGCATTGTCAAACACATTTCCTCCCAGTCTCTATGATGTTCTGCTTCCTTTTATTTCTATACTTTCTGTACTTAACAGGTTAATGGAGCTTCCATTGGGTGGAAGGCCACCAGAGATACAATGTTTTCTAAAACTGGGTCCACCAAAATGCACATCCGAGCCAGCCTTTTTCGTCATCATTCCTTTGACAGAGTTGGCTGCAGCAGTCAACACAGTGCCTGAAAATCAGGGCGGGTCAGACTGTTCCCAGACACATAGCTAGAGTTCACATTAGTGAAATAGGGGCAAATACTGAAATGAATAGGTGTCTTTTAAAATGTATGCCTTTGAGCAATCCAAAAAGCATATTTTTTAACATTCATATAAAATTCATAGCCAGATATGGCCTCACAAGCTTAGGAGTTAATTTTTCTGTGACATCAAATATCTTTTCAATATTCAAGACACTGTGAATACATTTTCTTGTCTCCTCTATTATTACTGGTACTGATCACTCAAGCAGCTAATGGCCCCAAACTATTTCTATTGTAACATTTTGTTCCCTTCAGCTTTTTTTTTTAATTCACTCTTTAGAAATCTATTGACAGCTTAAATTTACAGTTTACCTGGCATGTTTACTTGAGTAGAATCATGATTTCTACATTTGTCTCCATTTTATTCAATAAATGAAATGCAGTGTGATTCTTTTTTGTTTTTTTAATCTTGGCCGCTTGTTCAAGGTCCTGTTAAATCAGTCAAAACATTGAAAAATGTTTAAATTATTTTATACTCAATGATAAGAAAAAATTAATCTATTATTTTCAATTAGCTTTTAAAAAGTGAAACGTATCTTTAAAGACCGTATGCATAAATGATGGTTAAAAAGCCAGGAAAGTTAAAAATATATATCTCTTTGTGTCTGAAACTAAAGTAAGGTGGATAATGTTTGAGTTCACATATTTATGTGAGGTTTGCCACATTCATCATTGCAGGTTTAAGCTGAAGTACTGAAATTTTATAATTACAATAGGTAGATGTAATAAAAACGTCATCTAAAAAACAAAGTAAGAATTGTTTTATTTATTCTTTAGAATTTCAGGACATTCCTTGAGTATGCCGTTATGTTAAGAGGTATCCTAAGGAATAAACTGCAAAATAATAGCCCATATAGTGTGCTTGTTGAGTACTGATGGGACCCACAGAGTATTTCCGCGTTAACTGAACTCTGCATCTTCAGCATTTGTGCGAGCACAGCCTTCACAGAGTTCATTACTTTGTTAGACAGGTTTTAAGGATATTGTTAAAATTGTGCAAGTCGAGCCTTGTGCAACAGGGATGAAGACCATAGGAAAAAAAAAACACATGCTAGCATGAGATTCTGCCATTGTGCATTGTACACCTATTATGTCATGTCAATTAAGTCATTTTTAAAACAAGAAGAATTTGCTTCAAGTTAAATAGTTGTTATTCTTAACTGGCACTGCGTGTTCTGAACATGAAGCTGAAAATGAGCAATTTCTCTTGACAGCTAAAAAGACATTTTTCCCCCCTTGGTTGGTGGTGTAAGGAGAAGTTTCATGAAATCTAACAGCTTTGAGGGAGGTACTACAAATTCCATTACAGTGGTTTTTCAAGAGTCACCTCAGAAACATATGTTTTTATTGGTTATCTCTTGCTAATTTTTACTTTCTTTTCACGTGGTTTCTGGGTATTTTGCCTGCATGTGCTTTTTTTACACCATTTGCATAAGGATCCCAGACAGTTGCAAGCCACCATGTGGGTGCTGAAAATGTTACCGGGTCTTCTGTAGGAGCAGCCAGTGCTCTTAACTGCTGAATCAGTTCTAGAACCCCATGCATTGTTAAAAGCAAGCATTCTCATTAATTATTTGAGAATTTTGTCAGATGTGTTACTCATACATACGCAGACTCCTCTTAACCCATCTCAGATCCATAAGCCACCACTTCAGTTTGGTTCCATTCTCTATGCATGCACCGTCTTTTTATGTAAGATTTAAAAGAAAATTGACCCTGTTATCAGAACATAAACTATCAGTCTTATTTTTAAGTGAAAAGAGTCAGGGGGAACGTAGCATGATCAATGTGACAGACTTACATTTTTCCTTTTTGAGTTTCTAGTAATCACTATTAGAATTTGAAATTTAAAAATACAGGAAAGGCTTCAGAATAATATTTTAATGGGTAACTAGAACTTTAGTAATAAAAAAGTAAGAGTACTGACCTCCACTTTAATGTATAATAGAAAGAAACATTTCATCTATTAGACAATAAAATTGAATGCCTCTTATCACAAAATATAGCAAATGACACCTCATTATTTTTATGGGATTCATACTGTAGTGGCACTAAGAGCAAATCAATTTCAAGAAGAATACATTAAGCTCATTTTAAATAAAAACAATTGTCAAATGCCAACACATCAACTTTTCTATTTATTCCATTCCCGTAAAAATATGTTATAAATAATAGTCATTCCCTTATACAATTTCCAAGTATAATTTTCTTTCTTACACTAATTGCATATAGTATTAAGCTAGTATTTGAAATTTGAAATTTGATTTTATCAAGTACCTATTATATACTTTAGCTAAGTGTATTCCTTATAGGTTCTTGATCAGAATACAAACGGAAGGGAAGAAATTCAAAACAGCTCAAAATAAAAATCAATCCGAGGTCCTTCTTCCCTTCACCTGCCTTCAGGTAAATATATCAACTGTTACAAGGCAGAGCATTCTGATGTTTTTACCTTAGCTCTTAACCAATTCCTGGCTTGGCCTCCTGCCCTGCTTATGAATCTGCTTAAGGTCACTTGCACCCGCTTGCCATTAAAACCTTCTTAGCCTTCCTCCTCGTTTGGTTCCCTTGTTTATGAAGTAAGAATAGCAATAACTCCATCTCAGGACTGCAGTGAGGGCTGAGTTACACCACACCGGGCACGCCTCCATGCTCAGTAGATGCCACCTGCTTTCATTTAGATCTACAGTCTGTGCCGTTACTAGGTAAATTTGTAAGAAATTAGAACTCTCCGGAACGTGTCCAGCTTCTCTGCAGTCTTCTCTCCCAATCCCATGCTTTGCTCTTTGTGCTGCACCAGATTTGTCGAGGGCTGGTGCAGCACGTGATGGGAAACGTTAGAAAAGCAGATGCACCACCGAATGGGCATCAATATGTCACTGTCTGCTCTTCTGCCGCCCCCAAAGCCTCCCCTCTTTCTGTGCTCCCTTCTTCCCACATCTGGGTTCCATTCAAGATCCTGAAGAAGGAGTCAAAGGCCCATCCCCTTGGCATCCTCATCAAAGTCCGCTATGAGACAGATTCGGAATCATCTCCAAATCACTTTCAAATGTGAACCCATCTGTCCCGCTCACTCAGTGCACAGTAATAGTAACCATAGTTTTGGGTTGTTGTTTTTTTTTTAAGTCCTACTGGAAGTAAGATGAGTGGGACTACACGGCCCCATGGGCCTGGAGCAAGTCTGAGATACCAATGTGCAGACACTCAGAGGTCTGGTAGACACCGCGGCAGGGACAGTCCTCTGGAGGAGAAGATCCAAGTGTCACACCAGGGGACGACCTTCCTGGCTACAGCTACTACGGAAGTTCCTTGCCTTTCCTTTTCAGCGTTGTCTCCACTAGAGCTGAACTAGTAGTAACTTCACAGGCTTCTCTGTCACCTCCAAACTAAAAGAGGGAAGCATAAAAATGGGTATTTTTTTCCATAGGCTTTGTTTGTTTCTTGGTTTTTGAGGGTTTTGTTTTTTGTTTTTTGTTTTTTTGAGTCTTGAAAAAAAACAAGCTTTTGCCAAGGCTCATGAGTCTCATGGCTGAGTGAATTCTTATTTTTAAAAATTGACAAGTGTCCAGAGAATTTTCTTGTCATTGTAGGCAATTGACAAAGAGACCATCAACTGAACAATAGACAGAGAACAATGGACTGTGGAGAACACACCCCTAAATGAGACAGACATATCATACCCTCTCAAGAAGGCACGGGCTACTTTAAGGATGAGGAGATAGAAAGATTTTAAGAGCCGGAGGCAGAAGAAAATATGAAGGAAATGGTGTTTTCTGAACTCAATGGGGCTGCTCCAATGCGAACTCTCAGAAGAACTGACAGCATGCACAATATTTGTTCAAGCTCAAGCCAGAAAAAAATTAAAACAGCATAGAGGGTGTGAAGTGGGCACAAAAGCCCACCCTGCTAAGGAGCCATTAGCATTTGACAGCTGCTGGGAGAAGGGTGGGCAGTTTTCTTTAATGGTGTGGTAGCTCAACCACACCAGAGGCTAGGCCTTACACTCAGGAGTAGTCAGCCAACATCAGGTAGACTCAGTGCGGGTGGAGGGATTTCAAAATTGGGTGAGAATGGAGGAGAGGGTAGACTAAGTGACTTTTGGAGAAGTTGGGGGTTGGATATGATCAAAATATATTCTATGGAATTTTTCAAAGAATCAATAAAAACATTATTTTAAAAATTGATGTGTAGGTTTTCTTGATGAAATTCTAATAGTTCATGATAAGGTTTATTTCTGTTATTTTTTTTAGCATGACCAACCTTCCCATTTAGTTTGTGGGCATGCACACACACACACACACACACACACACACACATGTGCGTGCACATTTTTAGTTACATTTTTAATTTTATATTAATTAAAGTTTATTTACTTTATATTCCAGCTGTAGTCCCCCTCACTCCCTCCCTCCCAACCCCACCCTTTCTACCTTTTCTCCTCCCAAGCCCCTCTCCAAGTCAAAAGATAGGGGAAGTCCTCCTCCCCTTACATCTGACCCTAGCCTATCCAGTCTTATCAGAACTAGCTGCATTGCCCTCCTCTGTGGCCTGGCAAGGCTGCTCCCCAGTGATCGAAGCGCTAGCCACTGAGTTCATGTCAGAGATGGTCCCAGTTTCCCTTACGAGGGCACAAATTTGGAGACTGAGCTGCCATGGGCTACATCTGAGCAAGGGTTCTAGGTTATATCCATGAATGGTTCTTGGTTAAAGTCTCAGAAAAGACCCCTGTGCCCAGATATTTTGGTTCTGTTGTTCTCCTTTTGGAGCTTCCTGTCCTCTCCAGGTCTTACTATCTCCCCCTTCTTTCATATGATTCCCTGTACTCTGCCCAAAGTTTGTTTATGAGTCTTAGTATCTGCTTTGATACAATGTTAGGTAGTCTTTCAGAGGCCTTCTGTGGTAGGCTCCTGTCCTGTTTCCTGTTTTATCCTTCTTCCAATGTCCATCCCATTTGCCTTTCTGAGTGAGGATTGATCATCTTCTTTAGGTGTACAGATTTTTGTAGGTTTATTCTATATTATATGTCTAGTATCCACTTATAAGTGAATATATACCATGACACACACACATATTTCTTTTAACTTAAGAACCACTTCTTAAGACTGAAGCCCATATATCTAACTTAATATTCTCCAAATACTCTTAGTAAGGTAAAAGATTACACTAGGTATGTGTCTATCACAGGCTGGTTGCAGAGCTCTCTCAAATCCTATGGTATTGTAGATCTACCAAATAACAGAGGCTTCGATCCCTATATCACTCCATAAAATAAACAGAAACACACATCATACTGCTGATAGGATAATAATCAATATCTATTGACTTAGGCCATTGAAATTTAGAAGTTAATTTCTTACTGTGTTTAATGGTCCCCAAGTTTATATAATCAAGTATTTAAAAGCATTCTTAAAATATTATTGGACTTAATTATCATAATGAATCCAATAGTTCTCATTTATTTAAAACTCAATATATACTAACTTATATGCTATTTTCTTCAAGTAGGCATTCATTAATGCACAGAATAAAAATAATCATATCTCAGCTTGCCTAGAAATGCAAATTATTTGCTGTTCATTTTTCTGTTGATCAAATAGAAATGGCACCATAAAAGGCACTTTTACAGCCAAAGCTAGGTTTGGTAGTGTGCATCTAAAACTTACCAGCTACAATGAGCACAAACTACATAGTAAACAAAAAGTCACATTTAAATAGTCAAAGTTCTCTCAGTATGTAAAGAATAAATATAATGATTTTTAAATACCAAGGATTGTCATAAGGCTGCATTTTTAGGTTTTGAATTCTTGATGATTTAAGGCCTAGGAATGCAGGATTCTGTGTAGGTGCTATACACTTATTAAATATACAGGTAGATTTGAAATTAAAATAAAGAAACACAAATTATATTTTAAATACAAAATAATAATAAAAACATGGTCTACCTTTAATACTACAGAAGGACAGAAATTATGGTTTTGTCTTTAATTATTTTATATAGCTCATTAGAAAATTGGCCAACAACTCTATAATATTGTCCCATTTTGCATAGTCTTTGCAAATAAATATTTGCATCTGGTATATGCATAAAGATTTACCAAAAATTACACCTTAGATACCTGAAAAATATTTGCCCCTGAGGAATTTGATAAAAAGAAAGGTTAAAGGGAGGATAGCTTTTATTTCTCCTTCTACAATGATACATTGTACATTCTACAATGATACATCTTTGTAACTGTGTGGATGATTCATTCTTGTAAATGTTTTTCATACAATAAATTGTTAGAGCTGAATGATGGAATCAGAATGACTTCATTTATATTTAGTGCCTAGAACAATGCTCTGCCCAAGGTAGGCGCTCAGTAAATAATTGTTAAATGAATAAATCAAGTCATTACATTCAGAAAGTGTTAGTACATGAGATGAGGGAGGAGTTAATGTTGTCGGATTTCACCACAAAGAGATCTCAGTTGTGATAGAACTGACAGCTGACATTTGCTTTCCAGGGACACATCATGAAAAGACTTTGTTCATGTTGCTCTTGTAAAGCTAATAATAAAATTAAATTAGCTATTACAAAAATAGGTTTAATTATATATTTAATCATTGGTAGAGGATTTTTTTAAAATACTAAAGCACGTACGGTTTTAAAGTGGAAACTATTCAATTCAATCCTATTTAGTTTGGAGCACCATAGTTTTGAATGTACCACTTTCTTTTTCTTAATGTCTTTCAAATAAAATTTGAAAGAGAAGACAGTTTGCCGTTAAATAAGACCGGCTTCTAAAAATACTGTCTCTGTGATGAACCAGGTCTTATGTCAGATTGGAAATACAAGCTGATTAAGTCCATAATGATCTCAGAAAGAAAAGTATATTCTAGATATATTAGGTGGAATTCTATTCAAAATAAAAAATAAAATCAGTGGAAAGATTTAGCAATCACAAAACCAGCTGGAGGAATCCTGAAGTCAGCAGCAGGAACGCCCATTCCTTGGCGGTAAGAATGAAACACATGGCAGCACTGGGTTCTACCAGTTTTGGCTTTGACCAAACGTCTTTCCAGGAAAAGTTAAAAACAATTGACCTGAAATTTAAATGTCCATTTTACATCTACTAAGAATGAGCTCACATCCTTAAATTGAACATTGTTGCCCTGGAAAACATCTGCTCTGAGAAAGACAATTTGAAAGTATGCGAAGGTGGAACACATTATTGAGTCCATTCCGTGTTGCTCATACAAATATGTGTTTAGAGCTGACCACTTGTGATTAAAGTTGTCCAAAATACGTGAATGACCGAAAGCAGAGTAGGAGATGTAGCTAAGTGGTATGGCACATGCTGAGCATTCTCCTTGTCCAAATTCCAACCTCAGGTCACCCACAGAAGGGGAAAAAATATCTGACCATAGTAGATAACTAAGAGACACATCAAAGAGACACATAGCTAACAAGGATATGAAAATATGCACAACATACATTTCATTAGTGAATTAAAAACAAACACTAGTACACACCTATTAACATAGTCAAAATGAAGCGCTAATGTTGGAAGAGTTTCTAAGACTCCAAACAGAAAATCCCCTCTGTTGCTCACAGAAACAGGAAATGCAACTGCTAGTTTGAAAAAGTGTAGTTTCCTACAAACCCAAACAGCCCCTTACCATAAGACACAGCATTATTTCTCCTCAGTTATTACATAAGAGTGATAAAAATTTTATCTTCACACAAAAACTTGAGAACCAACATTAAGTAGGTTCACTTATAATGTCTAAAACTTAGAAGCAACTGTGTGCCATTCATTGTGTAAATAAACCAGTCAGTCTCAGGAATACAGAGAAACAGGTAGAGCTGGAGACAGAATGAGAGATGGGGATAGAGGGTCTATGTAGACGACAAGGAGATAAGTGTTTTCCAGCAGTAGAAAGGAAAGATGACTAGTAGAAAAACGGGGGAGGGGGGGAGGATGGTGAAAGTACTCTGATTATTTCCGTTTTAGACACATTAATGAAGTCATAAAACGTACACCAAGACTGAAGCTTTATGTAAACCTTAGACTTTGAGTGAGAGTGAAGTACAGATGGAGATCTTGCTGCTGCCAACTGTTCCCGTGGCTGTGGGTGTGGATAGTGAGGGGCTGTACACACTATCTATAGGCAAGTGTAGAGTCAGACAAAAATGTAGTCTATTTTTAGCTCACTCTTGCTATGAACTTAAAACTGCTTTAAAATATAACATATGTATGTTTAAAATTAACTAGAAACCCATGCTCTGTCTTCCAGGCTCTGTATCCAGCCAGGGACCCCAGACTCAAAACACCAACCCCACACATCCCAATGACCTACTCTCTACTCGCTCTCCAGGTAAGGACCCTAGACTCTGCCATCAACTCTGCCCACTCTACGGCCCATGCCCTGGACCTCATCTCCAGGTGGAGAACCCATTCTCACTGACAATTCCATCCATTCCTGCTTTCTGCCTCTTGTTTCCAAGTAGGAACCCTAGACCCCCTACGACCAACACATCCATACTCCAAAAT
>CM053751.1:7052453-7090828 GCA_028658305.1 Pachyuromys duprasi
GACCAAACTGCTCAGGGCACAGGGGTCTTGTATGAGACGGTTTCTACAATCAAGGACCATGTGTGGATGTGGCCTTCAACCCCTGCACAGATGGGGCCCATGATAGCTCGGTGTAGGACTGAAGACCCTATTCAGGGAAACAGGGACTGTTTCAGTCAAGATCTTGATGGCTGACTCTTTGACCCTCCCCCATACAAGCTGGGGAGTGACAGACTAGATCCCAGGGGAGGACATTGCAGTCAGCCCTGAGGAGACAGGATAAGCTGGGGTTGGATAGAAGGGGAGGAGGTCCTCTCCTGTTGGTGGACTTGGAGGGGGCAGGGAGGAGGGAGATGAGGGAGGGAGTGGGAGGGTAGGAGGGAAAGAGGGAGGGGGCTGCACCTGGGATTCAAAGTACCTAACCTGTGATTGATATAAAAATAAATTAATTAAAAACAAACAAACAAAAATAAGAACTTCTGGGTTAGAGAGATGGTTCTGTGGTTAAGAGCACTGGCTGCTCTTCCAGAGGCCATGAGTTCAATTCCCAGCAACTGCATGGTGGCTCACAACCATCTAAAATGAAATCGGGTGCCCTCTTCTTGTGTGCAAGTATACATGCAAACACATATTGTATTCATAATAAATAAATACATCTTTTAAAAAAACATAACAAATTCCTTTCTTCAACATCAGTAATGGCATCTTCAAATTCACACAGCATTACAGAATCATTTTCAATCCTTTTGTTGTAGTGATCTATCTTTTCCAACTCTAAAACATCAACTTCTCCCTCCTTTTGCTAACCACTCTACTTAATGTCCCTCACTAGTTTTTACCTGAAACTTACTGTAATCTTTTATGTGCTTCAACCTTTCCAATTTTCCTCATCTCTTATTCATCTTCTTCAAGGCTAGTGGAACAGTATTTTCAAAGTACATGCTTGTGTATATCTTCTATTTAAGATCTTTGTTAGAGTCCCATTACTCTCCAACAAGCCCCAAAGTTCATACCTTTCTCAATTCACCATTAAAAATTCTTGGTAAATGAAAATGACCATTATCTGATTTTCAAATCTGGAATGCCCACCTTGCTTTAATATAATCTCTTTATCTCATCCTCACAGGCTTGAAAATAATTCATCACCACATTACTGGGTTCCAACAACTTCCTCATAAAAACTTCAGGACATCCGGGACTCTCCTGGTGCTTCTGGTATGACCATTCTATCCACTTAACATGAATGGCACTCAAACCTTCTTACGCCTAGTAGAGAAAAATGTGCCATGCCCAAATTTATCTTCTACCTCTCTAAACCCTGACTTCTAGCCTAATGTCTTACCCATTTTCTTCAAATCTCCATGTCATTCATATGCCAGAAAACATTGCCTACATCACTTCACAAATACCACTCACTTCAGCTCTCTCCAGTTATCCCTTTTTGTCTAGTTTAACTCATACTGTATTCTGTTTGCATGAAATATTTAGGTTAGTTTTTTCTCTTTTCCAGGTTTTCATTCTATGTCATAAGTAATAAATATTGTATTCCCATTCTAGTTTAGTTCCTTGTCAATTTCATTAGAGAGCTCATAGTTATAGATAAAATAGCTTTAGATTACTCTTTCCCCTTACCATCTATTATCTCCTTCTCACACTTGCAACACTCTGCCATCCCTACTAGTCCAGATTCATGAATTTGAGGATGCTCTGTGACCCATATTTTGACCCAGGGCCAAATATGACCATTGGACTGAAACTGTCCACTGAAGTCTGTTGGGGGTCACCAGTAGGTACACAACAGAAAGCAATGACTCCCCTCCTCCTGAAGCCATCAGTAGCAAATAGTTTAGCAATGAGTGGAGGAGCCCCAAGGCCATTTTTCACTCATGCCTGGCTGTTGGTGGGCCAATTTTGCGCAGATTTATCATACACATCTGCAGTTGGTGTAAGTCTGTGGCTACAACGGCTGTGTCAACTCAGAAAATGACATTGTGTTTGTGGTCTTTATTTTCTCAGCTATAAAATAAATTTCCCCTATTTTACCTCTGCAAAGGATTCTCAAATGGCCCTATTCTCTCCAGGTATCTGCTCCTTCTCATTCACCCTTCCTGTGGCTGAAAGACTATGTCATCCCCTACACACACACATGAGAGAAAGAGGAATAGAGAGGGAGAATTGGGTTATACACAAATACAGATGTTTTCAATTGAACAATCCCTATTCACAAATTCCAGAACTTTCTGCGTTGGAGTTCGGTCTCAAAATGTCTACACTCAACCAGAGAGAAGATCCCCCTTCGTAAGCCCTAAGCACATTAGCAACAACTTAATGCTTATCAAATCATTCGAATTTCACCAACACAAAAATCAATCCCATCATTTTAAATAAACAAAATACGACAAAATTAGTCTAGCTATGTGACCAGAAAGACAAGACAATGAATTTTTTGTTTCTATTTTTTATTAATCACAGTTTATTCGCTTTGTATCCCAGCTCCTCCCCCAACTCCTCCCAATCCCACCCTGCCTCTCTCTTCTTCTCCTATGCCCCTCCCTCAGTCCAATGATAGGGGAGGTCTTCCTCCCCTTCCATCTGACCATAGTCTATCAGGTCTCATTAAAACTGGCTTCTCTGTCTTCCTCTGTGGACTGGTAAGGCTGCTCCCCCCTGAGGGGGAGATGATCCAAGAGCCAGCCCATGAGTTCATGTCAGAAATGGTCCCTGGTCCTATTATTGGGGAACCCTCTGGGATACTAAGCTGCCATGGGCTACTTCTGTGCAGGGGTTCTAAGTTATCTCGATGCATGGTCCTTGTTTGGAATATCAGTCTCAGAAAAGACCCCTGTGCCCTTAAAGAAATGTTCAACATCCTTAGTCATCAGGGAAATGCAAATCAAAGTGACCCTGAGATTTCACCTTACACCCATCAAAATGACTAAGATAAAAAACTCAAGTGACAACACATTCTAGAGAGGATGTGGAGAAAGAGGAACCCTACTCCATTGCTGATGGGAATGTAAACTTGTATAACCACTTTGGAAATCAATCTGGTGCTTTCTCAGACAATTAGGAATAGTGCTACCTCAAGACCCAGGTATACCACTCTTAGGCATATATCCAAAAAATGTTCAAGTATACAACAAGGACATTTGTTCAACCATGTTCATAGCAGCTTCATTCGTAACAGCCAGAACCTGAAAACAACCCAGATGTCCCTCAGTTGAGGAATGGATACAGAAATTATGGTACATTTACATAATGGAATACTACTCAGCAATTAAAAACGAGGAAATCATGAAATTTGCAGGCAAATGGTGGGATCTACAAAAGATCATCCTGAGTGAGATATCCCCAGAAGCAGAAAGACACACATGGTAAAAACTCACTTATAAATGGATATTAGGCATATAATATAGGACAATCATACTAAAATCTGTACACCTAAGGAAGCTAAGCAAGAAGGAGGATCCTGGGTAAGATGCTCCACCTTCATTCAGAAAGGCAAATGAGATGGACATAGGAAGAGGGAGAAAACAGAGAACAGGACATGAGCCCACCACTGAGGGCCTCTGAAAGACTCCATTCAGCAGGGTATCAAAATACATGCTGAGATGCATAGCCAACATTGGGCAGAGAGCAGGGAATCTTACAAAGACAATGAATTTTAATAATTGTGTTGCCTTCTCTGCTGTGTTCATCTTCCTAAATGTGGACCCCTTGCCCCCAAAACAACAGTTTTTAAAGAATTGGTTTCCAGACCCAGCCTGAGTGTCAGAATATTCACAACATGATGCCTCAGTGTCTAGATGAAGGATAAATTTTCTAGAGTCCTCCAACTTACAGCATTCTCTAAAAATTTCCAAATCCAAACATGAAGAGAGTAACTCTCAACTTTTATAACAGATTACTAAACAAGCCGAGGGATGTACTACTATCCAGCCTATGACAATTTAGTTTTCACTTAACATCATAGGGTCCTCGAGACAAAACAGATCTGCTAAATGCTGCTAAGAGAAACACTGGTCCATTGACTATCACCTATAGCCAATTAACCAGACTGCTTCATTTCCAAGCTCATCGCTATGGCTGTTTTGACATTCAGTAACATCAAGTGAAACCAACTGCAGCCAAATCAACCACACACTGTTATCTTTACTTGGAGCAAGATGACAGATATCATCAGCCAGCATAGCCACAGCTTTATTATTTCCATTCAACTAATGGAGGAATGTTGTTAAGGAACCCTGTCCAAATCTCAAAGACAGATTAGCTCAACTCTTAGATACTTTGGGAAATCTGCTTTTCTTCCTAGAACAAAAGCACAAATCCCCCACTAGCTGTCACTTGCAAAGAAGAACTACAGAACTGTTAGCTCAAGATGCGCACATTGAAGCAGGAGATGTGTCCAAACTTACAAATCTGTCAAGCTGTCAATGCTCTCTGCCTAACACCGCCTCCTCCTTGAAAAGCCAAACCCAGAATGTATTCAGTACAATGGAAGTTAAACAGAAGTATTCTGAAGGTAAAGTGACATGCAGCCATCCACACCATCACTCAATTGAATGAACAAAGACATAGGTCTGTAAGTACAAGGCTGCCACTCAGAGTGGCATCCGGCCTTTGGCTCATTGGACAGTCTATACATATCATATAATAGATCCACCAGTTTACAGGAAGAAAAGAGCAGACAGTAAATACAGCTATGCCTGCATCCCAAGCAGTGTGAAAACTTTAGGATCAATGTATGTCGTTTGCAATAATAGCAGCCCAAGCATAAGTGGAATATAAAAATAATTAAAAGCCAAAGAGATCAGAAATAAACTCATTCTGATTTCATAGACTGCTAGGATGGTCTCCATTGTTACTTGGCGAGAGCTGAGAGTTAAAAACCAACGTGATGCTGGCCTTGATAGGATACACATGGAGTCCCAGCACTAGGGAAGCGTGGACATGAGGATTGTGAGAGGTCAGTCTGAGCTGCATAGCAGAATTCTATCAAGAAGGAAGAAAAAAGAGCCAGTGTGGTTTCCACGGCCACACAACCGAGATGAAAATGTTGGTCTCTCTGCTCAAAAACCTCTAGAATGAGGGCTGAGCAGATGGCTTACTGTGTAAGCATGAAGACCTCAGTTCAGATGCCACCCAAGGAAAAGACTTGGTGTGGCAGCACCCACCTGGAAGTCTAGAACACTGGGAAACAGAGACAACTGGATACCAGGCCCTCACAGGCCAGCAAAACAAACCGGCAAGCTCCAGGTTAAGTAAGAGTTCCTGTCTCCAAAGAGTAAGTTGGAAAATGGTAGAGATGGATAGTTAAAATCAACCTCTGATCGCCATATGCACACACAGGGGGAAATGTGTATACACACACATACACTTCTAAAACATTATCATTGCAGAAGCCGATATCTATGCATATGTGTGTGTCATATATTTGAAATCTGTCTTGGAAGTGAGCTGAAACTCACTTCTGGAACACAGCTAGAATGAAGTAATGCATGTTTCTAAGGCTCCCAAAGGTTGCAGTTGGTGGTAAAGGACCAAAGAGCACCAAGTATGATTCATAAAGAATGATAAATCATGTTTATTCAGAAAGTGTTATTGAATGTCTGTCATGTTACTCTGAAGCATTTCTTTCCCACCAAGGAATACTATGTACTATTCTAGCACCAGGAAGTTAGTAGTAGCTGTAACTGCAAAATTGCTTCCCAATACAATTTACATATTCAAATTGGGCAATAACTAATAAAATTGTGATAATTATTAGGTGGTAAATGCTCCACAGAAATGTAATACAGCCACTTCTCAGTCTAGCTAGATTTGATATAGGAATTCCAGGACAATGAGAGGTTATTTCTAAGTAGGGTGGTCAGAGGCTGCAGAGAAGACTGGGTTTAACCATCTGCTGCTCCTGCAGAGGATCCAGGCTCAGGTCCTAGCACCCCTGTGGAGATCTGGCTTCCCTCCTCTGGTTCTCTTCTGAACTCTACAGCCACCAACTGTACATACAGCACATTTATGTATACACAAGCAAAATATGTATACACATAAAATAAAACTAAATTAAATTTAAAATAAATAAGTAAGATGGCCAAAGATTTTTAAAGTAAGAGTATATGGTTGCAACCACTGGGGGCATACTATCAGAGACCGAAGGAACTGCTACTGTAGATACTCTGAGAAGAGTGTGCATCCCTTGAGAGAAGGGATGGAGATACCTCCAGAAGACCCTTTACTGTACGGGATTGTTTTCGCTTTTCTGTGTTTTTTGTTTTTCCATATGAAGTTGAGAATTGTTCCTTCAGGCCTGTAAAGAATTGTATTAGTAATTTGATGTGAATTGCATTGAATCTGCAGATTGCTTTTGGTGGGATGGCTATTTTTTTTAAATACATGGTACTGGCATAGAAACAGATTAGAGATCAATGGAATTGAATCAAAGACCCAGAAATAAACCCACACACCTACGGACACCTGATTTTTTTTACAAAGACGTTAAAACCATACAATAGAAAATATACAGCATCTTCAACAAATGGCACTGGTCTAACTGGATGTCTACATGTAGAAAAATGAAAATAGATCCATATTTATCATCCTGCACAAAACTAAAGTCCAAGTGGATCAAAGACCTCACCTCAACATAAAACCAGACACACTAAATCAGTTAGAAGAAAAAGTGGGGAAGACCCTAGAACTCATTGGCACAAGAGACAGCTTCTTGAACAGAACATCAACAGCACAGGCTCTAAGATCAACAATCAATAAATGGGACCTCATGAAACTGAAAAGCTTCTGTAAAGCAAAGGACACTGTTGTCAGAACAAAACAATAGCCTACAGATTGGGGAAGAATCTTCACCAACCGTATATCTGATAGAGGGCTAATATCCAGAATATATAAAGAACTCAAGAAATACCAATAAACCAAATAATCCAATTAAAAAATTGGATACAAATCTAAACAGAAAATTCTCAACAGAGGAATATTGAATGGCAGAGAAACAAAGATACTTTCAAAGTCCTTAGTCATCAGGGAAATGCAAATCAAAACAACTCTGAGATTACATCTCACATCCATCAAAATGGCTAAGATCAAAACCTCAAGTCATAACACATGCTGGAGAGGATGTGGAAAAAGGTGAACCCTCCTCCACTGCTGGTGGGAATGCAAACTTGTACAACCACTTTAGAAATCAGTCTCGCTTTCTCAGGAAATTGGGAATAGTGCAATAGCAAAACCCAGCTATACCACTCCTGGGCACATACATGAAAGATGCTCCATCATACAACAAGGACATTTGTTCAACCATGTTCGTAGCAGCTTTATTTATAATAACCAGAATCCAAAAACAACCTAGATGTCCCTCAACCTAAGAATGAATACAGAAATTGTGGTACATTTACACAATGGAATATTACTCAGCAATTAAAAACAAGAAAATCATGAAATTTGCAGACAAATGGTGTGAACTAGAAAAGATCATCCTGAGTGAGGTAACCAGAAACAGAGAAACACTTGCGGTATGTACTCATTTATAAGTGGATATTAGCCATGTAATATAGGATAAACATACTAAAATCTACAGACCTAAAGAAGCTAAACAAGGAGGACCCTAGAGAGGATGCTTATCTCATTCAGAAGGAAAACAGGATAGACACCTGAAGCAGCAGAAGAGAGGGAACAGGATGGGAGCCAAGCATAGATATCCTTTGAAAGACTCCACCCAGCAGGGGATTCAAGCAGATGCAGAGACTCATGGGCAAACTTTGGGTAGAGTGCAGAAAGTGTTATGGAAGAAGGGGGACAGAAGAACATGGAGGGGACAGGAGCTCCACAAGGAGACCAACAAAGCCAAAATATCTAGGCCCAGGGGGGCCTGCAGAGACTGATACATCAACCAAGGACCATGCATGGAGAGGACATAGATCTCCTGCTCAGATGTAGCCCATGGCAGCTCAGTCTCCATGTGAGTTCCCTAGTAAGGGGGACAGGGGCTGTCTCTGACATGAACTCTGCTGTCTGCTCTTTGGTCACTTCCCCCTGGTGGGGCAGCCTTACCAGGCCGCAGAGGAAAAGGATCCAAACAGTTCTGATGAGATCTGATAGGCTAGGGTCAGATAGTAGGGGAGGGCTACTCCCCCTTTCAGTGGACTAGGCAAAGGAGGTGGTGTGGGAAGAGGGAGGCAGGGTGGGACCAGGAGGAGATGAGGGAAGGGACTATAATCGGGACATAAAGCGAATAAATGGTAAAAAATTAAAAACTAAAATAATTTTTTAAAGTATGCATCCCAAACTTAAGGGAAAGCAGGGAAGCAAGTATGAGGAAAGAGTGTGTGAAAAGCCAAGGAGAAAAGTAGTCAAGAGTTTTACTGGTAACTGTGTTTTAAATGTATTTATCTGAATAAAGTGGGAGCTAGTGGACATGAGCAGGATCTTAGCTGGATTTCGAACTGCTCACTCCAGGTTTTGTGCTGACAAATAACTGGGGTGTGCAAAGGTGGGAGCAGTAAAGCCAGTTAGAAGGCAATGACGGGAATGAAGCGTGTGTGCCTGGTGAAACGTTTGCCACTCTTCCAGGAGAGCCACATTTGATCGCCAGCACCCACACCAGGCACACAGCTTCCAGCTTCCTGTAACACCAGTTTCTAAGTGTCTTGGTTACCTCTCTCTGAAGGGATACCTTAGCCAAGGCAGTGTATGAAAGAAAATACTTAATTGAGTGTTTGATTGAGGGCTTGTTTTACAGTTTCAGAGGGTGACTACATAACCATTATGGTGGGGAGCACAGCATCAGACAGGTAGACATGTCTCTGGAACTTACATGTGCTCCACAAGCAGGAAAGGGTAACAGGGGAGAGGAGAAGGGGTAAACAGAGAGAGAGAAGAGAGAGAGAAAGACTGTGCCTGGTGTGGGCTTTTGAAACAGCCCTCGTGACACACCTCCTCCAAAAAGACCACCAGTCTTCCAACCAGGGCCACATCTCCTAATACTTCCCGAACTCCTCTACAAACTGGGGAGTAAGCATTGAAATATTTGAGCCTGTCCCCCCATTCTCATTTAAACAACCATACTGGTCTCTGTAGGCATGTGCATACATGTGGCATTCACACACTCACAAATACATTTTTTTAATGAATAAAGCTTGAACCTAGATTGTAGCAGGGGAACTAGTAAGAACTTGACCTTACTTTGAAGATCAAGGCAAAAGGAATTCGCAAAGGAATGTTATAGAGCATGAGGAAAAACAGAATAAGAATGCTTTAAGGTTGCACAGGTTCCACACATGTGGGTTTTGTTTGTATAGCATTTGAAAAATAGGCAAGACAGGTATATAATATTTTAGGGGAAAACCCATGTGTTCTGTTATTAGCATGAGTAGTTTAATGTATCTATTCAACATCTAAGTGGAAATGTTAATAGCCAATTGAATATATGAATCCATAATTGAGTTCCAGTATGGAGATATAAATTTGTGAGTAGACAATGTAGATGTAATAATAAAAAGACATCCCAAGAGAGTGAATACAGATAAAGATCCAAGAATTCATCCCTGAACAACGTAAGAGGATGAGGAGATGAACAGGATCTAGGATGGAAGATTAGAAGAAGTACCCAGAGTCAGAGGAGGGCACCAAAGGCAGGTGAACAACTGGGTTTAGAAACGGGGGACTATCAATATGCCCAATGCTGCTGGTCACCGTCGCCTGAAACAGTGTGCTGTCACCATTCTTACTACGCTACACAATCTGATCAACTGAAACTGACCCTCACAATCAGAAAGAAGAACGGTAATAACAACATGTTCCTTGTATTCTTAGTCTGCATTGGGTGTGCCATCATCGGAATCACATTATCTCCTGTGAAAGCTCCCCTCTACTAGAGGAAAGTCCTCCAACTCTGAGGATTTCTGTGGTTTTCCTGAGCTCATGCAACTGTTTAAGGGCAGCTGGGACACAGAGCTGTGCCACACCCTATGGTTACAGCCACTATTCCACGTAATGACATCTCTAACACACCACAGCCTTTATTGGTCTGAATTTCTGATTTTTAGAGAGTTTTACTAACTTAGGCAAAGATCTCACGTAATAGACAAAGGAAAATAAAACAGGCCTACCTAACCATAAAGCCTCTTTTCAAAACATTACAAAAAGCATTGCAATTTTTAAAATAAATCACCACTGAAATTAACAGACTCAAAACCTCCTGAAATGCAGCCATCTGTCTCCTAAGGTAAGCTTTGTGGATCATTTTCTACAGGGTGCTACATTCAAAGAGAAAAAAAAAAGTCCAAGTCTGCACATTTTGATAAACAAATTTACCCATTCTTTCCTAGGAATAAAATAGGAGGGAATCACATAGAACATGTGTGCCACTGCCTAAATAGTTTCTTATTTGGTATTATCCCTCAATATAGACCTTTCTCTTAGTTAACAACTCTGTCAGTCAGTTAAAACTTTGATGAATAAAATGTATTGTCTCTTTTTTTGTTTTGTTTTGTTTTTTCCCTTTTAAACTGTCTTTTTATCATCTTTATTTCAATTACAGATACTTTTCATAAAACGTTTTAATTTTAAGAATTAAGTCTAATATATACATGTATATTCTCATATTCACTCTCTAAAGTTTCTTGAACCCTAAATTTCTTCCATCCCAATATCTCTTTTCCTCCTTAGCCTCTCCTGCTATTTTACATTTTTTAACATTTTATTTTATATTAATCACAGGTTATGTACTTTATATCCCAGCCGTAGCTCCCTCCCACATTCCCTCCCTATCCCTCCCATCCCTCCCTCATCTCCCCCCTGCACCTTTCCAAGTCCACTGATAGGGGAGGACCTCCTCCCCTTCCATCTAACTCTAGCTTATCAGGTCTCTTCAGGACTGGCTGCAATGTCATTTGTGAAACAGAGTAACAGTTAAAAGTTAAATTCCTGTCAACTGGAATTACCCAGACCTACTGAAGTATCTTAGCTACTCTTTACCTCACTTTCCCCACATACAAAATACAATGATACAGTTTCATCCCAGCCCTGTAGCGACTGCTTACAGGTATCACTCCTCCTACCTTTCCTCTCTTTGCAGAGGGACTCCACAGAACCTTGCAACAGACCCAGTGTTTCCCCCTTCCTGTGGACCGTCTCAGGCCTCCATTCTAAACCTTCCACACCAAGACATGCTTTCTACCTGAGATTCTCAGTGGCCATAACAATCGCTCATGTGCAGCCTTGTAGTAAATGGCTTGCAGGTGCCTCTCCTCCCGCCCTACCCCCACCCCCTAGGACCTCCATACAGCTTAAACCCAGCTTTCCTCATTTGTGTTAACCCTCTCAGCCTTGTATTCCCCATTTTGTACCGGTCACTTACACCTAGAAACTCCCAGCACAGGGGTGGAGGTTGGCAATGTTCACTCTCTTTCCTGTCTTCCATTATGATCTCTCCAGCTATTTTCATCCCTACCCCAGGAACAGACTGCATGGAGATGTCTCTCCTGCTCTATCTCCATTGCCACTGGGTGTCCCAAGTGGAAAGTCTTTCTACGTATTGGTGGGTTACACAAATGAGTGGGAACAGAAGGCTGAAAGAGTACACACAAAGGACAAAAGGTGGGTTTATAGCAAACCTCACCAACAAATTATGAGAGACAGAAGAAAGAATCACAGACATTGAAGATGTGGGAAAAAAAAGAAACATAACTTGGATCAAATTCAGAAATCTTAAATCTAAAAAAATGACCAGACACAAAACATCCCAGAAATCTGGAACACTGTGAAAAAAATGAATCTATGAGTAATAGGAGTAGAGAAAGGAAAAGAAAGTCAGGACAAATGCCAGAAAATAATTTCAGCAAAATCATAGAAGAAAATTGCTCAAACCTAAAGGAGGAGGTGGATATCAAAGGAGGCACAAGAAGTATACAGAACTGCAGATAGACAAGACCAGAAAGGAATTGCCCATGCCACATAACCAAAACACCAAACCTGCAAGGCAACCGAAGAATGTTAAAAGCTTCAAGGGAAAAAGACCAGGTAACATATAAGGCAGACCCAGTAGAATAACACCTGAAAGTTAAAATAACACCCTGCACCCTATCTGACCACTGTGGATTAAATCTACATATCAGCAACAACGTAAAGTAAAAATGCTTGTGGAAACATACTTTACTGGCTGGTTCTGTGTCAAGTTGACGCAAGCTAGTACCATCAGAGAAGAAGCAGCAGTTGGGAAAATGCCTCCATGAGATCCAGCTATAAGGCACGTTCTCAATCAGTGATCAATGGGAGAGGGCCCAGACCATTGTGGGTGGTGCCAGCCCTGAGCTGATGCTTCTGGGTTCAATTTTTTTAAAAGGCTGAGAAAGCCAGGGAAGGCAAGTCAGTAAGCAGCAGCCCTCCATGGTCTCTGTATCAGCTCCTGCCTCCAGATTCCTGCCTGATTTCACACCAAAGAGGAAGTGTGAGCCAAATAAAGCCTTTCCTTCCGACTTACTTTTTGGTCATGGTGTTTCCTTGCAGCAATAGAAATTCTAAGATAGTTAACAACTCACTACTGAATGAAAAATGAGTAAAGACAGAAATTAAAAACTTTTTGAAATGAATGAAAATTTAAAAAAACACAAAATACTCAAATCCATGGAGAGTTTGAGACAATTTCAAACATTTTCTACATAAAGGAAGAGAGAGATCTCATATTATCAAGCTAATGGCACAACTGAAAGCTCTAGAACAGAAAGAGGAAGTAACACTCAAAATGAGTAAAGAGAAAATAAATAAATAAAACTCAAGGCTGAAATCAGAAAAAAAAAAAAGAAAAAGAAAAAGAAAAGAAACACAAAAGAATCAATGAAATGAAGTTAGTTCTTTGAGAAAATCAGTAAGATTAATAAACCTTTAACTAAATTAACTAAAATATGGACAGAGAAGATAAAAATTACTAACACTGAAGACAAAAGGGGACATCACAACAGATACAAGGAAAGTCAGATATCCCTAAGGATATATGCTATAAAAATCACTACCTACCAAACTGGAAAACCTAAAATAAATGAATTTATTTATTGGTATTTACAAACTTCCAAATTTAAACCAAGATCAGATAAGCAACTTAAAAATATCCATAGCTCCTAGTGAAATAGAAGCAGTACTTAAAAGTCTAGCAATCATCAAATGCCCAGGCCTGGATGTTTTCAACACAGAACTCTACCAGACTCTACAAGAAGAGTTAACACCGATACTCCTTGATTTATTCTGCCACAGTTATCCTGATACCTAAACCAAATAAAGACACAGCAATGGAATAAAATTACCAACCAACTTCCCTTATGAACAGTGCTGCAAAAGTTCTCAAAAAATATTATCAAATCAAAGCCAAGAACATATCAACAAGATTACCCACCATGATTAAGTAGGCTTCATCCCAGAGATGCAGGATGGTTCAACTACAAAAATCGATAAGCATAGAAAAACAACATGATCATTTCATTAGATGCACAAAAGGCCTTTGACAAAATCCAACACCCCTTCTTAATAAAAATCTTAAAGACCCTAGGAATACAAGGGACATATCTCAATATAATAAAGGTAAAATACAGCAAGCCTTCAGAGAATATCAACATAAATGGAAAGAAATTTTTGAGAAACTTTTTTACCAAACCCAGGAACAATATAAGAATATTCACTCTCTCCATATATATTCAATATAGAAATTGAAGTCTTAGCTAGATCAATGAGATAACTGAAGAAGACAAAAGAGTCACAAATAGGAAAGGGAAAAGTCTAAGTGTCTTTATTTGCAGATGATTTAATATTTAAAAAAAAGAAAAACTCTACCAAGAAATTCCTAGAGCTGATAAAAACATTCAGCAAAATATCAGGATACAAAATTAACATCCCAAATCAGTAGCATCCATCTCTATATACAAATTACGAAAAGATCAAGAAAGGAAACAATACCTTTTCACAATAGTCCTACCCAGGTGTGATACATATGAACCACAATAATGGCCATCATGGCAAGATATACTTAAGAGCGTATGTTAGTTAAGGTTACTATTGCAGTTAGGAAACACCATGACCAAAAGCAAGTTGCAGAGGGAGGTGTTTACATGACTTACACTTTCATATCACTGTCCACCAATGAAGGAAGTTCCTGAAGCCAGGAACTCAAACAGGGTAGGAATTTGGAGGCAGACGTTAATGCTGAGGTCATGGAGCAATGGAAGAAAATTACTGCTCATGGAAGAAAAATGGAAGAAAAGTGCTACTTATTGCTCCCATAGCTTATTCAGCCTGCTTTCTTATAGAACCCAGGACAACCAGCCCAGGGATGGCACCACCCACAATTGGTTGGACCCTCCACATCAAACACTAGCTAAGAAAATGCCCTTCAGCTAGATCTTATGGATCTTTTCTCAAATGACGCTTGTTCCTTTCAGATAACCCTAGCTTGTGTCAAGTTGACATAAAACTATATAGCACAATAATTCCTAATGACATTTTACTATGTCCATAAATCAGTGTCTCACTCACTGATCATCAGAGAAGCTTCCTTTTGCAGTAGATAGTAACCAAAACAGAAACCCACAATTAGATAATGTGCAGTGAGTGAGAGACTTCAGAACACTCATTTCTAATAGGATGTCTTTATCAAACTCCTTCTCTAAGGTCTTAGGCACTATGCAGAAGAGGAGGAAGAAACATTGTAAAAGCCAGTGAAGATGGATGACAGTAAGGAAACAGTGTCTTCCGGACACAACAAGACTGATGCACGTGTAAACTCACAGAGACTGTAGCTGCAGGCACAGGGCAAACACAGGCAAAGCCAGACAGGGTCCCAGTGCTGACAGGGGAAAGTAGGCATGAGCTCTCATCCCTAACAAGAAGCTATCTCCAACTCACAACCACTTGCAAAGAAAAAAAACTAGTTTTCTCCAATGGAGTCTACTGGGTATATTAGGTATATAAAACACACATAAGGGTAGTGTTCTGCCTGGTTGGAGATGACCAACATAAGAAAATGCCATGTTTACGTGTGTAGTAGACATGTCCTATTATTGTTTTGTTTGGTTTTTTTGTTTGTTTGTTTTGTTTTTGTTCTTTTTGGTTTTTGAGACCAGGTTTCTTTGTGTAGCCTTGGCTGTCCTGGAATTTGCTCTGTGGACCTAGAACTGGCCTAGAACTCACAGAGATCTGCCTGCCTCTGCCTCCTCAAGTAATGGGATTACAGGCCTGCTCTCCAATACCTGGCTGGATTTTGGGTTTTGTTTTGTTTTGTTTTTTAATTTCACTGATCTTTTGCTTGTATAGTGTGGATTATGACTTTGTGTTTTTATGGGATTTGATTATGTGTGTGTGTATTTGTCTGCTGTGTGTCTGTTACTATGCTTTTTCTTTGTTGCTTTTCTTCAAATTCTAGTTTGTTGGTGTTTTATTGTCTATTAGCATACTAAATAGAGAAAGGGAGAAGGGTGGAGTTGGATGGATAAGGAGGAGTGGAGGATCTGAGAGGAGATGGGGGAGGGGAATTCTGATCAGAATATATTGTATGAAAAACTTCATTTTAATAAAAATATAATAACATTAACAGATCTCTTTAGGATTGTTATATGGATTAAGTATATTAAAAGGTTACATATATAAGCATTTAGGACAGTGTTATAAAGATAACAAATGCAAAATAAATGTTCACTATTATACTCTTTTAATACTAAACACTTTCCACAAACATACTTCATCATGGCATAGGCATTTTGCTCAGCTTTCAGTTTTAGCATATGTGCTGATTAATTGAGCACTTGGCTATTGACACTTCTGACAGTATCTTTCTGCTCCTATTTTGACAGCATTCATAAAGACTCAAATGACCTCTATGTCTGCACCCCAAGGACGCCTCCTCTTCGTGTGACGATACCATAGACCAGGTTTAATTCCTTTTGCTTTGCTAACTCTTACAGCACAAGTCATGTCTCTGGTACCATGACCCTCAAAACTGCTGTTAGCAAGTCCAGGGGCAACACTTGTCATGTTTCTGATGGGATGTCAACCCCCTCCGGTCTCTGTCTCTGGTAATACTAACATCAACTAGATTGTGTACTCAGGAGGAAACACAGAAATAAATGTTACCTGGTGTGCAAACATGTTTGAGTGGAGATTTCTAACCTAAGGTGTATTTCTTTGGAATCTTTCCACATGTCCCCAAACCGTTTTATTCCCCTCGTGGTCTGTTATTGATCTATGACTCTTTAAACTACTTTTCTGATTTTGATTTGAAAGAGCAGACGAGATATACGCTTAAAGATTATAGTCATGCAGGGTGACAGTCAAGAGAAGCCCCTTGCTAAGGGCCTTACAAGGATTATTCTGAGCAACATGGTGACAGGAGGTCTTCCAAACACTGAGGAGCCAGTTAAGACAGAAGCAATGTGATTTTCAGGCCACTCATGAGACAAAACTAAAAAGCAAGTGTCCAACACGCTCATACCCAGATCTTCAGCACTTGCAATCTGAGGACTTGGGGGATCAGATTCCATGGAACTGAAGCATACCCATCGGTGCCACTTCCCAAGCTGTGCCTCATCTCAGGGACAAAGTTCGGTGTGTGTCCTGAGGCGTGGCTTTTCCTTTTCCTCCAAGCGGAAATACGTGCCTCCTTGGTTTGGAAATTCAATCTCAGAAGCTGCTGAAAAATGGTGTACCTGCTTTAGCCAGTCCTGGGAGACCATGCTTTAATCTACTGCCCCCTGGTGGGTGGACCAGTGCTGCATTTAGTTTAAGCCTGACCATTAAGGAGTGCGTATTTTCTGTCCATTGATGCACAGATGTCAGTTCAAACCCTGAATCTCAGTTGTCCTACATGGCATTTCCTGTTGCTCTGGGATCTGTAAATGGCCTGAATGTCTGTAGACCCTCACTTAACTGGTGGCATTTCCCTGCTCTGAGGCTATTTATCTTTGTTCCATTTCACTGGAATTTCCAACCGCTTTTACAGACCTTTAGTGCAGTCCCCAGTATAATACCTCCTACTAATTTCTCAAGTTTCTAGGAGAGCTGGCTTCTACCTACAGGCTCAGAGCCGGCTTAATTCCCATCCCACAGTTGCAGCCAAGAGTCTAGAGATTTGTGCTAGTCTAGTGAAGTAAGGCAGTGGCAACAGACTAACCCAAGCATGGCTGTCACTGACCTCCTCTACTCTTCCAAGAACTACTCAAATTTCCTCTGCTCGCGTATACTTACTGACATTTTTTTAAATGTTCATCCTGCTGTTCACCAGGGACTTCTTAAGGCTTCCTTAGTTGACCCTTAGCCATTAATCTCAAACCAACCAACAGAACACTGCAAAACACAGCCTGGGAGCCCTGGATCCACCCCACACAAAACAATTTCCTCACAAGCCAGAAGCAGCAACCATCTTCCCAGTCAAAAAACTGTATCCATCTTGAAAACAACATGTCATCTGAAGCCTTTGCTTTAAAAAGCAATCTTTACTCAAAGTTTGGCTACGAGTCTCAGTCTCTCCTTCAATACCCTAGAGGGTAAAGTCTTTCAGAGGTCCTCTGTGGAAGGCTCCTCTCCTGTTCCTCATCTTCTCCTACTTCCAATGTCTATACTGTTTGCCCTTCTGATTGGGGATTGAGCATCTTCGTTAACTATAATCTAGCCAAGAATGAGAGGTGTAGGAGGGACCTGACTTCCACATAATGCAAAGGAAATATTTTTCCTCTTCTCTCACTTTTTAACTTGCAGTTCCCTCTCCAGCAACTATCTCTCTAGCCTGTTGACCTCAACTTCTGCTTGTTGGATACTCTTTCTTGCTTTTTTATTGATGTCTCATGGTCTTCTCACTGTAAGAGGTAAGATCACCCGAAGATATGATTTCTTAAGTGATAAGAGATTGAGTCCATTCAATCTCTTGAGTCAGCCCTTATCTGGACACTTTTGATCAATTCATAATCTAAAAATGTACTATAGACTCCAAGTGTGACCCGAATGCTTTATGAGACCACTAACACTGAACAGTTCCTCCTCTTTTGATGCAGCTCTAAAGCTCCGTGGCTTCCCTCTTAATCTCTCTCTGCTACATTCCCCACTATATCTATTTTATGGAACGACACATATGTACAGTAAGGCAATACAAGGAATACCCCTATATGTTTCTATTTTGGGAGGTTCTATTATGCAAAATGTCTGTTTCTCACACTGAGATAGTGATACAATACAATCCTATTATTCATTTCTGTTTAATTACAAATCATAGATGATACTACTATACTATATGATAAGTATCAGCTTTGTTCGAGGTATTGCAATTGAGAACTACACTACTACTAATTATTAGTAGAAGCTATTCATGCTCAGTAGCTAAAACATAGCTGAATCTCATTTAGAGTTTTCTATATTATACCATACTAATAAAAAAAACAGTCTGACCACAGGCTCAGTGAAGCATTATTTAGATCTTGATTATGAATTATATTAGAGGTTTGCACAAAGCTCTACAGGAATTGTCCTAAAGGAATTCCTGCGCATCTCCATTTCCCCCAGGTGTTCCGTTTCCAGGCTAGGGTTCCTCACTCTCCGGACCCCCTTCCTGCCTCTCATCTCCCTTTGCCTGGGCAGACAGAACTACAGCTCTCAGCGAGTGGTTCTCCTTTCATTGCAATCCCCAAAGCGCAGATTTTTTCTTTCTGTCCAGAAGTCTTTTCTCCTATCACTCAGCTATCATGGGAACTCAACTGAATACAAATATAAAGTCCACACCTTGTTAAGTTTTCACTTTATAAAGCATTCACTAATTCTCTTGTCACTAATCGTCTGGATTGTTCCACAGATATAAATTGTTTTCAGCCACTCCCTCTAGACAACACTTTCTGATTTTAAGCTACAAAATCAACTTAAGGTGATCCAAAAAGGAGAAAGAACCATATCAAATAGTTGACAAGAGATGTGCTGTCTAAATGAGAATGCTTTTTAAAGCTGTTTTGGATCCATAAACCATATTAGACCACAGTGATTATATATCACTTACTATGTTTGTGTTTTAATAATACAGAAACTCTCTTGTCTTACTGATATCTACAATGATCTTTGTTCGCTGATAGTAACACCTACACACAGTATTTAGGGATGTGTGTCCTGAGTGCTGCATTGCTACTCTCAAGAGAATTTCATAGCCCTGAGGGTCAGTTTTCAAAGGCCAATGAATCTTGTCAGAGGGGGCTGAGAAGAATGCTAAAGACGTTGATGGATTATCACTGAAACTGAACTGTGCTGAAAAGTTATAAATCATCAACTTCCTTTAGGCTTAGATAGCACTGATTACTAGATAGATCATCAAAGTCACCCAAGCTGTCCTGAGTCCTAAATGCTCATTTTTTTAAAAGGCATCATCAAACAGAAATGTAAACAAGGCTAATACACATTCCAGGCATGAGAAGTTCGGGCGCTACTCATCTCAGCTAAATGATAAACAAATAATGAGTTACATGTAAATCAAGAATGTTGTCAAAACATTGCCCTTTTAATCCCAGATAAATGATGAAGTTTATAGAAGGAGGTTTGTGAGGGTCGTGGAGGATTGTTTAAACATCCATGGAGAGTGGCGTAAGTGCTAGTCTATCCCCGATTGTGTATGCTGCATGCTATCATCAGCCTTTGCTGCATAAAACTGCCTCATCATGTTATAAATCTGCAAAGCTAGTCAAAACTCCTCCTTACTGGGAACAAATTTTTCACATTAAGCTTGAAAGCTTTACCCTCTCTTTTCCATATACATCCTGACACAGTTTTGAAACTCTAGGCTCAAGACACGAAGAGATTTAAAGCACTTCATAACTTTCATGAGCGTCACTCTCCATCCAACACTCAAAGATCTAACGGTACAGAAATCCTTCCACATCGAGATGTTTCACAAGATACTTTGTAAATGAATCTGGGTTCTACTGAAAGCTGTTACACATCTGCTTTGCTTTTCCAGTCAGGAACGCAATATGTTGACGGTCTTAGTCCAAACCCATTTTGCAAGCAAGAAGGAAATGCAAAATGTTGAGCTAATTGCTAAGAGGAAATCCATATGTGTTGTTTGCTTTCCATGAAAGGACAGGTCCTCTTGCTGCTTAATTGATGAAATGCTATACACAAAACTGACAGTGATTAATACCATTCTGAGATGCCATTTTAAGATCCGTGAGTGTAATACTTTAGAATATGTTCTTTGACATTTACATTGCTATTTGCTGGGTATAAAATCTAGTTCTTGCCTTAAGCATTTATATTGGGGGAAAATGTTAAGTTATTTTAAATGGCAATATCTTCCTAAGGAAGCAATCTTTAAGAAACCACTCACCGATTGCTTTTTTTGCCCCCGATTTCCCTGTTAAAAACAAACAGTATGTTAAAAAAAATTCACCTAGAAGCATTTATCTAGCACCTAGAGGGTATCTTAAGTAATTTCCCCTTGATAATCTCTTCCTACATTGATACTTGAGGCACGGATTCCAAGTTAAGCCTCAAATCCTAGGTGTATACAGGAAAATGAATGAATACTCCTCACAATTTTCCATCCATACTCCTCACTCCACAGATGTAACATGTAGCTAAGAAGTCTGTGTTCCTTTGAGTCCTAAGACAACACACAATGCTTCTCACATTTCCTTGTTTGATATACTCTCAGGAGGAGATAAGGTTCAAGCCTAGGTTTTTCCTTGTAATTTCCAACATTCTTCAAAGACTTCACAGTTTATTACGCTTAAGTTTCTCATACTTCCCTGGCCTTAGCACAAGACTGCCATCCTGAATCACTTATGTCTAAAAGAAAGCATTTTCTCTCTTACATCTGCTTTAAACATTATTCCTGATATCCACAAATATCCAGTAACCAGGCACACATACAGGGAGAGAGAATTAAAATGGCCTTTGATAAGAATCAGTATTCCCTGTGTCTCTCTTGGAGATGAAGGCAGGCAATATTCATGCAAGTATTTTTTAGGTAGACAAACAGATGACTGCAATGAAAAGAGAAAGCAAGATGACATTGGTACAGAATTAGGAAGACAAAGTTGCAAATACAATAGGTGGCAGTTGGCACTGGCCTTAGTGTCATGGAGTCTGTGGTGAAGTTGCTCTATTTGAAAGGGCCAAGACTTACTACACCATAGGCAAGAATTTGAGTCCAGAATTTCAAGACTAAGGAGTTGAAAACCAATATTTTTACGTGAAGTTTCCCCACTTTTAAAGTGATAACAATTAATGAAGTAAGGAAAAAAACCTACCCATTTAGTTTCATAATAAACAATCACATTGGTGAAACAGATCCAGGCTAAAGGCTGAGAATTTGTATCCATGGTTTTGGCTAGGCTTAAAAAATGTATGTTTCACTGCTAGGCATATGTCCAAAAGATGCTCAAGGACACTTAGTACACAAAAAGGACATTTGCTCAACCTTGTTCGTAGCAGCTTTATTTGTAATAGCCAGAACCTGGTAACAACAGAGATGTCCATCAACAGAGGAATGGATACAGAAATTGTGCTACTTTTACACAATGGAATACTACTCAGCAATTAAAAACAAGGAAATCATGAAATTTGCAGGCAAATGGTGGGATCTAGAAAAGATCATCCTGAGTGAGGTATTCCAGGAGCAGAAAGCATGGTATATACTCACTTATAAGTGGGTACTAGAACTATAAGATAGGATAAACATACTAAAATCTGTACACCTAAAGAAGATAAACAAGAAAGAGGACCCAGGGTAAGATGATCAATCCTCACTTAGAAAGACAAAAGGGATGGACATTGGAAGTAGGAGAAAACAAGTAACAGGGCAGGAGCCTACCACAGAGGGCCTCTTAAAGACGTTACCTAGCAGTGGATCAAAGCATATGCTGAGACTCATCACCAAACCTTGGGAAGAATGCAGGGAATCACATGAAAGAAAGGGGAGTTAGTATGACCTGGAGAGAACAGGAGCTCCACAAGGACCAAATGTATCAGGGCACAGGGCTCTTTTATGAGACTGATTCTCCAACCAAGGACCATGTAGAACCCCTGCTCAGATATAGCCCATGGTAGCTCAGTATCCAAGTGGGTTCCCTAGTAAGGGGAACAGGGACTATTTCTGACATGAACTCAATGGCTGGCTCTTTGACCTCCCCCACCCCACCCCCGAGGGAGGAGCAGCCTTGCTAGGCCACAGAGGCGGAATTTGTAGCCAGTCCTGAAGATACCTGATAAGCTAGGGTCAGATGGAAGGGGAGGAGGACCTCCCCTACCAGTGGACTTGAAAAGGGGCAGGGAGGAGATGAGGGAGGGAGGGTAGGATTGGGGGGGAATGTGGGAGGAGGTTACATCTGGGATACAAAGTAAATAACTTGTGATTAACATAAAAAAATAAAAATTATTAATAAAAAATATTGGTTTCATTTTTTAACTTTAGTTGGAGCACAAGGTTCATTATTATTTAAATTAAAGTTTGGAGTTTGGTTTATTTATTGTGTGTATGTATTTATTTAGTATACATACACACACACTCCATGGGACATGGTGGCCAAAAGAACAACTCTCAGAAGTCATTTCCTTCCTGTCACCTTATGGGATCCAGGGATCAAATCTAAGTCATCAGGTTTGTGGGCAAGCACCTTTCCATCCACTGAGCAATTGTACAGATCTTATAGTCCATAAAGTAAGGTTTAGCTGCTATGAGTTTTTAGATTATGAAATCTGGATTTCTGTTACAAATGTGTCTTGATGTTTCTTTCCAAACTCTACACAAACCCAAAATAATGTGATTCCATTTTCACTGACTATCTTGAGCACAGAAGGACTGAATCATGATATCCAGCATAAATGCAGATAAGCAAACTACCTATCAGTTTACCTTCATCCACTAATCGCTTCAACTACCCAGAAGTCCTTCAAGAGAGGTAACAATTCCTAAAGAAAGACAAAAAACAACTCAAGTTGTAATAATAGTAAAAATCAAAAAAGAAAGCGCAATGGCCCATTAAGCTCTTTAAGATTAGAGGAGTAGAAGATTAATGTATGGGCAGTAAAAGGCAGTGACATCACTGCAGTTTAAGCAACGGAACAACTGCATAGGTTGATGGAATTCTGTGTTTTCATGGGCCACCAACCAACTGAGACTTCCTCCCCTTCCCTACGTTTTGGCATGGATGACTGCTTAAGAATCACAGTGGACTTGTGTTTCCTGCCATCAGCTGCTTTACTGCCATAATATCTCTGATGTCCCCATCCCATACACACAGAAACACATGAGAGAGAGAAAGGTGATTTCACCCTACACATATTCTAAGTTCAATGAAGGGGCAACCAACTTTGCAAGAGCAAGGAAGAGTTTTCTGTGCTGGTTGCAACTCTATTCTGAAGACGCTGACCAAGGGGAAAAGTCAAATCCTCCATTCAAAAACCTTTCCCTACTAATGGGAGGGCCAAAATCTGCCAGTACTTTGTGGCATCCCTTCATGGTTTGTCTTTGGCAGATCAGTATCAAACCAAATAGTTATAGGCCAATTTTTTTTTGTTTTTTGTTTTTTGGTGTTTTTTTTTTTTTTATAAATAAAGACCAAGAGCTTCATGCCTGCTGGTGAAAACTTAAGCAGGCATGTGGGTAACATGAGTATGACAAGCTGGCAGCCCACAGTCTTTTTGAAGTGAAGAGCAAACAAGTTGGGGATTTTTATAATGTAGGCTTTGTCCAGTAATGCAGCCAGAAGCTTTACCAATACAGCTGCTTCCAAAAGCTAAAACACATGGGGGAGAGAGCATTGCAACTTACAGCAAACAAGAGTCACAGCCAGCATTCCCAACAGCTGAAGAGCAGATAGGCTCTGCACTAAAAGCAAAGTAGTGGCTGGATGCTGAACTGCCTCCCAGACAGACAGACCAAAGGTAAATGATGCTGGACAATTAGAACAACTGAAAACTCCATAATCAGCCACACCTTCTCTGGGGGTGGATTGTGGGGGTCAAAATGACAACTGGCAAAGAGATGTCAATCATGAATGTGATGCTTAAAATAAATGAATAGAAAGTACAGCTATTTCATGTGAAATGTGTAGCATCTATAATCCCCTACTCCTTCTCCTGGCCACACATGTATATGCACACACACGAATAAATTCAATTATCAATCAAAGGTTAAAAGCTGTCTCCAGTTTTTATTACTCTTCTCACAATCATTTTTCCATCTAGCCCCCTTTCAGGGATGCATTGCCCTAATCACACACCAGTGTCCAGCCCAGTTAGGTCTGAACCTTCAGTAGCAACTATAGGTGCCCTTTCATTTCTATTGAATTAAAAAAAAACAGCATTCAATCATTCTATTTTAATGCTAGATGACAATTTGTACAATAGGTAAGTTGATGCTTTCTTAAATGGTACCTTGTGAACACACAAAGCCTAAAATTCTAGGGATCCTCTTAAGCTAAGAAAGTGCTTTGAGTTCTTCTGTGATGTGAGCCAATATTCTCTACCACTGAAAAGAAAAAGCCTCAGTTAGGGGTTGCCAGGGCTGGAAAATCCTTTAGTCTACTAGACACCTGAATGATACATGCTAAAGGGTGGATAGATAAGGTGGGGGGGCCTGCAGGGTCATTTCAGTCAGAAGTACATCCTTCAACCTGAGACATAATTTGTGTTCTTACATCTATATGATAGATTCCCCATTACAGTAATTACTATGAATTATAGATAAGCACTCTGTGTGTAATGTTCTGCTCTCCATTTCCTACAAATCAAATTACCGAGGCTTATATTGGATTGTGGACATATTTAGAAAATCCTTTTATAGTTGTTTGTTAATTTTCCTTCTGCCAAAGCCTCCAATCTCCTTTTGACCAGATGGCCCATATGGGAGCTCTCGCCACAGAGAGAGATTGGTGCAGGGTGCAGGACCGACAGAATTCTAAAGTCACCGATGAGGGAAAAAAATGATGTCTAATAAGTCCATCCTGGAAGGGAAATGCTTAAGATTCCCTGAATGTAGGCATGTGTCAAGTGCTCAGAAAACACAGATATCTACTCCAGCTTTTATTCCAAAGAGACAATAAAGAAAGCTTGTGTCTGCTGAGCAGTGCTGCTAGCCTGCGTCTCACACCATGACTGCTTCTGGCCCCAGGTGTTTGGTTAGGTACATGAAGCTTGCCGTTGCCAGTGGAGGAAGGGTGCACCACAAATTATATCTGTGCTCTACTCCTACTGTGGTGAATAATTCTAAGGTATTCTAATGACTTCACTTCCTCATCAGGCCTGAGTCAGGGTACCTCAGCCACACAGGTCACAATGATATGTTACATTTATAACTGAAGGTCGGAAGTGTGCCGACATGTAATACTTTCAAGGATGCAGAGTTACAAAGAACAGAACTACAAAGGCAGAACCTGAAGGCTCCTACCCTGTCCTGCCTGTAATTACCACACTGCAAAAATAATTTATTGCCATCCAAATTTCTATCATTTCCTCCAGTATGATTTCATATGGGACAGCTAGTCATGACAGGAAATACATGTTACTGTGTTATTAGTGGCTAGGAAAAGCTCCCTGTAATTTAAAAAAAATGATAACACGTACTGAGCACTCACTGTGTGCAGAGGCCTGTTGCACTTGATCACCTCGAGAATCTAATGCAGTTGGTGGTACCATCACTCCCGTGGAAAAGGGAAAGGATGCTGAGAGAGTAAGTCTGGATTAACTTGACTGGATTGAGATGTGCCTAGATGCATAGAGACCTCACATGGTCTTGAAAGCATGTGAGGACGCATCTAGAGCAGAGCAAGCTGAATTAAGGGGAATGAAGAAGAAAGCTCACGGGCCCGAGCCTTCTTCCTCTCTCTCCTGCCTGGCTGCTAGGAAGTGAGCAGCTCACTGCTACCAACACCCTAGCCACTTTCTTACATTTGCACTTAAACCTGGCTCAAACCCAGGGAATACAGTTCTAGAGCTCACATGCTCAAACCCTTCACACAGCAGCTTATAGTCTGTGGTGTATAAATAAATTTCATCCCACTTTTCTCCAAACATCTTGTCCAGTAGCTCTCGATGGTCAAGTTTGGGTCTACTTAGGGCAGAAGCCCACAGTGGCGACAAGGCTATGGTTCCTCGCTCCTTTCTCAGTTGGAATACATCTGCTTCAGGCTCTTTGCATGCCATGTTCAGCCATAAACTTTCTTTTCCCGAATAACTCTGAATCTTTAAATATTTTGAAATCCACTCATCTTGGAACACAGGTCATAAACTGCTGAGCCATGTCCCAAATGCGGCCTGAAAAAGTCCTTGTCTGATCCCAAAGATCCTGTTTTCCTTTGCTTTCACTTAAATTCCACATCAATATTTAATATAGGAGATCTTTTGCCTAAGTCTTGGTTCCCTTTTGAAAGATCAGATGTGTGGAAATGAAAATCACCCCATAACAACCACTGGGTAGCTAAGTCCCTACATGGTCCGTGCACACAGCAGCTCATTGCAGTTTCCACCCACTCCTGTTGTTCAAACACTTGCTTGACTCCAACAAACATCAGAATTCACAGTCTCTAAATTATCTTTAACATTTTTCCTAGTCGTATTTCTACCTCTGGACTGTAAACCTCTGAAAACTTTGCTTGATGTTATATTAGTGTTCCCCAGAGACGGCTGTCTGCCTTGATTCCCCTTTTCACCAGGCCATATCAGTAAATGCAGACACACCTATGCAAACTGTCTCTCACTTAGCTTTGGTTCAGTAAGAGTTGGTTATATTTGACAACAGCTTTCTATACTTCAGCACTCACAAAATGCTTTCATCTTACTGAATAATCTTTTTGTGTAATTGTGTAAGTAGTATATGTGTGTATACATGTTTATGTGTATAGGCACAAGTGTGGGCGCACGTGTGTGGATCCACCTGCACATGTGAACATGTGCGTGCAGAAGCCAGGGGTTTTAGTTTGTTTGAGATATATATATATAATTATTTTAAAAACCTCCCTCTCTCCCTCTCCCCAAAGTTCTCCTTCATCCCCCAGCACTATTGATTCCAAACTTCGCGTGCTCTTGCTTTAAGCCACCGAGTCTATTTACTGCTAGAGCTTTGTGCATAGACAGTCTAGCGGAGTGTGGGGCAGCCTCTCAGGGGCTGCAGCCCTGAGGAAAACTGGCTTGTCTTCCCCAGCAGCCTGATTATTGAAGGTTTTCACTTTATTTTTATTTATGTGTATGTGTGTCTGTCTGCTTGACTGAATGCTACCTTATGCAGGTGTCCTCCGAGGCCAGAAGATGTCAGATGCCCTAGAACCTGTTATAGGGAACTGATAGCCACCAGAACTGAGGGCTGGAAACTGGCCATGTGCCCTGTGGAGGAGCACCAGGCAGTCTTACTGCTAGGGTAAAGCTTCTTTCTACTCTACCTGTCCTATTTTTTGAGACAACCCCTCTCACTGAACATGAAGCTTACCAGTTCTGCTAAACTACCTCGCCAGCAAGCCCCAGGGATCCTTCCATCTCTAGAGGTGTTGGGATTACAAGAATGTTCTGTCATGCCCCGCTTTTTCAGTGGTGCCTGGAATCAAAACTCAATTGTGAGTGCTTTCGCAGCAAGCATTTTTACCAACTGTGCATCTCCTTGGACCCCATTTTATTGAAGATGCTTGCACCTTCAATATCTTAACCCAATGGAATACATTTCTAATATTTTGTTATCACGTATGTATCAGGTAGGCCTGGGAGAAACTTAGTGGTTGATTGAAGGACTCTTTTAGTAAAGAATAATCACTTCGGTTACCTTAATTAGAGTTAGTTAGAAGGTTGAAGTGGGGGAATTGTGGAACCTTCATGCATCCTTGAGTCTGGTGCGTTGGGTAATAAGAAAAATATAATATGGTTCCTGTGACACTAGCCTTATTGATCCAATACCAGCAGGAAGTGTTGGCCTCCTGACTGTGAGTCCAGTCTTCCGGCTGCAGTTATTTCTCTCTCGTACCTAATTAGCCACCTACCATCTTTACCACCACATTTTTTTCCAGTTCCACTAACTCATAAGTTCTGTTTACTTACTCCATCAGTTTATTCATCTTTTTTGCTGCCACAAGGCCTCTTCTTGTGGTTCTTTTTAGCTTATACTCCCTCCCAAAACCCAATAATTGACTCTCTCCCCAGACGCCCTAGTTCAAATTCCTGAGTGAGGACATCTGACCGAACTAATCACCATTTTGCCTATTTGGGCAGTTTTTTATGCCAAACCATCTCATAGAACACTGGCCAGGCCAGGGATTGGTTAAGGATAGGACCACCCTGGACCAGTCAGATATGTCTGGAAGAAGGGGACGCACAACCACCCAGAGTGGCTGCCACAGACCACTTGTGGGTAAGATGCTTCCATTAGATGAGAGCTATTGGGATGTCAAGCACCATAACGAAGCAGACCAATAGAATCTTTAGACTTCAATTCAAATCATGACACTTCTGAGGGTGGTTTCCAGCTGGAGAAGAAACAAAAGCTACAGTGACATTGCTGTAACATTCCCATTGCTGTGGGCTTTTCAGAAGGCGACATCAGAGGATCTCTGTGGGTTCTTTTCTCTTTGATGACAATTCACTCTAACTCAATGAAACAATCCCTCAGATCCATGGGCCTCAATTGTTTGGGAGCTACAGCAACAAACTCTTTTTATGCACTATTATCTAGACTTGAACTCCAGGAAGTTATACCAGTCCCCACAGTCTCCATCCAGACCATTCCCATAGCTTAAAATGCCATCTATGTGATAAGGATTCTCAGCAGTATCGACATTGCTCAGCTCTCTCCTCTAAATTCCCTGGCTATGTTGCCCATTTCCACATAAATATTTCATACTAATTTCACACTTCTTCAATGCCACTAAAATTCATCATGTCCCAATTAATTTCACCTGCCTTCTCCCCAGTTAAATGACTCTTCCTCAATTATCTACTTGCCCACATAACAAATTCAGCTGTCACTCCTCATGTTTACTCCTAGTCCTACATCCCGTTGATCACTGCCATTTCTGTTGAGTAGTACTTCAAAAGTACCTTGTACCTTTGCCTCTTAGATATTACTTCTACTAGGGTGAATTCTTTTCAATTCCACAAAGGCAATGCTCTTTGACACCTTTAGTGCCTTGAATAACAAGTATTTCTTCTAACATTCCTGGACACATCCAAATCCTAAATTCATTTTGTCCTTTTCCTATACCTTCTTCAAGTCTCAGGTAAAGGTCCCTTTCTTAAGGAAGCTATTCTGGGCGTCAGAAAACCTTTGTTCTTGCCTCAGTCCACATGTTTTTTCCCACATGGCGTTTGGGGTTACTGTTCTTCTGTATTCCCAACCTAAAGAGTTTCCTGTTTCTAAAAGTAGATGCATGCCACCTTTCTGTAGTCTGTTTTGTCAGGGCCAGCACAGAAACTGGCTTAAAGCAGGTCCTCTGTGAACAACTGTAAGCCATACCTGTTATGGGAGCATGAGCTACATGCACAGAATAGCTTTTTAAAAAAGCAGAAATAACAAAGATTTGTTATAACAAGTGTTTTACTCAGCAAGACCTCTGGGCCTTTACTGTACTTTTCCTCAAAATCCACCAGGAGAAAAACGTAATGATTTTGATAAAATTTCATAGACAACTGGAAAGAGCCAGCGACATGGATAATCCTAAACACGAAACACTAAATAATATTTTTAAAAAGATGCAAAACTAAAACTGAGATTCAAGTCACACTGTCTGATAAATCAGCTTGTATAACAGAGTAAATATTATTATTTAAATGTTTCCTAGCCAAATTCTAAAGAAAGTAGCATGCCAGCCCTTGAGAATTACAAAATAGTTCCCCCTCCCATATTGTATACTAATTCATGCTTCTGAAACTCAAAAATTCCAATAAGGAATAACAAATAACCAAGTTTTTGAAACCAAGTGTTTGAAGAAAAGTTACAAATTATAGTCATATGTCATAGTCCAAGCAAATGGCAGCCAAGCTCTCCTATATAAATTAAAGAATTCTCTTAAGATTTCACAAGATGTAATGAAAGGAAAATCAGCAAAAAGAAAATTCATTTCATCACCCAACTAATATAATATATTGGGAAAGGACTCATGTTTAAACCGTTACAGGTCAGTGAGTTTTTCCAGAAATGCAATTTTAATAAGGTATAACACCAGTAAGATATTAAAACTAAATTTAAAATTTTGTGAATTGGGTTAACACCCTCAGTGCAAAATGATGCTAGCATCACAGACTTTAAATAATGACTCTCCGCTAGCAATAATAAAACATTTTAAAAGAGGACAATAGGAAAATACAGCCAGTCAACAGAATATTTAGGAGAAAAAATCTATAAACCAGTAATGAAAAATGTCCTGTTGGGGTGACCCTCCTGTTGTTTGATGAATTTGTTGCCATAGATATTGCTGTTACTTGCTAGTAAGCCCAAAGTTATGGCTTTGAGAATAAGGCACAAAATGGTAAATCCACATCTTGGGGTCAGACTTTTGTATTTGACTGCTGAGAACAAACCTAATATAAAATAAAATCGTGTATGTTAATAAAGTGACAATCATTTTTAATCTTTGCTTTCTCTCTGACACTTTCGCAGAGGAGAAGTCAGAGTAAAATACTGATAGGGGCCAACTTAAAGAGAAAATACGCATCACCTAAATCTGCAGCCTGAGGTCCTTGTGGAGGAAAGGTGGGTAAATGAATTAGCATTGCCCTGGACCAAATAAAGGGTCATTATTTGTGAGCAGATGAAGCGAGAGCTTCTCTTGCCTCCACCCTCCTTAGGTCAGGCAGGAGGGTGTGAGCCTGACACAGCATGCTTCCCGTTCTCCATCAGGATAAACTGCACTAAGTCCTGCTTCCAAGGATCCTCCCATGAAATGATGTGGGTTTGTCATTTGCGTATGGTCTTGCACTGATCACAAGTTCAAAAGCAAAGTGTCTTTTGCAGCAGTCTGATGTAGGAATTCTAAATGTTCACAGAATAAAAATAAACTTGTTCTGGAAAGGCCATTTGGGGATATTACTCGGCATCTCTGGATTGTATTGAGAAATAAGTGAGCATTCATTTGTAGCCATCCTTATGATACTACCTCTGTCTGCATTATCATGCATATAGCTGCTTTGGGGGTCCATGCTGGTCTTTTCCATTTCTTTTTTTTTAAGTCCATCTAAGACCTCTTCTTTTGTACTTTATTTTTTTCTTAAATCAAGGAAAACAAAACTCCAAAAGCAACATCTCCACAGACTATACAATAACATGAAAAACTCTCAGTTTAAGTCCTTGTGAAATATGCAGTGATCGGTGGAATTAGACCTCTTCGAAGTCTCCCAGTGGCTGTCAAGACAGATGTGTGATATCTGTGTCTGTCGGGTGCCTCTTTAAAGCCTTACATGGTTGGCTTGTCCTTGCTCTGCTCAGAGTCATTTAAAAAATACTTTGAGAGCCAGCCATGAGAATTACAAATCATTTTTCAAAGGTATGTACAGCTCTGCAAATCACAATGAGTTTACAGGTGCACTCTTATTCTGTGTAACCTAGAGATGAAAGAGTTATCAAGGACACCGATGCTCATTGCTGCATCGATGAAAACCTCATGAATTCTAAAATTGTGGCAATAATCTCTTTCATGGAAATAGATCTATGAGGTTTTCAAGCAGAAGCTACCTGATTTCCGCCTGGATGAAGAGGCCTTATAAAATTCTATAAGGGCTCCGACAGCTACAGGGGCAGAGAGTAGAGGCAAAGATCCTCACTCCTCTGAGGAAATATGACAGTCACGCTCCTGTAGTTTAGCTCACTGAAAACTCAGAGTCACCTAGCAGAATGTTTCGCTTTTCTTGCATTTAAAGTTTAGGAAGCTTAAATGCAAAAAGAAACATACCCAAGATAACTGAGCTCACGGATGTTGTATGTTTGTGTGTGTGTGTTTTCATTTCATTAATTAATTTATTTATTTACTTTACAACCTGATCACTGCTTACTCTCCCTCCTCTCTGCCCAATCCCTTCTTCTCACCTTCTTTCCTCTTCCCCCATCCTTCTCCCCTTTCTCCTCAGAGATGGGAGGCCTCCCATGGATATCAGCCTGCCTTGGCATATCAATTTGAGCTAGGACTAGGCACATCGCCTATTGAGGCTAGACAAGGCAGCCCAGTTAAGGGAAAGGGTCCCAAAGGAAGGCAACAGAGTCAGAGACATTCCATGTTCCAGTTGTTAGAGGACCCACATGAGCACTAAGCTGCACATCTGTTACATATGTGTAGGGAGCCTAGGTCTGTCCCATGCCTGCTCTTTGGTGGGTAGTTCAGATTCTGTGGGCCCCTATGGGTCCAGGTTAGTTGACCATGCAAGCTTTCCTGTGGTGACCTTGACCTTTCTGGCTCCTTCGATCCTTCCTCCCCCTCTACCACAGGTTTAATTGAGCTCCGCCTAATGTTTGGTTATGGATCTCTGCATCTGTTTCCACCAGCTGCTGGGTGAAGGACAGTTATGCTAGGGTCCTGCAGGCATAGCAGACTATCATTAATTGTGTCAGTGGTTGACTCTCTCCCTTGGGGTGGGTCTCAAGATGGGCCAGTCATTGGTTGGCCATTTCCTCAATTTTACTCCATCTTTATCCCTGCACATCTTTCAGGCAGGACAAATTGTGGTCAAAGTTTTCTGTGGGTAGGTTGTTGTCCCCATCCCTTTATTGCCAGGTCTTGCCTGGTAACGGGCATTTCAGGTTCTGTATCCCCCATGGCCAGGAGTCTTAGCTAGGGTCACCCTTACAAATTCCTGGAAGTTTTCATCGTCCTCGGTTTCTGGCTCATCCCAGAGCTGCCCCCCTCCCCCACCGCCACCTTTGGTTCTCTTTCCCAGTTATTTCTCTCTCAGTCCTCCTCACACTTGATCCCTCCTATTTTCCTCCCCACCCCCTCTTCCACCCTGTTCCCTCCCTCTGTTTATCTCCAATGTCTATTTTCTTTCTCCTTCTGAGTGAGATTTAAGCGTACTCCCTTGTGTCTTATTTGTTACTTAGCTTCTTTGGGTCTGTGGATTTCGACATGGTCATCCTGCACTTATAAATGAGTACACACCATGTGTGTCTTTCTGGGTCTGGGTTACCTCACTCAGGATGATCTTTTCTAGCACTACCCATTTGCCTGCAAATTTCATGATTTCTTTGTTTTTAATAGCTGAGTAGTGTTCCACTGTGTAAATGTACTACATTTTCTTTATCCATTCTTCAGTTGAGGGACATCCAGGTTGTTTCCAGTCCTAGCTATTGTGAATAAAGCTGTGAATAAATAAAGACCTTGTGGTATGGTCAGGCATCTTTTGGTCGCATCCCCAGGAGTAGAGCAGTATAGCTGGGTCTTGAGGCAGAACTAATGACTTCTGATTTTCTGAGAAAGAACTGGACTGATTTCCAACATGAACAAGTTTGCACAGATGCTATTCTTATTGAGAAGGAAGTAAAAGAAGAAACTTTACCTCTGACATTTTGAAAACACACACACACACATCAGGTGAAGAGGGACCAAGAGCCAGGGAGACAGAGGGGTTGCAGAGATCCCAAACATCTGACAGTAGTTAGAGTTATACTAACCTTTCAAGTAGAGTCTTATGTACTCACACTTACCTATTTTTGACCCACAGCCAAACTGTTCCACTCTGCTTCCTATTGCTGTCACAAACACCGTGACCAAAATTAACTTGGGGAAGAAGAGACTTACTTCATCTCTACCTCCACATCACAGTCCATCATTGGGTGCAAACAAGGCAGAAACTCAAACAGGAACCAGCAGGCAGAAACCATGGAGGAATATGATTTACCTGTTTGTTCTCTAGAGTTTCTTCACTCTACTCTCTTATAAGACCACCTGGCCAGAGGTGGACCCCACCCATATTGGGCTTAGCCCTCATATTTCAATTATTTTTTTATATTACAATTATTAAGCAAGAAAATTCCACCACAGGTTTGCCCACAGGCCAATCTATTGGAGACATTTTCTCAGTGGATGCCCCTCACCAGATGACCCAGCTTGAGTGAGTCGACAGGAAAACCCAACCAGCCCAGAAACTATAATTATCAACATTGGAAGGCCTGCAAACAAACATCACTACAGATTGTCTGAATTTTGTTTACCCATAACACATGTATACGCACTCCCTTCATATGAAAATCAATACTTCTTTAGGGCTAAATTCTGATTAGCACCCCCTTTTTTGTGCTCATACATCTCATTCCAAAATGCTGTACATTTCAATAAAAGCCATTCTCTCTTCATTTTTTCCTAACCCTATGCCATTAAGGATGCATCCTGGATTAGTTAAGTATACCCTAAAGCTAATTCTGTTGATGGACACTAGGAATGTGCTTTCTATTCTCTTTAACACCTACTGCAAATACTCTGTTCATGCTGGTATGCCATGCTGGTAAAAATCCAGGAACCTGGGGAAATGGTCAGACAGATTCTTTAATATCATCCTACACTGTTTACCACAAAATAACATAACTATTCTTCCCTGACCACAAATTACTTTTGGATCAAATATTACCCCCTTGCGATGTTTTTAATGACAGACTGATTTGTCTACTTCGTGATCTATAAACATCTATAACTAATTAGGACACACTGAGGTCTGTGTTTATCCCCTTAAATCTTTGCCCCCTTTCAATATCTTACTCTGAACAGGGGACACTGTCCCTATCTGAGAAATCAGTACTACAGAGACCTCCCTAGTCTCTCTTCATTCACCTGTCCCAGCATTTAACACTGATTACATTTGTCCTTCTGGCTTGAGACCCACAAACTCACACCACACCAGCTTCAGAAAGCATATACTCAAATGTCTATTTCCAGATTCTCCTAATTGTATATAGCTGTCACACAGGAACAGTGACTACCTCTCCATCTGCAAAGCTTCATCATCATCTTCGGATTCTTCACTGTCTGCCTCTGTCTCATGTTTTTATTGGTATTAAAAATAATAACAAATTGAATACATTGTAATAACTAATAATAATAATTAAGAAAATAATGATAAAAACAGCGTGAGCAAAAGTAGCTTGGGGGAGGAAAGGCTCTATTTCACCATACGCTTAAGGTAACAATCCATCACTGAGGAAAGCCAGGACAAGGACTCAAGGAGGGAAGGGACTGAAGCACAGGCCATGGAAGAATGCTAGGTACTAGCTGGCACCACATGGTTTCTTCAGCCTATTTTCTGATACCTCTTAGGCCACCTGCCCAGGAATGGCACCTCCCCCATCAATCATTAAGCAAGAATATGTCCTATAATATTGACCATAGGAAATCTGAATAGAGGCATTTCCTCAACTGAGCTTCCTTTTTCCAGATAACTCTAGCTTGTGTCTAGTTGGAAAAGCAAAAACCACAAGAACAAACAAACAAAAAACAGGATAATCCTCTGTTTCAATAGGCCTCATTCCATGACACTTACCTTTCCATGCAGTTTTTTCTTTTTCCCTTTCCCCCTTCCATATTCATTAACTTGATATTTTTCTTTCTGTCTCCTAGTCTTTGACTATTCTGTCTCTTGTCCTGGAGAGCTCTCTAATACCACCACTAGCCGATCTACCGTGTATCTGGTACATATTTGGTGGGGTATCCGTTTGCTCTGCTAAGAAATCTAAAGATTTAGTTATTATACCCTGTACTTGTCTGTCCTCTTGCTTAATGTGATCTGTCAATAAATGCTTATTTTTGAATAAATGAAAATTCCAGGTTGATGGGATGGGTTGGTGGGTAAAAGTACCTGCCACCAAACCTGATGGCCTGAATTTGGTCACCAGAACACACAAGGTGGAATGAGAGAACCAAGTTCTACAAATTGTTCTTAGATTGTGAGCTTTAGTGGACATATGAGTGCCCCCCCCACACACACACAGCCACATAGACACACACACAAAAAAATAAAATGTAATAAAATTTTCTTTATATTTCCCAGATTGTTCATTAAAGTAAAAGAAATAGCATTTACAAAAGTTCGGCCATGAGAAAGACGGTGACCCATGTGTGATAATGTAGTAATACTCTATGATTGAAACCGAGATGATGTGGGATAAAGGGACATATGAGACACCTGTTGTAAAACAACTGTGTAAGCAATGGACTGAAGGTCAGGTGCTTCCGTGCTAACAATGGAAGAGCTGAGAAATGGCATAACAGGATTATTCTTGTTTTCTTTCTGCTGCTTTGATAAACACTAACCAATAGCAACATGGGGAAGAGTTTATTTGGCTTCCAGATTATAGTCTGTCATGGGGAAAAACCAAAATAGGTGGTCAAAACAGGGTTCTGGAGGCAGACACTGAAGAAGACACCACGGAGAAAAGACGCTTAGTGGCTATGGTCACTTCCTCTGGCTTGATCAACTAGTTTTCTTTCCACTTTTTCCCAACTTCTTTTCTTATATAGTCTAGGCCTGCCTACTTAGGGACAGCAGCTGACCAGATATAAGAGGGCTGGGACCTCTTTTACTCCATAGACCTACATATATGTCGATCTAAAGGAAGCAATTCCTCAAATGAGACCCTCTTACCAGGTTACTCTAACTTTTGTCAAACTGGCAAATCTAGCTAACACAATGACCAAACAGTTCTGTGTGTGTGTGTGTGTTTGTGTGTGTGTGTGTGTGTGTGTGTATGTGTGTGTGTGTACGAATGTGTGAGAGAGAGAGAGAGATTGCTCTAGGTAAGGGGTAGAGAGTGGGTTACAGAAGACAAGATCAATAACAGAAAGACAGATCTGGAGGCTCTTACAGATAATGAGAATGGGAACATGACTGTGAAGATGGAAAAGGGTGGCTAGTGAACAGAAGTATTTCTGCAGTAAAACTGATACAGCTTACCTCCTAACTAGAGGTGTGTGGGCACTAAGAATTGATCGTACATGTCTTCCTTGAGGAGATGGGTGGAGGCAGTTCCCCTGACCGAGAGCAGCAAACTAAATGAGAACTACAGGAGAGTGTATTCATGCTTCTTGTGTTGAACAGGTTGAATTTTTTAATCTTTTAGAAATACCACCACCATACTATATTCTATATGCAAATTTGGAAATTTCAATATATCTTAAATGGTTGAAGTCTTGATGTTACCTGGAGATGTAGAAAGGTTGTAAAATGAGGACAGGCTGCTTAAGACATTCTTCCTTTACACACACACACACACATTTCTTTTTGTCATGACAGCCTTTCAAAATATTCAGAATTTTACATAAAACTTGCACTTCCCATTAATTCTCCCTCGCTTCAGATTGCCTTTGTCCTATCGTTTCAATGACATAATTACACTCAAAACGCTGTCATTGGTGATGTGTGGATACACATAATGTTCTCAGGGCTACTCTTGTCCCGTTATGCTGTGAGCCCCCTGGGCACACGCTATGCATTTCCTCTCCCACCAAATACATACATTATTCATTTAGTGAATATGGTTGGTTAGCACCCTCTTTATTTACTAGGAATATATACCTCACTAGATTTTGTAAATTTTGAGTTCTCTAGACTCACTGAGCAGTTTTAGTACCTTATGTACATATTTTTGATTTGCCCAAGTTACATATGTAACTGAAGAAAATATAAGCGTATAATTCTGTCCAAACAGAAGTCTGGAATTATGGCTAGCCAATATACTGACCAAAGAGAAATATTAAGGAAAAAGCTGTAATCAAGAGTCTAAGGCCAATCAAGATTTCTCTAGTATCATTTGCAATTCTAGTCAGTCATGGTCTTTGAGCCTACGTGAGTTGGCCTGTACAGCTCTCTAAAAGCATTAGCTATAAAATAATGTTGAACATGCTCATTAGCTCAAAGCAGCAACCTGATAGTGAGGCCTCAGATCTTGAGATAGAAACCTCTCAGGAATGTCTTCCTCTGAGATGACTGAGTTCCGGTTTATGTTCTCAGCTTTCCCCTGAGCTGGTTGGTGGGAGGAAGCAGGAGGAACAAAAGAAAGATTCATTAGTTCTCGGTCACACTTTCAGACTTTCAGACCATTCATTGTGTCAGTTATTAGCCTTTATTTCTAACTGCCTTTTAATAGTTCCTCAAAAATCTTTGTTGAATGGTTCAAAGCATCACATTAATATAAATTGAGCATAAGAATACGCGCTGTGTAGCTCATGCCATGTCTGGGTCTTTTAAAAGACAGAAACTCAGCTCTCTAATTGGACTTAAGATCTACCTGACAAATGGATACAGAAATTGTGGTACATCTACACAATGGAATATTACTCAGCAATAAAAAACAAGGATATCATGAAATTTGCAGGTAAATGGTGGGAACTGGAAAGGATCATCCTGAGTGAGCTATCCCAGAAGCAGAAAGACACACATGGTATATACTCACTCATATAGACATATAATATAGGATAAACCTACTAAAATCT
>CM053751.1:7091328-7235592 GCA_028658305.1 Pachyuromys duprasi
GAGGGAGATGAGGGAGGGAGTGGGAGGGTAGGAGGGAATGAGGGAGGGGGCTACGCCTGGGATTCAAAGTACCTAACCTGTGACTGAGATAAAAATAAATAAATTTAAAAAATGAAAATAAAAATAAAGAATAGAGTTTTGAAGCTAATTATTGGCACTTAAGATCTGGTTACATCTATCTTTGTTTTGTAAACCTGCCTAAAATATATCTGATTAATTGATTAAACATCCTTAAAAAGAAGAGAGAGAGTAATAGTGTTCTTTCACTATAGTTTATGGCTAAACCTATTTACTTTTGCACATTGAAAACTAACTTGTGTTTATTTTATTTTACTATTATTATGTGTGTATAGGCATGTATAGTGTGTGGGGGGGGCACAATGCACTTTTGGCCATTAGAGGACAACTTTTGAGAGTCAGTTCTCCCTTTCACCCTTGCTGAGGTACGGTCTCCTTGACTTTCCCTCTGCTCTGCATACTCCACACGATTTGGCCTAAAAACTTCTGAGCAAATTTTCTCCTGCTGTCCTGCCTTAGGGGTGCTGGGGTCACAGATGTGAGTTACTGTGTCTTGTGTTTTGTAGGTTCTGGGATCTAATCTCATGTTGTTAGCTTACAGCGAAAGGGCTTTCACCCACTGAACCATCTCACCAGCCTGGTATTCATTTCTCAGAGTCACAGTCTTTTTAATTAATGCGGGAGGTTGAACCCAGGCCTCTGTGTATTACCTGAGCTTCCAGTACTCATTTCTTCTTAACTTATGCATTTCTTTCAGGGAAGAAAAAGCTCACAATGAAAGGATAGAAACCATGTGACCATCTTATCTCAGCTAGTAGGTGACAACAGTTTTTGACCATTCTGTGTGCTATAATACATAGGCTGTGCTCTGCGCCTATAAGTCGGGATGAATGGGACATCCACCAAAATACTAACCAACCAGAGCATAGAAAACTTTCGTTACCTTAATACCCATATTAGTCCACCTATCAATTTTCCAGGGTAACAAACTGTATACTCTAAATAAAGGAAATTCATTCTCTCATGTTTCTGGAAGTTAGAAATCCAGAATCAAGTTGCCGTCACTGTAACGGGCATCCTACCCTTGCTTCTTCTTGCTTCCAGCTACGGTAGGAATACGCAGCGCCACAATTGCAATCTCTGCCTGCATTTTCACATGGCTATCTCTTTGTCTATTGTCTTGTATCTCTCGTAAGAATATTTGTCAGATAATCCAGCTTGATTTTATTTTTAAAATTTTAATTATATCTGATTCCTTTTACAAATAAAACCACTGTGACACATTCCGGGAGTAGAGTCATAAGTACATCTTCTTGACAAACCACTATTTGGCACTGTAACTAACAATAAACTCTAGTGTGACTGTATAATTTTAATAATGAAAAGGGGACAATGCTGGAGTTAATCCATAGTCAATCTTTTATCTATCCAGTACTGAATAAATCTTTGCATATCTTGTCTATGCAAATAATGTGTCATTATGGCAACCCGGGCAGCCATGTGAGTTACACTCTCCATAAACAAACACATATTCCCACACTATGTACTGTGACCACGCAGGGAAGGTGAAAGCAAGGCATTATGAGAAGGATTGCTCTAGACAGTATTCAGAATGACTGCTCTAAGTGGAAAACTTGCATGAATATCTAAATAATACAAACGGACCAGACAGTTCCAGGATAAGCCCTGCAAGAGAACAAACAGAAAGAACAATTTGTGGAATGCTTTGTTGCAGTAGTGAATTACATAATTCCTAGGGCCTAAAAATGGCCTATAACGTTGGTAGAGAATGGGTGAGTTCAGAAAAAAAAAGGCAACATATGCATTTAACAGTGAAGGGGAACCAAAACATGCAAACATGCTTAGTCTCAGGACTTTTGTCATTTTTTACAATATAAAGGTGTTTTTATTCATAGCAAAACTGGACATTTGGAGAATTTTTACAATAGACAAGTGAATTTTAAAATCTACTGTGGCGTTCAGCCTGAGAGGGAATCAGATGGGATAAAAGTGGGAATCAACCGTGGCAGGAAAAGAAGGGTGGCCATAGCGAAGATGAGAGTGGATTAGAAAAGTGTTTACAAAGAAACATTTAGGCCTTTCTGAAAGATTTGACCTGGGGATGGGAGAAGAGCAGGCTATCTATGACAGGAGTTTAGCTTGAACCACAAAACAAATGCCAGAAGCACATGATAGAATGGGAGATGTAGGCAGCATTAAGACTTCTGGTGGGAAGTTGTTCAACTGGTTCTTTTATACATAAAGTTAGCATGGTGGCTTATTTTGCATGTCAGGGACAGTTCAAGATCAGTCTAAATGTCATTATATAAGTGTTGTTAGGTGAAATTGACGTAAATTAACCAACTCTGAATAAGGCAGATTACCCTCATCTAATCAATGAAAGCATTTACGAGCCTGGAGAAGATGGAAGGATTGCCACGCCATCCAAACTGCCCTTTGAGTCAAGATTAGGTATTGAAAGAAACATCATTCTCAGTGTCATTTACTGGATAACATGCAAACTTCAGACTTGCCAGTCTAGCGGTGGAGAAAGAAAGGGAGACAGAAAGAGAAAAAAAAAAAAAACAGAGAATATAATATATATGAGTAGTATCTCTATTCCATTAGTCTATTGGTTCTTTTTTTCTGGAGAATCATGACAAATACATTTATTAATTATATAACTGTATAAAATGAATTTCTTTATTAGCATGTAGAGAGACTTGTAGAAAAGATACCACATATAAAACTTTTCATAGTTATATGATTGGGATATATCAAATATATGTGAGATACATACATGGAGATTTAAGAAGGGAGCTGTATATGAAAGTCAAAGACTCTGGCAACAGGCCTGAGCCGGGGCTGGCTAGCTTTGTGTGGTCAGCACATAAGCACATGTGAAAGCCATGGGACTGGATAAAAACAGTGAAACAGTGAGAAAGTTCCAGAAATTGTCATTGTGCTGTACGTATCGCTTCATTTAAAGATTATAGTACTTTTATAAAACAGACATTATAATCTCCATCTTACAGATGAGAGGTTGAGACTCATAAATTAAATTTTTGCCTGAAGCCATCCAGGTAAAATTAAAACCTAAGAATAACTGATTCTAAACCCCTCTCTCCCACACACTCATCATGGCTTTAAGGCAAGCTCACTCTTGCTCGCTCCTCACTCCTCATGACAGAGATGGAAGCTACAGCCTTGTACACGGGAGCAAGCACTCTGCCACATCTTACCAAATGCCGATGCTCCTACCTAACATGATGATATTTTTTAGTTTATTAATCTTTAGTCATTATAAGATTATTCATAATCCTGGAAGCCTTGAAGAACATAAGAATCCGAAAGTATCTGAATAGTTAAATTGTCAAATGCTCACCCTGAATCTTCACATAGACACTGAGAAAAATAAAAAAACAATTTAAAACATCGGATACTACCTTGATGTGATATGTAACAAAATACATACACTTAGGAATATATTATTAAAATATATATGCAAAGACTTACAGAAGACATACCAGATATTGATGGTGGTTATTTCTATATTATAGCATATATACTTTTCTTTAAACTTATAAGTATTTTCCAAATTTTCATACATATGTACATATGTATATGTATACATCAATTTTCACATAGAAAAGAATCTTTTGCTCTATTTTTAATAAGGAACCAAGTTTTAAAATCCAGGAGAAAAAAAACTGTAAAGCTCCTATTCCCTGGCAAATCAAGCCACTTAATATGTTAGCTCCAGCTATAGCATGAGTTTATACTTTTATTAAAAATTTTAATGAGAATAAAAATACTTACAGCTCTCCTAGATAGTTTTAAGAATTAAAGTTTTTATGTGCTTTGGGATCATCAGATAAAAGGTGTTACATAAACGTGTTGCATTATTATTAAGTGTTATTAAAGTAAACTGAAGGTAAGGCATGCAATAAAATTGTCCCTGCGGCAGCAGCTGAAGTCCACGAGCAGTTCCGTAGTGCTTAGATCATATTTAACTGTGAAGGGACCAACAGTAAAGTGAAAACAGTTCTAGTGAGGTTTGAAATCAACAATGGCATTCATGTTCATTCATGTGGCATTCAGTTTTTAATTACATATCATATTTCATAGAAGGTTCTGAAATTATAGACTATAAATCTGAGTATTATCTACTAGGTGTCAAAGCTACCATAAAAATAGGTACATAGACAGGCAGACAGAGAGAGAGAGAGAGAAAGAGAGAGAGAGAGATAGATGGATAGAAAGATAGATAGATTTTACTCATTGAAGAAAATATTCATTGGGCAACAGTCCTATTAAGTCCTATTAAGGATGAGAGCTATTCTAAAATCTCGAGACACCATTAGCATGCCAGGTCTGAAGTCCTATTTTGATCAGTTCCGACGAGTTCGCATCAGTGATGAGTAACAGAGAGCATCTGCCGATCTGCTTTTCACACTTTTAAATCATAATAATCGGGAGACTGGCTAGTGCAAATCTGGAGGAAAAGAGGGTGTCTAAATTACAGAGGAAGCAAGGAAGAAGAAACCGTCACGAGAAGGAGAGGTGGAGGGCTGAGCTATCACCTGGGATGTTCAATACGAGCTTAGCCTGGCTGAGGAAGTGGAGAGCTTCCGAAGGGCCTTCAAAAAACCTAACCACCACAAGGGGGGGGGCAAAAACATAGACCCCCCTGTGCTATGTGGGTGTTTGTGGATATTTGAGTTAATTTTCAACTGTCTTTGTTGGCAGGACACTTCCTTGAATATGATTATCTGTGGCACATGTGAGGGTAACAATGAGGTGTAATCAACAGAAAAAAGGATGAGTTAAGCACAATCACACTTCCTGGTTCTAAAAATGTAGATTTGAAAGTAGAGTAGCTTGAGACCCTGAGTTCAACCCCTAGCACCAAAATAAAAGGGAAAAAGAAAAAAAACTAAACATCTTTTTCTTTTCGTTACACAACATAAAGAAAAAATAACCCCATATTTAAGAGACAGATTCTGACATCAGTTAATAAAATCGTATTTGCTGAATTGGATTAACTTCTAGAATCAATCAACACTCACTGAGTATATATGGCTGGCCATGCATCTAGACAACCAATTTTCACATTATGTAACTTACACTTTAGGATGGGAAAAAATGAACACAATGTGTATTTCCTCCAACTTTTAAAACAATTGTCTAAACAGAAGTTAACTTTATAAAAAGTTAACAACCCATTGTAAATCATGAATAAGCCAGAAAAATGATCTCAAAAAGCAGCAAATGAGGTTTCTTCTAGTCCTAAGGTCAAGGCGGCATTCTGAGCCTCCCGATGTATGACTTCTATCTGGACCCGTTATTCAGAAGCACATCCAGAGATTCATTAAGATCCATGCTCCCATGAAGACTCCCACTCAGGTCTCATTCAGAGCTCCGTTATCTGGCAAAAAGACATTGTGCATAGAGTTCCTAAATAAGTACTGAATTATGATTCAATTCTAGATACTTAGAGAAAGTTTGAGGTGAAAGGCTATATGTGATATTTTGGGTACATTTTATCTATATAATATTACAAAAATAATAACTGCCAATGACTTCTTAAATGTACATATGCAATTTCAGGACACACAAAATTTCTATGCAAAGGTTTGTTTGTCAATTCTGAAAAATTCCTCTGTATTTTCTTTTTTCACTGCAAAGGCCAGTGTTCATGTGAACTGTTTTATAGCACATTTTTATTATAGTAAATTATTGGCATGGTGTTGAATATTAAAACTGGGTTGATGGAGAAAAAAGTAGTAATTGACATTAGAAAAATTGAAACTCATTTTCCTCTGCCTCATTAACATTTTTAGACTGCTTTGGCCTATATGGATAAAGCAAAATGAAGATTTCTGTAATTATTCTGTGAATTTGTGTACTTGACCCTTACATGTGAAAAAGAAAACCATATTTTTCACAACAACATTTTTTTTCATCTAAATTGTCTGGGTAATTTTCTGTTCTCTGGTTCATATAACCTAAATACAAACAACTGTTTTCATTATCACTGACTAAAATTTTGTGTTGGAAAAGAAAAAAAAATAGAATGGTATCAGAATCACAATTTGGGCTTTTTGTTTTTCTTTCTGAGAATTTGACTGCAACTCATGCAGATGTAAGTGACAGTTGTTTACAAGGAATATAAAATTTCAGATCTCAAATCGTAAGACTGCATAGCTGGGAGACACAAGATGCCTCAATGGACCACCAGATGCCAAGCCAGAAAACCTGAGTTTGCCCCCCAAACGTACACGGTGGAAACAGAGACCTGACTCCAGAAAACTGATTTATGATAACTACAAGCATGCCTTGACAAATACACACACACACACACATACCACCGGCATGCACACATGCATGATGAGTAAATACATGTAAAAAAAATACTTATTTAACAACTAAATAGTTGCTTTTCCTTTAATGACTTACAAAATCTAGACATATCTCAACTGGAGCCCAAGCCCTGAACATGATTTTATTCATCACCTTATTCCAACCATAGGCAGTAAGTAGTTCTACATATACTATTTTAGAAATTTTCATACATCAAAGTTAAAGCCCGTGTGTTGCGTGTTACTTATGAGAATTAAGTGAGCCCGCCCTTTTCCGTGCAAAGGTATGCCAGTATGGCTCCCGAATTGATGATGGTAAATAATAAATGCAGAAGTATTATGTAAAATGTTTCTAGTCACCAAAGAAGTTTGGAGCACAGCCGCTTGTCATTTTGTTTTTATTAAATAGGTGACCTGGAGCAAGCTCGAAACAATTTGGAATCTTTATCAAAAACACAGCATTAAATTATCAGTGACATGAGTCAAATCTATGAAAGAGTAAGCCTTCGCAGGTTTTCCTCACAGGAAACATACCAATTCAGTTTCTTACTGACTTAAAACCCTTACGAGATTTTAGACTATTTCTCCTTTTCTTCTCGGGGAAGACACTGGATACAGCAAAGGAAGCCAAAAGACAACATGAGCTTCCGATATGTTCACTTAAGGAAGATATGAGTCAGAGGGCAGATACGCTTGGAAAGAGATAAGGTGAGCTCCAGATGCTACGGAGCCTTCAGAACCAATTCACCACTTCTGAGCAAGGAAACAGGATGGACTCTGACAAGAGATTTAAAAAAAAGTATGGCTTAGTTATACTTTTCCATACTCTCTCCTGTACCCTGCCTTCACGGTCTTTACCCAATTTAACTCTTTCTATTCTATTAGTGTCCCTTTCCCCTCCATGCTACCTGTGCTCTACTCTCCTTCCTCCGCAGCCACAACCCACAGACCTTGACAGTTCGTTGATTTCTGTGAGTACTCCAACTTAAATACATATATCCAAAGTTAGAAATGTGGCAGAGAGAATGTGGTGTTTGTCATTCCAGGACCAGGCACCTCAAAGAATGATTGTTTCCACCTCCAGTCACTTGCCTGTGAATTTCATAATTCTGTTTTACTTTATAGCTGAAAAATATCCCATTGTGTATAAGTACCACATTTTCATTATCCGTTCATCTTTTGATGGATAGCTAGGCTATTTTCTGGGTACTGTGAATAAAGCAGCAATCAACATGGATGAACAGGTATCCTTGTAACAGGAGATAGAGCCCTCTGAGAGTATTCCCAGGAGAAGCACAGCTGAACATTTTTTTCCAACTAAAAAGTCTTTTTATTTCAAATGTGAAATGAAGGTTTGCATGTAGTTTTATTGAAAATAGATTTTCTTTCATACAATATATTGTGATTGCTGTTTCCTCTCCCTTTTCTCTTCCCAGTTCTTCCCACATTCCCGCCCATCAGGATTTACCCCCTTTCTGTCTCTCCTTATTATAGTCTAGCTTTCCTCATTAAATTGATTTTTAGCTTTTGGAGAACCTCAACAGTTATTCCCATATTGGCTTCTCCAATTTACACTCACACCTACAGAGAATAAATATTCTCTTTCCCATAACAAAAATCCATGGCAGTGCTTGCTGTCATTTAACTTGAGAGGATATGTTGTTGTTTGTTTGTTTTTCTTAGCCATTCTGGCTAGAGTGAGATGAAATCTAAAAGTTTTACTTTATATTTCCCTGTAGCTAACGATGTTCACAAGGTGTTAAACATTTAAAAGAAAACATGTCTTGGATTTTTATTTCTTCTTTTGAGAATTGTCTGATTAGTTCCTTGCCCCAATTTTTAATTGTGTTATCTGTGTTGTTGGTGGTAAGGTTTTCAGTCCTTTCTATGTTCTAGATACTGACCCTGTGCCAGGTATATATAACTGCTAAAGATTTTTTCCCATTCTTTACTGTATCTATCCTCTGGAAGGATGTTACCATTTTCATTGTTTTCTTTCTTCATTCTTTCTTTGTTTCTTTCTTGCTTGTTGCTGTTCTATTCCTAGAGCAATGCATGCTTTAACTCTCTTTAGAAAACCTTCTATTTGCAGTTTGATGGCAATTAGCATACAGATCCACAACTGGGCTACATGCTGAGAATAAGAAACAGTAGAATGCTCAATTCTAAATGGAACACCTTTATCACACTCTCCCCCCCAACGCTCGGAGATGGTCAAGGAAGGAGGAGCAGAAAGAATGTAAGCACCAGAAGCACTGGACATCTGCTAGAACACATTGTTTGCTGAACGTGACGGACATAAAACTTATGCACAAGGTCCTAACTAGATCAAGCCAGTTGTATGTCAGTATGAATGGGGCGGGGGTCCACTAAGTCCTAGCTGCAGAGCTACTGGCAGCTACTGGTTGATGGGGAGAGAGAGTGAGTTTTCTACAGAAATGAGGCTCCTAAAAGCCTACCTGTGCTTCAGTAGATAAGTGGATTCAATGTGTTTTCTGAGAGAAAGGAACTGAAGTTGAGAAGAAAAAAATGGTGAAGGGATATAGAAGAACTCGGATGAGGTAAATTTGATCAAAACCCCATTATACACAGGGATTGGGTGATCCAATTTAAGTATATAAGCTACTTCATCTTCAGTTATTCAATTTGGGGCCTTAATCTACTTCAGTGAGGAAAGGATTGACTCAAAATATTCATTCCAAAGAGAACTTTTCCAAAAGGCACCTCAGTCATTTTAAAAGAACTAATTTCAATTCTTATAAAATGAACAAGCAAATATATAAAAATATGAACACTTTTCTATCTAGACATACAAAAGAATTTGGAAAACTAAGGGGTGGGGGAAGCAAGAAAATAAGAGAAAACTCAGTATGGGAAACTGGAAAACTTTCCAAATGAGATAATCAGGATGTGTTTTTTAATCATCTGAATTCAAATGGCATAAACTCAGCAACAGAACAGACTCCTGAATTAACTAGAGCACTGAAATATAAAGCAAAACACTTATTTGATATTTATTATTCTTATATTCCCTTGTCAATTATCTTCTATTAAAACAAATATTTTGAAATTTCAAAAATAACTTGCACCTCAAATTGTTCAAGTTGAAAGATTAACTGTCTACATTATGCAATGTTCCAAATTGAAAGCAACAAAAAATTTCTGATAATTTTCTGACTAAGAAGTCATATTAGGACCCTCACTAAAATCACACACATTGTCATACATTGACATCCGTCAGCCCCAATTCAAGTACACAAAATGATAGAGAAATATAGGAGAATATAAAAATGAATGTTCAGTCCAAATCAAGATAGTCAGGCCCACAGACTACAAAGACAAAGAAATTTATGGGACAGGACTGATAACCTGTGCCAGTTTCTGTGTGGATTTACAAAGTGTGGGTGGGAATTTTATGCTCACACAGTAGTAGAGACTGACTCCTTTTTGAGAGTAGTGACTAAAGCTAACTCTGTGCTTAAAAATAGAGTGATAAGATCCCTTGCTGTGAGAGGAAATTGAAGAGAGAATGAGGATGCAAACATCCTTGAATGTAGGCTCCCATGAAGCTACCCATTAGTCTCTTAAATATGTTCTTGCCCTAATACCACCATGGAGCCAGAGTCCCATGGTGAAATCTATGGTAAGTTTTTCAGCTAGGGGAAAGGACCTCACGGGAAACTGGATAGATGCATCTATAAAATCGTTGTATAAGGACAGGTACATCCACAGAGAAACAGGTAGAAAGTACTGCTCCACAAGAGCCTATGCTGAACATAAATGTATGCCTGAAATGAAGCCAGTGAAATAACCAGTTGAAAGACTAACTCACTCAATATAAAATGAAAATAATAGAGTACTCTGAAACTGACTTTAAGATAATAATAGTTTAGAATCCTCATACCCAACAATAAAAGAAAAAATATGAATAGAACAAATGGACATAAAAGTAAAACTTTCAAGAAATGTAGTTGAGTAAGAATTGCAGGTATTGAAATAAATTCAATAAATTAAGTATATTCTAGAGGAAATGGGACAAAATCTCAAAGCATTATAAAACAGTGTTCAAGAATTTCCCAAGAATGGCATAAACTCCACCAACCAGACATAGATCCTGGGCTTTGAGTTGTCCCATCCCAATATCTTCCCCATCTGTGAGCTGCTGGAGTGTGTGAAGGGGCCGGTCCTAGAGAACGAAAGCTGCAGGGTCTCCATGACTGAGGGCAACAGTGGTATATCTGAGAGTCCCTATTATGGTCCAGTATTGATGGTGTACCAGAATCCAGAGGCCTTGAGCTAGACTAATGGCTCATGGCAATGAACATTCACAAGTAATGCTGTTTGAGCAAAACTTTATGTCTCGTGACACCTCACAGCTTCCAACTAAGATGACCAAATGTGTAATGGAGGGGTAAGAAAAGATGGAGGAGCAAAATGATACAGGCACAGAAGGCTGAGGCTGATAGAGGAGCAGGTCGCTGCCCAGAGGGGTCAGTGAGATGGGTTTTTCAGCGGGGGGGGGGGGTATTTTGGGTGGTTGTTTTGGTTTTTTTTTCTAATCTTTATTTTATTTTTATTTTGGGGCAATTACAAGGGTAGAAGGCAGATATGGAAAGACTGGAAAATGAGTGGGTTTGGGGTTCATGATGTGAAATTCCCAAAGATTCAATTTTAAAAAAAACTAAATGTTTTTTTTTTAAAGGTACACAGACTTTATGTCTCAAGTAACAGGATTTCCTCACATACACAAGACCATGAGTACAAGGTGAAGATATCATCTGCAGTTGGACTCACTTTGAGACCTCTCTCTTTGGCTTGCTGGTGGTCATGCACTCCGCCTTTTCACGTGTTCTTCTCTTGTGTAAAGAAAACAGTCACACTAAACTTAAAAGAAGGTCTATATAGTGACTTTGTCTTATACCATTTATTTCAATTATTTCTTCAAGGAACTTTTTTCCAAATGCAGTTACACTCTATAGTTGAGAACAGCAACAGGGATTCCACATACTCATTTGGCAGGACCCCCCAAAACCCCAGGTCCTTCCCTCTACGGTCAGAACTATTCAAGACTAGCTTCCAGAAACCTCAACAAAAACTTTTGGTAGTTGCAGAGCAAGGAAATGTTGAAAGAGACAGACAGGAGCAGACAAAGGACTGCCAGAATTCAGCAGCCATAGAGCCCTGAGAGCACAGGGGTGGATACATCTTCTTGGGTACTCTGCTCCACAGGTTGGTAGAACCAGCTCCTGAGGAAAAACTGCAAAAAAGTTCTTAGGGAAGCTTGGGCTTGGGCTTCCTGCTAATTAGAACAAATGAAGGCTCAAATTCAACACCCAAAGAAAATGACTTTTCTTAGCTCCAGATGGAAAAAGCAAGTTAATCATCATCTGAGAAGTAATACAATCTTTCTTGTGAAAGGAAGGAAAAGTAGTATGAGGTAAAGAAGCTAAGAGGGCTAGTAACCGAGAGCTTGGCTTAAGAAAGGCTGGGAAGAACACTCAAAGCATGAGGGCAGAGACTGCTCTTGCTGGGTACCTGGACTGATTTCCAGAACTCACACGGCAGCCACAAAGCCCTACATCTCCAGTTCTAGGTGATCTCAGGACCACTTCTGGCTTCTACAAGCATTAGACATGAACACACAGCACAAACACACATGCAAGCAATATGGCCATATATGTTAAAACTAGAAAGAAAGAACAAAGAAGGAAAAAAGAAAGGAAGGAAGGAAGAAAGGAAGGAAAAAAAAGAAGAGAAGAGAAAGGAGATATGGCTCTGTGCTTACCAAACACTGTTAGCAACTTCATCCCCACAGGTTCTGTTTATGACCGAAGGTATCCTGCTAAACTGATGTATGAGCAGAATGTTAAAATCATATATTTGTTTTAGTACAAACCAATGTCATATTTTAAAATCCCATATAACATAAGATATTAAAAAATAAAAGAAGCAATCAGAACATGGAATAGTCATATGTATGGCATTATTTTCTCAGATAAATTTAACCACAGAAAGACTGCCATCACCCACACAGCTGCTACCCGATAACTAATCAATACCCCAAGCCATGTGTGCAAGTAATGCTAATGAAGAAGCTTGAACATTTATTATTTGTTCATTCAACAAATACTCATGAAAATATAATAGCAAATGAGAAAAGTAAGCTTATATTTTTTCCATCTGTGTCCAGTAAGAATATAGAGCTGTTACAATAAAGAACCATTTATAAAATCATGGTCAAGATGAAAGAACACTATGAGATACAGTGCACTATTCTACACTGAGCAAATAGGAGCTCATTCCATTATAAGACTGAATCAGTAGGAAAGGGAGGAGTGAGTGAAACCAAGAGGACAATCTTAGGAGGAAGGTCATCTTCACAGTAGGTGGCGCTTACTCAGAGAATAACAATACCTTGTCCAGAGAGGCAGGAAGGAAAATACAGGAACCCAAACCTAACTTTGAACTGTCTTTATATCTCCCACCAGGGTGTCACAATGACCAATTTCACCTGAGACCAGAAGACAGGCAAAGGCATTACCGCAATGTACACAGCTCAGTCTCCAAGACTGAATGGGATGAAGGAGAGGAGGGCCACAATCCTGAAGGGAGAATGGAAAGTGGCTGGCCTACATCCCTATCCCCACATTGTGTCTACTTGAGGCCAATGTTCAGGGAAGTCACTCTCTTTTACACACATATGTTGGGCCCCACCCCCAATAAATTGCCTTTCCAAGCATTTGATGTTTTATAGTAACGGCAAAAGAAAACTTCACTCTCAAAGAATTTGGAGACCCATGAATGAGATCAACATAAATTTCAAAGCATTCGTTTAAAGGACTCCCAACGGATCAGTGACCGAGCATAAAAGGCTGGGAGTTCTTTCTGGCAAGGATCAGTGATAATAACAGCTTAGTCAGGAGTAGCTCCAGAGCCTGTACCCGGATAAAAGGACTTCAAAATCTATACTCTGCTTTCAAACTTAAGAACCCTCTAAAAAGAAAACATTTTAAAAATCATCGACTCATAAAGTAAGATAAAAGTTTTGTGTCATTTCTCAGGGTATCTGTAGAAAGTGTGCAAACATGAACATCGCCTCACCGCTGTCTTCTCTATCACCCCATCGTTACCTGCCCTCGAGTCGAGCTAATCACTGACATGTTCCAATCTCCATCCTTTTTCTGTGTGCGCTTCAGGTCTCTTCAACAGTGTTCATCCATGGATCTCAAAAATGGTTTTAAACATTAATTTTCTCAATAAGAACGTAATGTAAAAAGGCAGCTATCACTTTTTCCACATTTGTTTAAATATGACACCAAAATGTTTCCTTTTTTTGTAATTCTTGGTATCAGAATACATCTATTTTAGAACAAGATTCTACTTTCTACAGTCCTTTTGCAGTCCTTTTGTTTGATAGTCTATCCCCATTTGGGGGGAAGTTCCTAAAGAACCTAATGATTGTTGATTGTTGTGACTGTTAACCTTGATTGCCAGTTTGGTTGGCTAGTGAAAGGCCTAAGCAGTCATCAAACACTTCTGGGTTATCTCTAAGAGAATTTTCAAAAGACTGGCTGAAACAGAAGACCTTCCTGTACTATGGACAATACCATCCACTAGGCTGGAGGCTCAGGGAGAAAAGAGCCGTAAGGACAGAAATTCTCCGCTGCCCGACCACCCAGGGCAAACTTCTCCGTCCTGCCACACCTTCCCCACCATGACAGATTGATTCTCTAAAACTGTGAGCCTGTTTTGAACTGGTTCTCCCAGGTTTTTTGCTAGTGATGGAAGTCTAACGCAAACATCTAGTGGGTGTTAGAAAACTGTGCTTAAAATAAGTGATTCTCAAACTTAGCTACATATTCAGAGCATCCAGAAAAATGCTAAAAAGTCCTTATATTCAAGCTTCATCCATACTAATTGAGTCAGAGACTTTCAGTTATGGGTGAAGAATTAATATATTTTAAACTCAGTGGGCAATTGTAGAATGCAGTGAAATTTTATACATGCATAAAATTTTATTTTTAAAAATCCTTTGTCACACAAGCCTGATATACAGACCAAGAGCAGTACCATCATGTAGCAGATTTCCAGCCACCCAGACCTACTAAAGCATGGCTCATTTTAATGAGTGTTATTAATTGACCAATGATGAATATATGCAATATATGTTTGAGCTACCACTTCAGATAACCTACAAGCAAATCAGGCCAATAGCACTATCTCCATTTTATAGATAAATGTGTTGAGAAAGTCCAAGATATAGGTAAATAATTTAACTCTGGGATTACTCTTTTGATCACATTGGTTTTAGAACTGAAAAGAGAGATTCACAGACTTTAGTGTACCTAATGAAGATTTCAAAAACACACCTGAGAATTAACGTTTTTAATGTACTGTGAAAGATTTATCATTCCAGAAGCCCTGTGTTATAATGTGAGCATAAAATGTTTCCCCAAATGCATATTTGTTAAAGAACAAGTCTCTAGCTAGTGACACTATTGACAGATGATTGGATCGTGAAGATGATAACTTCATCAACGGGTTCCTTCATTGGTGATTTCTTAGCTGAATAGGCTATTAGGAAGGAGTTGGCAGCCTGCTTAGAGGAAGTACAAGACTGGGGGATTCTCTTGAAGGATACAGCCTTGCTCCTCTGCTGTCTCTCTGCTTCCCAACTCTAATATGGAAGATGGGCTTCACTGTACCTTCTTTGCTATGATAGTTCACCTCCCTTCTTAATTACTTCTCTGTTGCCATGACAAAACACCAAGGGAACTTAGAAAGAAAAGTCTTCAATTTGGGGACTTAGAGTTTCAGAGGGTTAGAGTCCAAGACCATCATGTTGGGAAACATGGCAGCAGGCAAGTAGGCAGGCACTGGAGTAGTAGCTGAGAGATCTCATCTGATCCACAAGCATGAGGCAGAGAGGCTAAGGTGGGACCTGGCATGGGTTTATGAAACCCCAATGCCCATCTCCAGTGACACATTTCTTCGAACAAGACCACACCTCCTAATCCTTCCCAAACAATTCCACCCACTGGAGACCAAGCACTCAAAAATACAAGTCTTTGGGGGCCATTCACATTCAAACCACTGTACCTTGTACAGGACCCCAGCCTGAAGCCATGCCACCACTCTCTGAAACCCTTAATATGACACCAAAGTAAATCTATCCTGCCACAAATTGTTTCTCTTGAACATTTTAACACAGCAGAAACAGGTTAACACTCCCCTTCCCCTCATAAACCTCCAGCTCCATGGACACCAAATTGTAAATACTACAATCCTTTTCTTCCCCTAGACTGTGTCTATGGCCTGCATGTTTGAGAGACTTAATTTATTCTAATTATATAAAGAGGTCTATAGTGAAAATGAATGTTATATTGGACAGATAGATATATTATCAGTGAATGAATGCATGTGTACAAGTGTTAGTATGTCTACAACACAGAGGAAACATTCCAGGTTCTCTGAGAATTTTACAACCAAAAGTCCTTTCAAAAGACACATTGACAAAAGGTAACATTGTTCGTGGGCTCTTCCCCACACCTGTTAGCAGTTGAATCTAATTGTTCCACAGCTGGTACTAATTTGAGAGTCTTTCACTATAACTCATTATTCCCTTTTCATGATTTTTTTTCTGGTTTCATGCTGCTCCTGCTGCTTCTGCACAATGTATATATCTTTAAACTAAAAGGACATGCTTTGAAAGAACTCTGGAGGAGACATTAACGTTATTTCTTTATATACCACTTTGCAGTTGGATTTATTTAAACTGACAGTTGTGATCATTGGGAACAGAAAATTCTAAGAGGAAGAAAAGCTTTACAGTTTGGCAACCTTCATTGTTTTAAATCTTTCTTTGCTCTGTGGATAGTTTAGCTGAACTCATAAAGGAATGTTTTTTGTTTGATTGTTGTTGTTTGTTTTTGTTTTGTAGATGTTTGTGAACGGAAATGCTAAATATTGTCCTTCTTGGAGTAGAGTAAGATGCCCTTCCTGTGTTGGAAACCAGAATTAGCTGGATAATTTCACAAAACAAGCTTGATCAGTTAGTTCTTTTAAAAACAAAAATTAATTAACCTTGCCTTACAGAAGCTTTCAAGTTTCATGAGATCCCATTTATTGATTGTTGATCTTAGAGCCTGAGCTATTGGTGCTCTGTTCAGGAAAGTGTCTCCCTTGCCAATGAGTTCAAGGGTGGCTCACTTTTCCCCTTCTAATAGATTTAGTGTGTCTGGTTTTATGCTGAGTTCTTTGATCCACTTAGATTTGAGTTTTATACAGGGTGATAAATATGGATCTATGTGCATTTTTCTATGTGTAGCCATCCAGTTAGACCAGCACCATTTGTTGAAGATGCTGTCTTTTTTCCATTGTATGGTTTTGGCTTCTTGGTCAAAAATCAAATGTACATGTGTGTGTGGGTTTATTTCTGGGTCTTCAGTTAGTTACCATTGATCAATCAGTCTGTTTCTATTGCAATTACCATGCCCTTTTTATTACTATTGCTCTGTAGTACAGCTTGAAGTCAGGTGTAGATATACCTCCAGAAGTTATTTTAGTCTATAGGATCATTTTAGCTATTCTGGGTGTCTGGAAGGGGTGGGGGAAGCTTCCCTTTTCTAACAACAAGAGGAGAAGGGATAGGGTAAAGAGGATGGGAGGGAGGGTCTCAGATGAGAGGAGAGAGGGGCTATAATCTTGATGTAGAGTAAATATATAAGTTAAAAATAAATTTTAAAAAAATTAATTAACTTGCTATTTCTCTATCAACCTTAGAAACACACTATTTTCTTTTTCTGAGTTGAAAAGAGTAGATTCTTCAAGGTTACACTGCAAGCAAAATGTGTTTAAAACAAACATCTCAATACCTAAACATAGCACCAAAAGTACAGAAAAATCAGGTTTGTATGGATCGCTATCTAAATGAATTTTAATACCTAGTAACAACAGAGAGCTAATAATTAGGCAATCTTACCAATCAGTGTGCTGGCTAGTTTTTATGTCACTTTGACACAAACTGGAGTCATCTGAGAAGATGAGATCTTATTTAAGAAATGCCTCCACAGGATTGCCCTGCAGGCAAGTCTGTGGGACATTGTCTTGACTGATGATTGGGGGCCAAGTTCACAGTGAAGACTGCCACTCTGGGGCTGCGATCCTAGGTACTATTAGAAAGCAGGCTGAGGAAGCCACAATGACCAAATCAGTAAGCAGCACTCCTCCATGGCTTCTGCTTCAGCTCCTGCATCTGGGTTCCTACCTTGAGTTTCTGTTCTGACTTTCCTGGATGAGGGGCTGTTCATTTATAAGACAAAATAAACCCTTTTCTTCCCAAATTGCTTTTGGTCATAATAGTTTTATGGCAATAAAAAGCCTAACTAAGGTAATCAGGATCTCCAAAGCGATCTTAGAAGTAAAGCATTTTAGAGACTTCTATTCTTTAAATCACTGAATAGCAAAGTTCACACAGATCACATACCTTCATACCATTGACTCACATTCACTATGCCTGCATAAAATTCATTCTTTCCCTTCAGACTTTTACAGAACATTAATTCATCATGCTCCCATGCTACATTTTTCCAGTTGTTCCCTGCCTGAGCAGCTACTGAGAGTCATTTTTAAATCTCCTTTGCTCTTCACCAAATGACTGGTGCTTCTTTAGACTTTCAATACATGCAATGTTGAAAGTGCTGTGCAGGCTCCGATTGGGCCCATGGCATTGAAAGTTGTTGGGAATAGTTATGTTACCTACCCTTAAATCTCTAATTGGATGTACACATTTATTTTTCAGTGATGAGAGCAGATAGGTTGCTAGAGCTCATATGTTTAACTACAATCAGGATAGTCACCATATATGTGTGTGTGTGTGTATATATATATATATATATATATATATATATATTCAATCTGTACTCATTAAAATGGACAATTTGCATGAATATTTATAACCCTGACTTGAATGGTTAGAATTATATTAATTTGACTCACTATTGATGCAGTCAGTTTTGGATTTACCTATTACTACTCTTGTAAATCTTATTAATAGATATAAAAGAGGTCCTCTTAACAATTTGCTCTCAGTAATTCTGTAACCATAGCAGTAGAAAGCATTGAAGTGTCTTGAGACAATTTTCTTTAAAATAGTGTTTCTGTGGCTTGCTAGATATTTATTGCAACACTCTTTTATGTCTTTATCTTTCTTAATGCAGAATTAGCATTGATATTGGCTTCAAGAGAAAATTGTTGACTAGAAAGAGTACTAAATAATGAAGAAAGAACATATTTTCTCACGCTTCCTAGACTGAATGGCATATATGTAATGATTTTGCAGAATAAACACATGCTATAGAATTAGGTAAGCATTCACCTCAAATTTACAATGGTATAGTTATAGTTTGGGGCTTTTCAATTGTTGCTAGTTTGGAGGAGGGTATATTTCTAAAGGTTGAATTAGAACCAAAGGATGACAGCATAAACCATGAGCATGAATTCATGCTGCCTTGGTGCACCAGGTATGTTTTCTTATCCTTCTGACTGAACCCAACTGAGTTGGCAAGATAAAGGAAAAGGTCTACATCAAGCTTGGTTTTCAGCCCCAGCTCTGCCTCTGTCACCGTACAGCAGTGTAGAATTGAGCAGGATCCTTTGCTTTGGGTGAATACAGCTTCTCCAGAGTCAAACAAGACTTTCAGGACAAGTGAGCTTGTCACCTGTTTTTAGTTTTGTCCTCTCAAACATCAACACCTTTGTAATACGTAGGTAATGGAGCCAGACAGATCATTCTGCTTTCCTTTTCACCCAGTTACTTCCTGAATTGTAACATTTTGTCCCTATAAAGGATAATTTTCCAGAATTCTTAGACATCATCTTAGACATCATGAAGCCAGACAGTTAAGTATGGTTCCACAGCTAGTTATCTATGACACACTAACCTTACATCTTTGTAACTTTTTCTTTCTTCTTCCTGTCTTCTCTTTCTTATTATTAGTTAAACAGGGTTTCACAATGTAACCCAATTAATTAAACAGTTGACAAATGAATGTACTGAAATAAATAACTCCTACCTTCCATTACATAACCCTCAAATTCCTTTTTCACTTCTAACTTTCATGATGCAGAAGGCTCATGAAAGTCACAAAAAGTAAAAACTGGAATGTTCACCTTTAAATGGTATGTCTCTAATATAGCCACCCCCCCCCCAGGACTGGAAATCATTGCAGAAGAGAGGGCAGAAAGAGCCTGAGGCAGTGGGTAGATGAATACAAGGAAAGATCGTCCTGAAAACACAGCAAGGCAGCTGCACATAGGACCTCACAGCTGCTGTCGCAGCATGTGCAAGCACTATGCAAGTCCAAGCCAGACCAAATCTCAGAATGAAGACGGGTGGCAGACATGAAGTCCCACTCTACCTGAGAATTTATTGACAGTTGACAGCTGCTGGGGAACAGCTGTCACATGGGTTTCGTTTAAGAGTATTTACCCTGTTAAGTCACTCAGCAGAAGGTCGCACATCCAAGCATGTATGGGCAGCATAAATTGAACTTGGTCATTGGTGAAAGGAAAAAAAGAAAAGAAAGAGAAAAGGAGAACACAACGTTGGGTGGGCAGGGAATTGTGGGTAGATATGGGAGAAGTTAAGGGACGGGTGAATATGATCAAACCACACTGTACAAATTTCTCAAAGAATGAATAGACAGAAGAAAGTCAGGGTGAAGTGAGTGTGAAAAATATTTCACAAATCTGTCAAAATAACAGGCTGTCCACTATCTTCCAGCTGTGCTCTCCAGGACACCAGCTTTCTGGTTCCCTTTCCAGGTAAAGGAAACATGCATATGAAAGAAACATTACAGCTTTAACTACCAAAATGCACAACTTAGTCACAGTGAGGCATAATTATCCTATGACCTTTATTCTCCCAATCACATTGGCTTCCAGTTCCTGGCATGGTGCCAACTCAACAAGTGCTTACCAAATGAGTCTGTAGAACCAAGCATTGCAAAAGATACTTTAGTGTCTTCTGCCATGACACACCGGAACATTCTCTTGTATCAGTTGGTATCGGTAAGCACCAGGCATCATTGCAGACAAGTCTCAGAAAACGCAACTCTGTTGACTGTATAGTACTCCCATGGTTCCTTGAGAACAGGAGGTCTCTGGTGGGGGTGCTAGGACTGCTGCTCCTGCATGTCAATCAAACCAAGATTCTGTAATATAATTCAGTCCTGTGCCTGGCGTTTCCCACCAGCACCCGAAACCTTCTGCCAGTGCTTTCAACAAAATAAAAATGCGGAGTCCCAACATACACAAAAGGAGGAAAATGGTAATTTGTTAGAGTAAATACATGTTATTGAAAAAAGTTCTGGATGTTTCGAAGAAAATATCCTTCATCTTTTAGGGGTTTTCACAACTCAAAGATTTTGCACTGATCTCATTTGATACTGAGAACAGGGCTAGGGTCAGGACAGGAGTAAGGAAGAGCAACCATGGCAGCAGCCTGGAGGTCAATGCTGATGAAGTGCTAGTGCTGGTCAAGGCAGTCTGACTCATGACACAGGGCCCTTTCAACATCCCATCCCGGTTCTGATCTCCAGGTGAATGAAGGTTCTTCTGAACCTGATTTATGACTTTGGCACAGTATTTCCCACCTTTTTGATGGCTGACAAACTCTGTTATTGTCTCAGCGTCTTGTTACTTAAAAATGACCACTGAAAGCTAAACCTAAGGGGTAGTAATGAAGAGAGGCTGAGAGATCAGCTCTCTTCCTAACGGCCTCCAGTGAGGTTCAGATTAGTTTCTGACAGTGCCCAAGTGACTGTCTTTGTCAAGCTCTAACAATAAGCTAACTGTAAAACAAATGAGCAAACAAACTGATACAGTGTTTAGAGAAAATTAACATCTGGGCAATTTATTTCTAAATCTAAACTCCTCAGACTTTGCATCCAACACATAGTTATTCTAATTATGGCCTTAATTTCAATTATTCCTTTCACAAAAACAAAACAAAAAAACCCTAACCTGCCTCTTTTCATAGCAAAACATTTACATAAGCTCAAGAAAAGTGCAACTTACCATAATTAATAGCTAGCATTCACTTTGTCCTTCCTAAAAGTGTTGATCTTTTTATCATAGAACTAATTTTGTTTTCTTGGTCTTGTTTTATTCAGTTCCTAAGAAAAGAACTTAAAAATTATAAATGGCTAACAGAAATTAACATCTAGTTAGCATCTCAATTAAGTTGTTTATGCAAACTGGTCATGTGCCGGCACAGTGCTTTCCTTATGTAGGTGTTCAATAATATTTGGTGAATGATTGACAGGGTGCATGATGCAATGACCTGTGAGCACACACTGTCTTCTTCCTGGTGTATGACTTCCAGCAGAGAATTAGAGGGTCATGAGGTAGAGAACATGGCCTTTAACACAAAGACTCTAGTCATCAGTACTAAATAACTAAATGACTCAGGCCAATATGTATGACTCACCAGGGTGCTTCTCAACAATAGAGTAAGTATGGATAAGAATTTAAAATCATCTCTGAAGTTACTGCCAGTGCTAGCATTTTGTAATTCTAGTTTGAAAAACTATCTGCCAAAGAAAAATATTACTCTCACCAGAAAATAAATATGATTGAAGAGTGGTCCCAGACAGAGGCTTAGGTTTCGGCTTTAAGTGTGTCTGGGGGGTTAAGAATCTTAACGATTATAATTGAAGACAATGAGGACTTCCCAGATCCTAACAGAGACTGCTTTTAGCACATTATCATCTATTACAGCACTCTATAAAGGGACTGTGGTGGAGACTCTAAGGAAGCTAAACGTCATATCATATTCTCTTTTTCTTTCACCAGCACCCTCTCCCTCATCGACCCCCCTTCTTTGACAAAGCAGATTTAGAAAAGGAAAAAGTATCCATAATGAACTATTTTGAAATTCCAGAACCTGAGGTATGATGCCTATAAGTCTCTGAGCATATAAATAAACAAACAAATAAATCAGCAAACCTAGAAAAGCAAATGCATGGAAATGGGTCCCTACACAGAAATCTGAATTTTTAGAAAAAGTAGCAACTCAAACAAGAATTTCAACCAGACACACACACACACACACACACACACACAAGCTGAGATCCCAAGAAGCTGAGACCACAGAGACGTGAATGTATTCCCTCAGTTTCTGAGGAAAGTTGCCCAAGGTGTGGGGTGCTAGGCAAAAACTCTAACCATGAGGAGCTCCAAGGAAGTACAAGGAATAAGTAGTGACCACCTGCAAAGGACTAAAACCTTAAAACAAGGTGCTCTGTCTGAGTCGACAAGCCTGGCAGTCCAGACTTGCTTGCACCATCATGTAACACTTGAAAGAACAAGGCAACTGTGTGTGAGAAGATGCCATGGGCACAGAGCCAAAGAGAGAGCATAACACAGAGAAGCATGTCACTCCAACTGTGATCTTCAAAGACTTTCTTTTTCCCAGTTTCTTCCATGGCAAGCCTTCCCTTTCTTTGTTTCTCTACAGGGATACACAGAAATTTTTACCTAATGTGACCTAAAATATAGGCCTGATAAAAACAGATAAAGAATATAATGTGCTCCACCTGAATATTTGTATGGACCTACCCCATTGTCTGTAAAGACAGGTTTTCAAAAGATTGAAATATGAAAATCTCAATGTAGTGGCACACACCTATAACTCCAGCATTTGCAAGGTAAAGGGTGGAAGATCAGGAGTTCAAGGCTATCCTTGGCTACACATTTGAGTTTTTAGGCTAGCCTGAAATATATGAGAGTCTGTCAGATACAAAGCAAATTAATTTTTTTAATTAAAAAAAATATATATATATAAACAAGGTATAATAACAGTAAAAAAAAGCCTCAATCAGGTGAGGAAATGAAGCAATTAATAACAATATAATAAACAATATATCCAAGTTGGAACAAAACCCTAATGTGAAGGGCCCAAGCTCGCTTCCTTTGGAAGTAGGCAGGCAGAATGGCACAAAGCAGCAGCAGAGGCATGCCTGGGAGGATGTTCTTCCTTCCCCTCACCCTCTTTGAAGAGATTCTCTCTTGTCTTGCCTGGAATCCTAAAGACACAGCACCTTTGTGTCTTCTCCTTCCTCCTATCCATTACTCAGTGCAATAGAAAACTTTTAGAATAAAATCACATGCCACTGGCTGTTCTCAGATGCACTCATCAAATTTAGAACGTACTTCAAAGTCCCTAAATTGGCTTATAAAGTTTCACCTACTCTGGTCTCTCCCTCTGCAACCTCACTTCCAGACTGCTTTCAGAGACTGTGGTCTCTTAGGCTTAATGCCGTGATTCTCAACCTGAGATTCTTGACCCCTTTGAAATCGAATGACCCTTTCATGGGGGTCACCTAGGACCATTGGAAAACACAGATTTTTACACTGAGATTCATAACGGCAGCAAAATTAAAATAATTATGTCTTAGTGGGTGTCATTTCTTACTTCCCCAATACCAATGGTCCTCAGCCTTCGTAATGTTGCAACCCTTGAATACAGTTCCTCATGCTGTGGTGAACCCCCACCATAAAATTATTTCATTGCTACTTCATAACTATAATTTTGCTGCTGTTATGAATCGGAATATTAATATTTTGTGAGATAAAGGATTGCCAGAGGGGTCACAACCCACAGATTGAAAACCACTGGCCTGGACCATGACGTTTTCTACTTTGGGATTTCCCTCTGCTGTGTCTTCTTTAGAGTGTGTGTGTCTCCCCCACTCTCTGGCCTAGCTACTGTACCCTTCCTAGGAGTTCCACTCCTTCTTCTCCTAACATAGCCCCTTCTCTGTTCTCACTAAGTTAGTACCTCAGCTTGTTCCCATAACGCTGCACTTGTCCCTGACACCACTGAAACTGATAGATTAACATATCATTTATGGAATTAGTTATTGACAGTTGATGCCGTGAGAGTTGAGACTATGGCTGTATTCTCACCATTGCTATCAATGGCATTGAGATCTGGCCAGGTGAGCAGCGGATCCTCATTAGCAACTTTCCCAGTGAACAACAGACATCTGTGATTAACCACCCAACTCTTTCTCAGGAGATGGAAAGTCAAACACAGAGCTCAAAGCCTCAAGTTGCTGAGCCAGAAAAAGGACTCTTGCCTCCAGACTTCTTACCCCAACATTTTCAGCCTGCCCTAGCACACGTATCTCTAAAGCTTGCTCAGAGGCCAAGTCACAGGATCCAGTTTCATTGCTGGACAAAAGGTGATTGAGATGAGAGACAATAGGAATTATTCATTGGGTCATAGGAACAGTGGGGCATAAGTGAGAAATTGAGAAATGAAAGACTGAAACTCAAAAGAATTACTGATAGGTGGGTGGTGTGGGCAGCGTATTAATACAGAGATGACAGGTGGGTCTGGTTCCTAAGTCTGAAATGCATGCACACACACACACACACACTCACACACACACACAGAGAGAGAGAGAGAGAGACTCCACAAGTAAGCACACATACCTGGCCAATAACTAATTAATAGAAAAATTTATCCTAGGCAATAAATGAATGTTCACAAAGATACAATAGGGCCAAAGTTCTGTTGAATTGATTTTGGATCACAGATTCTTGAAGGACAGAGGAGTTATAATGAGGGTAAAGGTGGAAAATAAATTTTATTGATGTTTATATATTTGAAGAATTATACTTAACGATGATGCATCTACAATTGAACTCTTTTTTTAAGATCAAGTATTTAAAATAATAATAATAATAATAATAAAGGACAAACTAGAAGCCACGGAAATGGCTTATGTCTGATGAAGTGCCGAGAGTTGGAGATGAGAGAAGGACTCCATGCTGGCACCTCACTCTTCTCAGCCAGATCACATCTTGGACACAATCCTTCCTTTCAACCAGTGCCAGTCTCAACGAGAAGGTGTGAATCCAGGGCCAAGGCCGAAGCACAAGGTTGATGAGCGCAAAGGGTCAGGCTGCCTCAGCCTAAACAGAGACAGCAAGGTCTCTTTTATATTTCCGCCGAAAGAAACACAATGTTTTAACTCAAAACTGGAGGGCTATTAGTTTCCCCACCAAAAGAAAAGGAGTCTCAAATGTGGGATTCCACATAGCAGGGCTGCTTTTGAACTCCCTAGCCCTCAACATCTGCAGCCGTTTCTATTCTTCAAGCGTTGCCAACTTCTGCTTTAAGGACTGATATCTCCACGCACACATGGATTCTGGCAGCCTCTGTTCCATCAACCGGCTGCGGGAAGCCGCGTCTGCAAGCAGAGGGGTGAAGGATTCCTCACACATGGCTTTAACTTCGCTTTGTGTCTGAACCTCCGCCTACAGAGCAGCTTCAGAGCGGACAAACACAGCACGCAAGGTACCAAAGCGCCCTGACTCTTCTGTAAAAATAACCCCCGGGCTTACGTAAGGATAATTAAACAGCAAGTACCGAAGAAAGGGGCAAGGAGATGATGGCTCGGTGGGCAGAGACAAAGCTCTTCTGACCTGGAGTTCTAGCTTCAGGACCCACACGGTAAGGCACACTCGCAAGCTGCCCCCAAACCTTCAAACACGCCATCACACAGACGTCGCACAAAAGTGAGTGAAAAAAAATGCAAGAATAAAGAAGTAAACAAAGTTAAGAATAGTAAGAAAACACGCTCAGGGCACTCTGGGGAGCACTAGTTTTGATACCAGAGGAGAGACAATGCATTCCTAGCTGATTTTTATTCAGGAACGGCTCAGTATGTTGCATAGTGGAAACTGTTCAATCTCTTTTGAATCATAGCTCCGTAACCATGAAAGAATTGCTGATCCTATTTGAGTCCCAGTTTTCCAACCTCGCTTCATATAGACAAAGAATGACAACAGACACTTCAGAAATTTTGGGAAGGTTTGGAGGTAATGACCCAAAGCAGGTGTGCAAGCAAGGAGCAGAGCATACGCCTCATGGCTTCTACGATGAAACACATCACAGTGAAAAGCAAACAATGATGTCACTTCCTCTGTTGCTATTGTTAATAGTCATTGATGGAATCTCAAAACTTCAGATTATAAAAATTAACTCAGCTCAGGTAGGTTGATCTGATCAGTGACAAGATGTTCTCTGTCCCAATTCCTGATTCCATCAGCTTTTACTCCGTAGCTTTTCTTTTAGAAAGGCACAGTGAAGAGAAGCTTCAGAAAGTGAACTGTGACATTGGCCATAGGAAAGACCAGACCCACAGAAGTTCTTGAGCCCATCTTTCTTTGGCCTGTGTGTGCTTCCCATTGCTTGAAAATGCAGCAAAGAAAAGGAATGCACTTTGTTTGAGATTAAAGCCTGTTGAAGTACTAACATTCGTATATTATTTCCCAGCACTTTCTGAAGAGAATTCCGTAAACTGCATTTCCCTTGAACAACTTCTGCTTCTGAAAAGACAGTCGTTTTAGCCCATTTTCTGGACTTTGGATTTTGGAAAATTATCAAGTACACTACTAAGAAAATGTAGGATTTCATGAATAGCCCACACATTGCCATGATTTTTATTGAGGTTATCAATCCTCTGCTCTGATCGGGGATTTAAGTGCTCACTGGACACTTACTCTCTTCTAGCTTTCAGGCTTCGGCATCCTGTTTCTGCATCAGCCTCTAGTTCTGGACTGCCTGCCTGCGGTGAACATAGCTGTCACAAGTAATCCAGAGAGACTTTGTATTGGTTCCTGCCCTAGTGACATCTACTTCCTGTAAACTTATTCAGAAATGACTGTGTCAGCATTGGCCTCCGCCATTGTAGGTCTATCACTCTTAGGTGAGATTATTAAATTGTTTTCCCATTATTTAATCTAGTTACCTAAATGGTCACTGTATTTCTCCTGACAATTAATTATAGGTATACTTTTTCCTAATCCCAACATGGTTCAGTATGATAAAGAAAGTCCTTACTGCCCAACATAGGGGGAGAAATCCACAGATCTGCTGGGATTACTATCCCAGTACTCAGGAGGGGGGGGGAGAGGGTATGTTTTAGGTCAATGGTCAATGTAATGATATATATAGCCACACTCGGTCTTATAAAAACAAAAACAAAAGAAAAACGCTTAGTAATATTCTGAATGAAACCATCAAAGAATTTCCCAGCACTCTTTCAGTAACATTATAAATTTTCTACAGATAAGTGTTCCGTATTTGTTCAAAATGGCTTCCACCAAGCTTAAAGCGGTTAGAAGCCTAACACTTAAACTAAAAAAACCCTCACTCAAACTAACTTTCTGTGAGTCACATGACCCTCTGAGGGAGAGTCTTCCTCTCCCTCAGCCGGATCAGATCACACTTGTCATTCAGACCTGAGAAATTCCTGTAGACCATTCAAAAGTAAAATGGTTCCTGCTTCTACTCATTATCCTGTCATGACACATCTTAGTGAAGTTATGACACAACTTGAGACTTGTATGTAAATAAATTCAGAAACTTCAATGAGGACAGGGCACACTTGCTGATTAGCTTCTGTGGAGGGCTAGGGAGATGGCTTGTTGGGTGAAGTATTTGCTTTGCAAGCAGGAGGACTTGAGTTCAGTTCCTAGTTGTGGCAGTGTGCTGGTATGTATACTTTGCAATCCCAGTGATCCCTGGGGTTTTCTAGTCAAGCCTGCTCACCAAGTTCACCAGCTCACTGCTCACCAGTGAGATACCGTGTCTGACAAAACAAGGTAGGTTGCTCCTGGCTTCCACATACATGTGAGCCCAGGCACCTGTCTATGAGCACGCACACATACTGCACACACAGATACAGACACACACACGCAGAGAGACAGACACAAACAGACAGGTAGACAGAGAGAATGTTTGTAGATTTGAATGATGGGGGTCTACAAACAGAAAGTTTGAGGTCACACAATGGAGCAGAACTTGATTTAACATTTTCATAAGTTCAGAAAAACAAACCAGGAGGTAATTACACTTCTGAGACTGGGAAAGAGACAGAGACACAGAGAAAGAGCTCTTATGAAGAAGGAAGAGAAGTATTTATAGCCAAAGCCCCACATCTACAAAACAGGATAAGGCATATCTCAATGCTGCAGATAAAAGTTATTTGGAGAAAGAACACTCCCTTTAATCCAAGGAATATAAGTTGACTAGATGAAGAGAGTGAGAGAGGGGAACAACACTTATTAATAATAATAAAATTACTTTGAACTTCTCCAGACCCTTTCATCTTGGAATTTCAATTCACCTATTAAACCGCACTTTTACTTTATCACATCCTATAAAGAAGTAAGACTGTAGCTCTTAACAGTTTCTGTATTCTCTTACAGTTTTAAGTACTTTGCAATCATTTATTTCTCATTCAAGCTACAATCTACTGAGCAAACTAGTATAATTACCCCCTTTACACAGTTAGGGAAACTGAGACCAAAACATGACATGTAGCCAAGACCACACAGTGAGCGCTTACAGAGGCAGAATCAAAGCCAAGTAATACTTGACTCTGAAGCTTCGGGTGGAAAAAATAAATCAGTCAATTTTCCAATTCTTCCCTTCTGAACAGCTGACTTCACAATATGAACAGCCTTGGAGGATTTTTTTTTTCAATTAACCCAGAAGTAAAAGAATGCTAAATCTCTGAGTATTTCAGATCCTAAAGATGAGGGAAAGGCTCACTAGCAAACCAAGGTGCATGTGTGTGTGCGCACTCATAGGAGGTGCCTGTGCACACGAATGCCTGCATGCATGTATGGAAGCCATTCCAATTTTTCACAATGGACAACTGAAGATGAATAGCAGCATTCGTGCTGTGTTTATGTCTACAGTGATGTTATCTGATCCAGCTCAGAGAGGCTTTCTTCCCTATCTCCCTACCCGCCAAGCACTGAGGAAGGGCCTGGCAGTGCTTCTCTGCACTACAGACCTTGCCTTAGGCGTCAGTGACAACGTAAACAACCACTGGTTAGTGTTGGGCCTTGCGGGCCTTAGAACCTACTCATTTGATGTTAGGTAACTTAGAATAATTGCTTTAAATATCATATTTTAAAATTCAAATATTATGCTGAAAAAGGCAAATACTTTATCAGGCATCTGTGGTCACTTGACCTTTTCCAAACCCAGAATGTTAGCCTTATTAAATCCACAGCTTTTCTGCCTCTCCCCACTGGGAAAGTGGGGGAAGGAAAAGACCTAACCCTTAGACAAGTATTTTATTTAAATTCAGAAGCCACTGCAGTATTTTGTTTCCTTTGTGAACTTTCCAAGTGCCCTTCTGCTCCAGGCAACATGCAGGGGATGAATTTAAGAAGCGGGGAAAGCGAACGTGGCTTGGCTGCTCCTGTCAACAAGTAAAAATCAACATGCCCTGCAGTTGGGAGAAATACCCTCCAAACTTGTGTTTTGGAAATGAAGCAGAGTCAGCTCAGGCCAGGCCAGGCCAGGCCAGGTCATTGTTCCCAACAGCAGTTATTGTTGAAAAAGCATAACGTCATGGGCAGACATTGAGCTAGGAAGAGCCTCTCATATCTCTGTACCCCAAAGACAGATCATGCACTTTGGCATGGTCTTAAACCACAGAAATGAACCACCCCTTGCTTGCTAATCTCAAACTGCAGGCAATGTGTGAAGGAGATGGCTGGGTGACAGAGATATAGAAGGGGAAAGAAAGAGGGGCAGAGTGATGTGTGAAAGAGAGAGATAGAGGGAGAAAAATGAGTGAAAAAGAGATAAAGAGGGAGAGAGATATGCCAAAGAGAGATAGAGGGAGGAGAGAGAGAGATGCATGAAAGAGAAAGTTCCAAATCAAAGGATCCATTCAAAGTCCTCTTATAAGGACATAAAGTTTGGCAAGTAACAGCCTACCACAAACTGGTAAAAGTTATTCCCTGAGTACAGAACTGATCAGCTGCAAGTTCATCAGAGAAACAGCTCTTGAAATCTCAGTAGAAGATTAGAAGGCAGTTGTTCTAGGGTAGACTTTGAATCTGCCAGGATGGCGCTCCGCCCCAGCTTCACCCCCGAACAAGTCTTCATTCAAGTACAGCATTGGGTCCAACTGTCCCTTGCAATTATGTTTCAGGGGCTCCAGATTGGTGCTCCTGTTTTCTCTAGTTGATTAATTGTGCTCACATTTAAATGGTCGCAGGCAGGCCCCGCAGTCATTAACACCCATTAAGATGGATGAGAAGTGCTTCTCAACTTTTGTTTCAGTCTGTTGGGTTGTGGACTTAACAAAACAGCAAGGCAGTGATTTAGGGAGGGAAGATTATCTGTACAGGCAGACAGGCTAAAACTCCCTTTAAAAACAAACAGCATTTTTAAATCCCTTATAAAAACCTTATTCTTGGAGACACTCTTCAAATATCATCTTAAGAATGCTAAACCCAGAGTTTCCCGTACCTGAAGTTATGCATATATTTGGCATGGTTCTTAGTAATGTTGACAAAACTCTTTTTTTTTTTTTTTTTGTTCTTCTTCACTGTTTTTTCCTTGGTGGAAGCCTATGATTATGATTAGAAGGCTGGCGTTTCTAAGGAAAAGCAATAGTAACACGAATATCTAGTTACCTTTGAGGAAACACACATGACAACCCATGCTTGACAACCAAACACTGTCTCCATTTTCCCCAAGAGCAGTGGGAACCTCGTGTATCTGGAAAATTCAAGTAAGAGTTAATTATTTCTACTTAAAGAGAAAATGAGCAGCCTAATGTTTGGAGCAGGATGCTCCCAGAGACTCTGTCATTGGTGCTTGCTATTTTCAGTTCCTAAAAACCACCACCACTACCAACAACGCCAACAAAAAAAAACAGTGTTCCTTCCATGGGACAATGGTGAATTTGTAGCACATGACCTATTCACAGACTTCTGGGGCCCATTTCTGTGAGAGGGGTTCACAGGCGGGGGGACACACATCTCCTTAAAGCTGACTAGCATTTAGCAGCCATGTTGGTTATAGAAACAATCAATCCTCAGGTCATGAAGTTCCTGCCTTAACCTTCAACTTAAATTTTTTTATTTCAATAATACATATTCATTTCTATTGTCTCTAAATTGTTATCTTCCATTGAAATGGGTATCTTTAAAACCTTAAGGCAAATATGCAAAAAAAATTTAAGGAAAACATACATTATCTTAAGTGAGTAAGACAAGAGTATATGTATATGTGTCTTATGCCTTTCAGAGAGAGAAAGAAAGAAAGAGAGCTATATAGGGAGACACCTTCCTCAGACATTATTTGTAAGTAATGTACTCACCTCATCTTGTTATCCACACTCAGTTTTAACAGAAGGCAGAAGTTCTACAGATTTGAAAATCACTAAGTTTATTTTTTTATATATTCCTACTTGTTTCATCCCTACTATTACTAAATTAACCATATTCTTGGCCCTTTCCTACTGCATTTGAGCACTTGACTGTTACTAACCGGGTTCAGCTCCTCTGCTAGCTTTATGAGCACAAACACTCAGTTACTGCGCATCCCTTGCTTTTGGTCTGTTGACTTTCCCCATCAGTACACAAGCATGATTCAGTGTTGCTTTAAGTTAATGAAATTCATCATTGAACCACTTATGAGCTGCACATCTGTGTAGCCCCAAACCCTGAGTCCCCGTTGAATGGCATTAGGAGCCGGGTGCTCGGGAAGAAATTTGTTCCTGAAAATAGAACCCCCGTGCTGGAATAATGTCCTTATAATAAGGGAGAAGTGACAGTCTTTCTGTCAACTATGTGAGCACACAACGTGGGAACAGCTCCCTTCAACCTAGGAAGCATGCCTTAGTAGACACCAGGTCTGCTACTGTACTGGACTTGGATGCCCCAGCCTTTAACACTGTGAGAAATAAAGTCTGCTATGCAAACCACCTAATCTCTGGTATTCTGTTATGAAAGGAACCTTAATTGAGACAGACCCCATATCTTTCTTCAAATGTCACCGTATTTCTCGGATCTAATGCACAGGAAACATTCTCAAAAGAAATTCTCAGAGCCTTATCGCCCACTCCTTTCTCCCACTGTCTCATTTCTTTTCTGTTCCCACAACTGAATTGATATTGTTGTCACAACTACCACCAAGCTCTGTACCACTGTTTCTGTAAATCCTTCTCTGACCTCATCCTAATCGGATTCGCAGCAGTATTTAAAGTGATGCCTGTTTCCTGCTTCTGACATACAGGCTCTGCTCTGCACTCTGATGGTTTTCTCCCTACCTCCCTGGAAGCGTGTCTACCCCCCTTGCTAGTCCCTCTGCACTCACATGGCTTTGAATTTTAGAGTGCTCCAAAGCTGCTTCTTGCATTCCTTTTTCATTTCCTAGTGGGAGCAATAAATAATAATTTAAAAAGTGAAGCAGGTTAAGAAATAATTCTTGTTATTCAGGTTAAGAAATAAATCTTGTTAATTCTCTAGCCCTGGAGGCCAAGTTGGCTTAGTGAGTGAGAAGAAAACAATAGAATATAGTATTTAGATCCTTCTGTGTCTACATCCCAAGGGCTGCTGAGATTAAAGGTAAGCGTCTCTGTGAGGGACAAGAAACCTTGAGTGAACGTGTATCCTTTACATGCACACACCATGACAAGGACCCCAAAGCTTCAGACTGATTGGGACAGACATTCCTTCCTTCAATGAGGCTTAGGAAAGCAGCCATCCTTGGGTCCAAGTGATGCTTAAAAACAATTTGACCCTTGTGTTCAGAAATTCCTTCTGCAAGATGATTACTTCCTTTAAAGGCCTCCTACCAAGTTTAGCTAAACTTTCCTCTTTGTTCAAATGTATACCATAAATTTACCTCCTTATTCAACCCACCCTCTCAGTTCTCATGTGTGAAATAAGCACACTGAGTTCCCAGGTTGCTGCTGCTGCTGCACCTCCCTCAGAAAGCACACAACCCACCAGACCCCAGCTTTTTTGTGTGCTTCTGTGCCTCTGTCCCTCCTTAGTTCTTCCTGCCCTGGTCAGGTCTCTCTCCAGGACCATGCTGTTCAGAATTTAGCACACCATCACACCTGCCCTAGGCAGGGGGATCAGAAGTTCATGGTCATCTTCGCCTATACAGTGAGTTTAAAGCCACTCTGAGACAGCTAAAACCCTGCTTCAGAAAGGGCTAGAGAGACAGAGAGACATAAACAGAGACAAAGATAGAGACAGAGGATCCAACAGTCTTAAGTACAATCAAAGCTTAAGTGAAATGTATCCACTGAACGTTCTTTTTTTTTTTTTTAGCATGAAGGTGGTCAACACCCTCAGAATCTGATTGCCATGATGAAGAGAAAAAACAAATCTGAGATAGGATCTACCTGGGAGTGAAGGAATAGAAGCAGAGAAAAAAGATGGCTGCCAGTAGACCAGAAAGTGGCATGCTTTAAAATTCCCCAGAATGTATAGCATGATTTATATGTATCTATAAGTCAACTCTAATCAAACCCCAGAAAGAAATCAGTTAGCACATACAGGAACCTAATTAGGAATCCAAAAATCAAAGCCACTAAGGCAAGTGTTTGAAATACTTTCAATCTACTCTAGATAGTTGGTTAATTAGCATAACGAGTATTAGAAATAAATTTCCTTTTGTGTGACAAGCAGGATTTATGAGATTTGAAGAACATAGGTGATGCAAAGAGGTTATAACTCCCACCTGAAAGACAGGGAAGAATCTAAAAACAAACAAACAAACAAAAAACAAAAAACAAAAACAAAACCAAGTAATGCCCAGCCCCAGTGAACCAGTTTCCCTGCGTTAGGCTCTTGTGCCGGAGCCAGCTACAGGTCCCATGAATTATCAGGTGTTTCTTTACAGAAGTCCTTCAAGTCAGTGGCAAAGGGCAGTGATTAGGGAGTCAACAGATTTCTATAGAAACTGGTTTTGTGAATTTTATCTCTACTTTCTAGTAAGTGTTTGTATAAGGAGAAAGTTTCAATATGAGACTTTCATTCTGTGTAGCGCCATGTGGAAATGAGGTTATAAAAAGAAGACTTAAGGGACATCTATCTGTAAAGATCAGAGATGACCGTGCTTTAATAATTATAATAATAAATTAATCATATAACTTATTAGGATTCGTGCTGACATTTTCATACATATATATGATACATTAATTGTGAGTTGCTAGGTGTACCGAAATCACTGAGCACTGTTAAACTGTGAACTTCTCCTGAATCAGAACAGTTGTGGAAAAGGGATACAGATGAAGGAAAAAGGCTGCTAGTAAATGGGGAGTGAGAGCAGGACTGGAGAAGCAATTCTTGGTTGTGGCTCATTCTTCTTGCTTTTAAATGGAGGAGAAGAGGGAGAGAGTGAACAATTTAAGACAAAGAAAAAGTGAAAGAAAGAGCAGTGACAGCAGATAAAACTGGGAGCAGAGAAGCCTTAGAAGTGCAAGGGAGGAAAGAATGGGTACCACTGGTGGGTGGATTTCTAGATGTTATACAGGAACTTAAAGGAAATACTACCTACTTCTCCATGAGGTAAAATCCTTCTGTGAGGATAAGTAAAGTGGTAAATAATTCACAGATTTTAAATTGTGCAAAGACAACTTGATCAATGGAGCTCAAGTTTAACACTGAGAGTTTGCACAGTCCGCTGTTCCGGAGACATCAAAACTATGATTGCACAGGACTACAAAAGGCAAAAGAAAGATCTGTGAATTCTCAACGGAAATTTGTTTTGCCTTTTCCTGTAGCTCCATTATTTCCAGCTCTCCAATTGGAGAAGGTCATTTAATCTGTTCAGTGGGGAATTGCATCACTGCCTTGTGAAGGGAGTGTGATGTCTATTACTGCACAAATACCTCAGCAAAAGGGTGTGGTCACGTCAGCAGCCACACCCTCATTTCCAGGGGGAAGGGAGGGGGGAAGGTCAATATGAAGCAAATAAATTCAGTTTCTTTTTTGCTTTTCTTTTCTCTGTTTATCTCTTAAGTAATTTAGGAGAGGGGCCTGGTTTTGAATTCATTTCAAACTAGCCTTTGTGCTATTGTTGTTTTGCAACTGCCACTGAACCTTCTTTACATTTCATTTCAAAACCAACATCTTAAGTCATTATCTTTTAGATGGCAGTCATATGGGAATGAACCTGTTATAAATTGCTGGAGAGCAGAATTTTCATTGCTATGGTGGGGGTTTTTTGCATTAAATAGAAATAATGCTTAGCATACAATACAACTTTTGTCTTGTTTTCTTCTCATTTTTTAAAATTTTTATTCTATATGGGTCTCTAGAAAACTAGTGGTGTTTGACCGGGAGGTTATATGCAAAATTCAAAGGTCAGAAAGCACGTGAATTGTTCATCCATATGGTCTGGGGTTCATGTATTAGAAATCTGGAGTATTTCATCTTGATGCTAAAGCCTGTGGAATGCTACAGGTATCCCAGCACACGGCGGAAGAAATGGGAGAAAACTGGCAAAGGCCATCCTTTCCCTCCCAGTTTAACTGACTGAGACAGAGTAATTTTGCTGGAAGAGTCCGCTGAGTCTGTAGGTCTCAGCTTGCTCCTCTAAGCCTTGCTGAGAGAAAGAGCTCTTGGAAGAGAATCAAGGCATGCAACTTCTGCTGCTCTCGTTTAAAACTTATAAAAGCAAATGATCTCCAGGGCACCAATCCTTTCACCTTGGTAAACATGCAACAAATCTACAAGAAAGAAAAGCCGAAACGCATCCCATTTCTCCCCCTGTAGCAACCCGGATACCTGGAGGCTGCAGACTGACTAATAGGTGCCTCAGAGTCTCTGCAGGAAGAGAAACGACCTAAGAAAACAAAAGAGACAGAAGTTTGAGGATAAAAAAAATTATGAATCCCCAGAAATCCCGAGTTGGTGTGAGTGGAAGGCCTGTTATTCCCCCTTGCCCTTGCTACACCGATGAAGATGCTCTGACAGAAACCAGCATAGGGTCCTAATAGCCATCTTAGTTTATTTTTAGTCTCACAACAGGATGCTGTGTTTTGTGTTGTTTTACTTGTTAATCAACCCCAGTTCCGTCCTATTTACAAGCAAGCACTCCCTCAACAACTTGCTGTGTCAGGAAACAACTTTGGGAGGCAATCTATTAAATGAGAGCTGAGGGATTTTTCTCCCTATAATTTTGTGTACCGATTTTAATTATCGATTGAAAATTGTTTGCAATACGCAGAAGGCAGAAGATGAAAATATAAGTACTACACAGAAACCTAAAGGATGTTTTTCTCCCAGGTCACACATTCCTTTTGAATTATCGGTACAGACGGTCAGTGCATTTGAGGACTCCAAGCAATCTGTAGTAGTGTCTTCATCTCTGGAAATCTAATATCAAGTCAACTCTGTGGCTCCTCGAGCCCTTATCAGAAAACAGGAGCATGAAAAATAGCATTTGATATATGGCCCCTAGAGAAAGTGGTGAGGCAACCAGGCACCAAATTACAGGAACATTCCAATTATGGATGTTACACCAAGATTTTAATCAATAAAGCTGTGACTTTCCCCACTAGAGATCCATCACTTCGAGAAATACCTGAACTTGCCTTTAAAACTCTGGGCAGTAAGAGAGGAGAGACGGGGAAATGAAGGGGGTTCAGTGTGTATCTAATCCTACCGTCTTTAAAGGAAATAAGAGAAATTCACTGTGGGACCAAAGTGATCATCTTTCCCAGTAGAAAGGGAAGGAAAGCTCCTACTCACGAGGACTCCATGGCTTCATGCTCTCTTTTTACGAATTCCTTGACAGTGTCAGCTTTTACCCATTAAGAAAGCTCCAGGGGCTTAGCAATGAATGCAGATTTGTTGGTTTTTTTTTTTTCTACCACCAACAAATGAGACAAGTAAATCTGATGGCCTGAATACCCCCGCCCCCCACACACCTTACTTTCCCACAGGTGGACTGTGATACTGAGGACCCCTCATTAAGAATACAATGAAATCTTGACAGGCCATAATTTCACAGCCACAGGACAAGGTCTTTGTATTACGGAAAGAATGGGCTCAGAACTCAGAGAAAGGTGGGATCCGAAACCCCACCAAACATTACGGACAAAAGGCAAGGCTCTTTGGTAGCTAGTGTCTGTGTCCGTGCAGGGCAAATGGCTGTGGGGTATAGTTTCATCAAGCGACCGATGAGAAGTGAGATTTTTAAATAAGATGAGTGGAATCAAATGATCTCAGTGAGGGACTGTTAAATGCCCCTGTCCATACTACTGTGTTACCAGTGCCTTTGGCCAATGAACTCCTTCCTAGAATCAGTCAGTAGTGTGGAGAATGAAGGGATGAGGGAGAAAAGGGAAACAGCCAGGCTTTGTCAGCAAGGAACGGGTCATATGGTGTCACCACTGAGCCTGTGTGGAACACTTCAAGAGGGCAGCTTCAGCAAACATTGGCACAGTGGGGAGGGGAATGAGAGGAAAGGCTCTTGGTGCTGAGGGATGCGGAGATGGGAGGAAAAGCCACCCTCTTCCCAATGTATAAACAGGGACCAGTGGTAGTGAACGTGGATAAGCAAACCATTAGGTTTTCTGGACTATGAAGTTACTTACATGGTTACCTACAGCTCAGAGTTGTCTTCCTTAAGAGCCTTCCAGTAGCTTCCTCTAAATGCTTGTTTCTTGCCAAAATGTAAAACCATGGATGTTTTCTACAATGTCAATTATCAGAGAGTGGTATAGGTGTCAAAAACTCCCATCACTGCTACCCAAAGCAAAGACAGACAACAGCAAACCTTCGAGTTGAAAATACTTCATCTACTGAAGTATGGTTTTTCTCTTCCACTTCCACTCATTACTTATTCACTTAGCAAATATTTATAACAATACAGGAATGCAGCGAGACTGTTTATTTCCAAAATTTTTTATTTTTCTTTCCGAGCTTCTTGTGACTTTCCTCCCAGTTAGCTGGAGGCTAGCGCATAGCCTCGAGGAAAAGTCGATTGTGGATATTTGTTTTTAATTTCTAGAACAGCCTCTAGAGAATCAAAAGGAAGGGCCTGAGGGGAGTGTCAATGATCAATTTCCAGGCCATAAAAATAGAACAGGGGAGAGAGGCTGAGGTGGGGCGGGGTCCCCAGCGGCCTGTAGACAGCTTCTGGCAAAGCTGCAAGCCACCCTGCGGCCCTAGGCGGAGGCTCAGTGAGGAAGAACTATCACAACGCTCTTTGTGAAAAATGAGGAGTGAGGGACTCCACCAGATGCCCTCCTCTTACGCCTCTGAACTTTCTGTCCCTCTGTCCCTTTCTACACTTCAGCTGACATGAACGAACTACCCCCTACCTCTTTTCACAGTCCCCAGACAAGCACAAGTCCTCAAAACAGGAACCAGGTTGTCCACACCCAGGCAGCAGGATTAGGGTGGAAAAAAATCAGGGCAAGGGGACCACTCTACACAGACAGGTAAGGAACCTTCTGCTTGGGCCCAGTAGTGACACAAATATGTGCTGTTCTTTACCAACAAAGCCTGGCTGTGGGAAGCCTTGTGTCTGTCTTTACCAGACCTGGGTGCCAGCATTTTCTCTGTTCACTTTAAGAACTCATGATATTGCTGCACCTCTCGAGCAAGGAGGGAAGGGGAGTATACAGCAAGAGAGAATAAGCAGAGGCCATCACATATTAGCAGTGAGACATAAAGGACTTTTCCCAAGCCAGAACTACCCCTGAACTGAGTCTGAAAGTATGCACAGCCTTTAGCTAGGGGGTGGAGCGCATTAGCGTTCCTAACACAAGCCATATAAAACAGCCACAAATTTACTGACTTCAAACAAGAAAACCAGGAACTAGGGCGATGACTCAGTCCATAAACAGACTGCCACACAAGCACAGGGGTCTGAGTTCAAATCCCGGGTACCCATGCAAAAAGTTACATGCCCAGCCCATGTCTGTATTTGCAGCTTTGGGCAGGTGGAGAGAGGTAGATCTTTGAAGCTCATTGGCCTGCCAGCGTCTCTGAAATGGTGGCCTCCAGGTTCAGTGAGAGACCCTGTCTCAAAAACAAAGGTGCGGAGCAGTTTAGGATAACCAACAGCAACCTCTGGCCTCTATATGCACATTCACACATACACACACACACACACATTAAATGCACATGAACACACAGAAACAAACCCAACAGCAGCAACAACAGAAACTTTCTAGTAACCTAAGTAGAAAGGCTGAAATGGTTTTACTGAGGTAAAGGTGTAGGCAAAGCTACATTCTTTACAGAAGCTGTGAGAGAAAGTCAAAAAAGTCAGAAAAAAAAGGATTATGAGTAAAAACATAAGTTGATAAGACTAAACCCAGTGGCACCATAGCAGGTATGATGGCAAATATCGGTTGTCAACTTGGCTACCTCTGGAATCGACTAAAACTCATATTTCTGTGCAAGCCATGGAAGAGTTCTCATAATTAGATTATTTAACATGGGAGGACACACCCTAAGCCTCAGTTACATCTCCTAGTGGCAGCCTTCATAGATGAGCATGGAGAATGGAAGTCTTTTCTCCTGTGTGACTGCCCTCATTCCCACTAGCAAGTTTGTCTTCCCCATTGCTGCAGGCAGATACTAACATAGACTTAAGGCCAGCAGCCCTCCAGGACTCTTACTGAACTCCAGAACCAAATGGGGGAAATGCTGAGACATCCAGCCTTGTGGACTGAACAATTACTGGGCTCTCAGCCTTCCTATCTGGAGCTAGCCATTGTTGAACTACCAGACCACAGCCTATAAGCCAGTGTAATAAATCCCACGTGCCTGCACACACACAGACATTCATTCCATCACTTCTCTTCCTTTAGGGAACCATAATACAACACAAATATTGTGAGAGTATTCAGAAGGGAGAGCAGAAAGGGGGCAAGGAAAAGCCTTGCATTCTACTTCAAGGACCTAGATTTTTAAATATGAAAACATTAAGTTGACACGTGTGGAGTTTAAGTGGGGACCCAACGTCATCAGACATTGAAATCACTCTGACTAATGTATCCTGCAGTATGCATAAAAGCCCAACAAAGCAGTGAGATTTGAAAAGAAGGAAACAAAGAAGTCTGTTTCTATGACCCAGGTGAAAAGTGACCAGAGGAGGAAGCATGTATGGATGCAAGAAAACTGCAGAGTGCCTACTTATAAGATGTGATGTCTGACGTTAAAACATGATCACCGAAGGGAAAGACTCAATGATGATAACAGGATAACACGTAGCTAGATGCTTGGTGATGCTCTGCCTGGTGCCTTTCAATGAGTGTGAGTGTAAAGGGGTTTGGGATCAGGTTTCAAGTAGATGAGGCATGGCAGTAAATTATATTTTATCCCCCAACACTGTGCCTTCATAACTGCCTTCCAAATCTCAGCATCTAACTACACAATGCCCAATTTGGAGGATAACTGGAATGCCTAACCAAAACCCCAACTCTGCTAGTTTTTTAATATGCCCAAAAGACACCAGTGAAGAAATCCTCCCAAATAGGTAAGGCAATGAGGCCAGTCATCTAGTCTGTAAAGAAGGAAATTGCCAAGGGCAGTACTGATTACCTGGCAGTGGCAAATGGCTTATCTGATTAGTCAGGAGTCGAGGGAGAGAGAGAGAGAGAGAGAGAGAGAGAGAGAGAGAGAGAGAGAGAGAAAGGCAAAGATAAGGAACCATTAACGGTATGGGGGTGGATCCAGAAGTAGGCACAATGTCTGTCTGAAGATCTTCCTATCATCTGTCAATACACAAAAGAGATCCACTCTGAAAGAGACACTAATTAGCACACTAGACAGGTTGTCTTGGACAGAAGATGTTATGTAGCCTATGTCATCAACCATGCCCAACGCTGAAGAAATATTGGCAGGATCACAGTCATGTTAGCCAGGATGGAAAATACAATAGCCTGACCATCATCAGTTCCCCATTTACTAATGCTCAGCGAGTTAATAGGCTCCTAACTTGACACAGCAGCAGCAACAAAGACTAAACTGCAGCCTCTCCATGGCCCCATCCTCTGCATGCATGCTGACAAGCCAGACTCTGCACACCTCCACCAGAGGGGCAGCACAATAGAGTTGATAGGAGAGGTTCAATGCTATAGACTTACACCAGTGAATGCTTTTTCTCCTCAAGGGATAGGGTCATACCAGAAGTTCAGTGTTGGTTTCTTTTGCTAATCAAAATTCTTCTCTGGAATTGAATGAAGGCATAGTGAGCACAGCCAGCAGGTATCTCTCTTCGCTTTAAGTTACTGCCCATTTCCTATGAGTTTCCTGAGCCAACTATCTAATGAAGAAAGGAGTCATTTTCTTAAGAAACCCATTTCTTTAAATCCAAGGGAAAAAACAAAAACGAGGGCAGTGGTTATGACCTGAGATCAACAGGGAGACTCCTGGAATAAGGATTTAAGGGTTGAGCCTCCCATCAGATAAACACCACATGAGGCAGGCCAGGGCAGGGTGCAGATGGATGGAAAGAGGAGAGGTAATGAATGCCAGTTGCTTCTCTAAGACCAAGGACTGTAAGCAGACCTGTAACTCACCCTACAGACATCACATTAGCAAATGGAATTCCAGGGGAGTCATTCCCAAAGGTTTAAATTTAATATATAAGAGAAGTAGGTTTGAACAACACCTCTTTTCTGAACTGCTGGCTGTGTTGTCTGATGGAAGGACCACAGCAAAGTCCTTCCCCAAGGACTGCCTCAGTTACAAGAAGCCAGTTTGCCCAAGATTACACCCATATTAAATCACCAGTCACTGAGGGTTTAAAAAAAATTCACACATGAGCTCCTTGCCACAATTCAAGACATCTCAGAAGAGCCATCTCATTGCAGGGCACCACAGGGACTGGCTGAAGGCTCTGCTGCAACCATACTGTAGTTTATTTTCTCCCATGTACAGCCTGAGTTCCTGCTGCCCATTAAACGTGTCATTCCTAAGCTCACTCCCAATAAATGGACTTCACACAAATCTAGTTCCAGGGTTTGCTTCCCATGGAATCCAAATTATACTTGGCTTCTTTTTCAGTTTTGGCATGATTCCGTCTATTATAAAGCTTTCTGTACATTTATAGCACTGTATAAATAAAAGCCCCAATTGCATAAGCTGGAATACTTCATACTCTTGGTATTATAAACAAGACCAAGTTACTGAGCCTTGTGGTTATTATTTCTAGGTAAGTCTAAAGCTAGTTATATGCCAACAAAACATAACACACACAAGAACTCCAAATAATAAGATATATTCTGTCTAGAGCACAACCTAAAATGTTTTTGAAATAACTTATTTCTACATATCACACTCTTTTGAATGCTTTTCAGGATAAGATTCATTTTAATTTTTGTTTATGCTTCTGTATCTCTCTTGGATTTGGTCTGCACATACCAGCTCCAATTGCACAGAGAAAACTTTTGCTCTATGATTTTGTACTTCTATTATTATAAATGTTTCTTAAAATATATGTTTAAAATGTGTTTTATTATATCCTGCTCTATCACTGCAGAATGATCCTTCAAACTGAACTACAGTGGATGATGCCTCTGGTTAAAGATAAGAATGAAGAGACCAGGTATGTTTTCCTAGAATCAACCTGAGAGAGAATTCTGAGTCACTCTAACCTGAGTGTCATCTGTTTCTCACATTTTCAGAAGTGACATAGACTAACATTTTTACATCATCAGTGTCCTTGACCTTGTTTTTATTGCTACCATGATCTCTTTAAAAGCTTTTCTCAAAGCTGTCACTCTCAAAGTGTGAGTCTCGGCTTTTCATCCCCTCTGCCAATGGTGATTTTTATCCAATCTTAGAAATTAACGTCACCATTTACTTTATTGATCAAGTCAAACCTATATTTGATTCATTATTTCTCCACACCAAATATAATCCATCACCATGGTGTGTCACCTGTCTCCAAAATGTACCCTGAAACTGCCATCGCTATCAGTCATCACTGTCTTCATCCTTGCCAGGCTCCGTCTGTTATGTCCTGCAATAACCTCCTAGACGGTCTTCCCACCTCCATTCCAACCCCTTTCAGGACCCATAACCATCAGTGAACAAAAATGTTTTAATGTAAGGCAAAACACATTATGATTCCACTTAGTCCCTAATGCTTCCTATTGATCATGCAATGAAATAGCGGCTCCTTATCATAGCTCACAGGCTATTTTCTCTACCCTTTCTCCTCCTCGGCTCATGTCACATCATATCACATCTTCTTTACTCTCCAACCTCAGACACTTTGTCTTCGGTTGCTATTGTACTTTTTGATCAAATGTGCCAGTTTGCTTTCTATCTCAAAACACCTGCCCTGTTCCTTCAGTCTGAAAGGTTCTGGCCATTGCTTCCTGTCACTTGCTAATGCAATCAATAGGTCTTAACTCAACTCTCATCAACAAGAGACTCTCCGATCAGCATCAAAATAGGCTATGGTACTCCTCGTCCTAGGAATACATTAATTGATTATCTTATTTAGTTCTTATAAACTCCTTACTGTTATTTATTCTAATTACCTGACTATTTTTCTCTTCATGGTACATGAAAATAGGGACCTTTTCTGGCTTCTTGAGGTTGACATATTAAGATTTTACCATACCTACACAGTACTTGGTGCTCATTAATATCTATCAAATAAATACACCAAAAGTTGCAAATAAAATATTATAAATATGAGCTGTGAAATGAATATATTTGTGATATACCAAATATAATATATAAGCATAATATAAATATACAGACAAACTTACAGTTTTTTTACTTAGTGAAAACGCTGCAGTATAATTAGAATGGGACTTACACTAACACAATGTGTATTAAAAATGAAACAGTACTCTGTAGCATTAGAAATTAAGCAAGTGCACATCAAAACTACTATAGGAAATCACTTCACACTTGATAGAAAAGATATTATCCAGAAGACAAAGGACAACAATTATTGGTAAGGACAGGGCTAAAAGGAACCTTGTACAATGTTGGTGAGACTGTTTTTGAACAGCTGTTACAGAAAATGGCATGGAAATGTATCAAAAATGAGAAGTAAAACTACCATATCATTCTGAAATCTTACAGTTTTTTCTTTTAAGGCAAGGTCTCGTGTATTCCAGGCTAGCCTCAAACTTTCTATGTAGCCAATGATGGCCTTTAACTTCTGATTCTTTTGACTCTACTTCTTAATATTCATTCAAAGAAATGAAATAAGTATCTCAAAGAGTATCCTCAATCCATTGTGAATTGTAGCATCATGCCCAATAGCTAATATATTAAATTAGTATGTATATTGATATATAAAGAAATACAAGATAAAATACATATGTGCACATGCATCCTAATTGTGTGCACACACACATATATACACACATTCACACACACATATATACACGCATACACTCACACACACACTCACACATATACACACACACACACTGTAATGTTATTTGGTATTTTAAAAGAAGGAAATTCATGATGCATTGATGGTATGGTGTTGAGCATGGCTACATTCCAAAGAAAAGAAACTCCATCATCTGAAACATCACAAGTGAACCTGAACATTGCATTATGCAAAGTAGGCCAAACAAATACTGCCTGCTGACACTTATATGTGGAATCTAAAAATGTCACAGTCATAGAAACAGGAAGTACAACAGTGGTCTCCATGTAAGAGGGGAGTGGTAAAGGTGAAGACATGTTGGCCAAGGGTGTAAAGACTTAGATATGTGGGTTGGATAAACTCTGCAGACCTCATACACTGCCTGACGACTCTGGTTGATAATGTTACAGTGCGTTTGAAAATTTCCAGGAATAGAATGTAAGTTTTCTCATCACATACAAAAAAGAAAAGATAAACATATAAGGTATGTTAATTAGTTAGAATAGGACATTTGCAGCATACATATATTAAAGCTTCCTACCATGCGCTTGACTATTTTCAGCTTCTACTTGTCAGTTATGTCTCAGTACAGATTTGTAAAGAAGTCTGTAAAAAGTACAGATTTTAGCCTTCTTGGTTGTTTTCTTTGCACATATGTGGACACATTGCAAACTGTTTTCCCAATTCTGAGACAAATACATTTTTCTCATGTTTTAAGTGTCCCTGTGTGTTATAATCCACATAGTTAATCTAATTTAATGATGTTTCTTACATTTCACACATTAGGTTCAGGATTAAATATCTGTTGAGTGAGCCCCCTGCCTTGTAAACAGAGTGACAGTGTGGGTCTATGAGGCAAGCAGAGGCAGAGGTGGATCACAGAGGAGCTGCTCTGTGCTGGGTCACCTCGCTAGACCAGCTAGAAAAGGAACTGAGCCCTGACCATGATCTCAACACCAAGCTCTGACAACCAATTTAAATGATATCTGGGTTAGAAAAAAAAAAAAAAAAAGAACCAGTGTGACTGAAACTTCAACATTGTAAATGAAAAACCTTCTAAATTATAAATTAAGATTTTTCACATAATTACAGCTCTCTCTTTGAGTATTTTTAATAGCCTTGGCGGTGTCTCTGAAATCCCCCTTCTATACATCCTTTAATTTGTTCTACTTTATTTTTTTAAGTGAGAAAAGCCACTAGTACTTAATTTTCATATTCAGGCAATGTTAACACCTAAGAAGTGTAGAGTGGATTCAAGTTCACACCTCTTCTGCTGCTATTAGTTAGGTGAGGAACATTTAATTAAAGCAGTGAGATTTAATAATTTCTCAGAGTCTTCTTATCTGTGCTCTGAACACACCTCAGGCCTAGAGATAAAACTAAGTCCCAGGGTACCAGAAGGAATCAGAAATAGCTTTCCTGGTTTTCATCATCCCAGCACCTCTAAGTGGCCGATAGGAAGTAGGGGCAGGGAAGTTTCCAGATGAACAAAGAAACTCAATACAATCTCTTGATCTTAGGTGAGTGGTAATGGGACTTCCTTGCATGTCTACTTGGTTGGTTTTGCTATCATTCAATCCTAGTTTGAGACAGATTTCTAAAGCCTAGTCATGTTTCAGAAGAAAGAATACTACCATAAGTGAAGAAATGGTAGCATACTTCTTACATTTAAGATTCGATTTAAGCAGGCTAACTCAGTATCTCTTTCTGAACGCCAACAGCAAGCAGGATATTACTCTACATAATTAAGATTGGTAAATCATCAAAGCAGCAAAGCCTAATATCGTGTGTTTTAATTTCCAAAATTAAAAATAAAAATACTGAATATTTACATGATGTTTCTTATGTAGCAAGCTCTACTCTAAGCTAATTTCACATGTTCTCATTCTTTTAACATTCATGAGAGGCCCATAGCTTGGGCAGTTCCCTCCAGAGAACTGAGTTCGTGAGTTGTTGAGACCTAAAGCCTGTGTGTTCAGTACGGCTCTGCAACACCTCTTATGTTCTGTGCCGCTTGTGCCTGCTCGGTTATAATGCAGACAGCCAGGAGAAGTCCTCATTTTCCATTACATGCATTTTGAATAAATAAGACAATCTAAAAAAAGCCGTAGTTTCAAACAGTGATGAGAAGGGCAGACAAATCAATGCCTGTAAAAACAGCACATGCGGGACCACTAAGAACATCTTGAGAGAGATGACTGATGGAGTAAGAATTGAATGATGGGGGAAACGGGGTGCACCTGCAACAGTGGGACCAGTGTGTACAAAAGCGCACGAAGCGAGGAGCACGCTGAGCACGCTGGCGAAGCTCTGAAGAGCAACCTGAGTTGAGACCGGAGACAACACTGACCTGTTCTGTGACCTGATCCCTGGCCAGGCTGTGGAGAACAATGTAGGTCATAACAACAGGTGAGGATTTTATTTCCAGAGCAATGGGAAGCCACATTAAATTAATAGAGACACAATCTAAGTTTATAAAAGACTCTAGATGAAGGGAGAGAAAGGGATAAGCAGAAGCCCTAATTTAGGGTACTTGGCACTTTTCTTAATTTGTCCATTAATTAATTTTTATTTTCTCATGTTTGCATCGTCTAAAATAAGCTTAAAAGTGGGTGGGTTGTTATCATGCTACCCACACATTTCCGGCATATGCTCATTAGCAGAAATGTTCCACCATGGAACTGTAGAGCAACTGCTCTGAACCCTACAATGAATTGTAAACGGAACCAATTCCAAATGTGGAGGAGGGAATAATACGGAAGGACAAATGGCTTCACAGGCAGTAATGAGACCGGCCTTCCAGATGCACAGGGCCCTGACTTCACTTGAAGGTCACCCGTCTTCACACTGGGGGTGTGGTATTCCATTTGATGGCTTTTACTTACTGTTTTGTTTTGTTTTTAATTTCTGGTTTTCATCTCATGAAGTCTCACAGGTGTTTGAAGGAAATTCTACAGACTCAGAACTATCAGCACAATCAGAACAGATACAACAGTACTGAGGGTCTGAGTCCTCTGTTACATGGCATTGGCATATCATGAAGAGATCAAGGGGTCTAGACAAGCGCCACAGTGGTCAAGGCATGTTGGCACAGAAGCTCCTTAAAATAGGAGCTTGTGCAGAAGTAGATACCTAAGACAGATATTTTACTGTCTGTATGCCCTCTCTCCCAGACCTCAATAATTCAACAATCAGGCTTCTAACTGGACATGTCCAGGAGAAACCATTTGTTTTCATACAATGTTGTGTTAATTCCATAATATTTGTGCTGTTTACTCAACAACAATCAACTGCACGGCTAGAACATGCCCCTCCCTGTGAGAGAACATTTTATTTTGCTAGAGTAGCTGCCTGGGCCAGACTAGCTCTGTTAGTAAAACACCACCTACCTTAGTCTGGTCAGTTGTAAAGCAGGCTATTGTCCTAAAGCAGACACCACACAATAGAGGGGAGCTTGCCAGTGAACACTGCATGACTGGCCAACGGCCTAGTAATAGGGGCATTGTATTCAGACACTCAGGGTGATTATTCTTCAACACAGAGCAATACAGCATCTACTTTGGAGAGCATATAAGAACCACATGTTCTTATCTCAAGGAGAAATGATGACTACCATACCCTCATCTGAAATAATTAGTAACAAAATATCTAATAAACCTAATAAGATCTCCAGGTTTTTTTTTTTAATCTTTTAACCATGTAACTTTTCAGTTGGTCTTAACTGATTATAAAGCTTACAAATGAATTTACAAAATACAATTAAAACATTCAGATCGTTCATAGGATTTACTGTACCTGCCCAAAGTTTGGTTATGAGTCTCAGCATCTGCTTTGATACAATGCTGGGTAGAGTCTTTCTGAAGCCCTCTGTGGTAGGCTCCTATCCTTTTTCCTGTTTTCTCCCTCTTCCAATGTCCATCCTGTTTGTCTATGAAAGAAGAGGGAGATAGTAAGATCTGGAGGGGCAGGAGATCCACAAGGAGAGCAACAGAACCAAAAAATCTGGGCACAGGGGTCTGATACTCCAACCAAGGACCATTCATTGAAAAAACCTAGAATCCTTGCTCAGCTGTAGCCCATGGCAGTTCAGTATCCAAGTGATGTCCCTAGTAAGGGGAACAGGGACTGTCTCTGACAGGAACTCAGTGGTTGGCTCTTTGACCACCCCCCCAGGGGGTAGCAGCCTTGGCAGGCCACAGAGGAGGACAATGCAGCCAGTCCTGATGAGACCTGATAGGCTAGGGTCAGATGGAAGGGGAGAAGAACCTCCCTTATCAGTTGATTTGGAGACATGGGAGGAGTTGAGGGGTGGAGGGTGCGATTGGGAGGGAATGAGGGAGTGGGCTACAGCTGAGATACAAAGCGAATGAGCTGTAATTAATATAAAGTTTAACTAAAAAAATCAGATCTATAAAATCGCAAGTAAATTGTGATGTTTTTAGACAAATTTTCATGATAATTTGAACACATTTTTGTTGAAAGTGCTCGTAACATCACTGTAATATCTAGCTCTGATTTCCTTACCTTTGGAGGGAATGGGGCTACTTCAATGTTTTTGGTGATTCTTTTCTTGCAAGAAAGAACTGAAGGGCCATGAAAATGGCTTAGTGGGTAAAAGTGTCAGAGGCTGCTAACGCTGACCTCCTACCCACACACTGAAAGGAGAGATCTGACTACACACTTGTCTTCTCACCTGCACACATATAATGTGACAACACATGCACAAGCACACATGAGTATGAACATACACACGGGGATACTGAGACACGTGAACATACAGGTACAGGGATACAAAGTAACTTAACATGTAGTGAAACGTTTTAAACAGAAAAAAAATAAATTACATTAGCCTAATTTTCACACTTAAAAAATATTCTCTTTATTTAAAGAAAAAAACTGACCAACTCAGCTATCACCCAGGCCTTGATCCAGGGTTTTGAGATGGCCCACCCAACATCTGTCTCATCTCTGAACTGCTGGAGCACTTGAAAGGGCCTGTCCTAGAGATCCAAAGCGGTAGGATCTCCCTGACACAGGTCAAAGACAGGATATCCCAAAGAAATCCTTGTGAGGTCCCAGTATGGACAGTGTAGCAGAAGCCAGAGGTCTCCAAACAGACCAATGACTCACTGCAATGAACATTTGCAAGTAGAGATGTGCGGACAAAGGATATACTGTGTGATACACTGTGACACTGCAGCTTCCACAGTGGGGTGGCAAGGCACTCATGATACCAGGGTACACGATGTGACACTCACAAAATCAACACAAGTTTTGTTTAAATAAAAGACTTCCATTCCTATTCACGAATCCCATTGTCACTACAGCGGGTCTCCATCCTACATGTATATATCTATATATAATAGTGTTCTTATTTAAGTCATCATAAATATTCCTTTTTAGGAAGATTGTTTGCTTTTTTCTTTATTTTTTAAAATCTTCATACATATATCTTCATCATATCTCACCCCTACTCTCTCCCTCTAAAGCATCTTGGCTCCTGCCCAACACATCTCCCTCCTTTCTGACCCATGTCCTCTTTCTCTTCTTTTGTTGAAAACAGTTTCCCCCCTCACATAATGTATCCCGATTATAGTTTCCCCTTCCTCTACTCCAGCTCCTCTCCAGCTCCTCTCCCACTGAGATCCACTCCCTTTCTGTCTCTTATTAGAAAACAGATATGTTCCCAAGAGATAATAAAATAGAATAAGATAAAACAAAAAACTAAATATCAGAATTGGACAAAACAAACAAACAGAAAGGAAAGAGAAAACGCAACAACCCACTCGTTTGCACACTCAGGAAGCTCATAAAAACATTAAACTGGAAGCTATAATACGTACGCAAAAAAAAAAAACCTGCAGGGAAAAAAGAGAGAAGAAATATATATATATATATATTAATATTTTAAAAATAAGATACAAATTTAAAAGGTGGATGAGTCCAGATATGACATTATGAGGTAAGGAACCAACCATTCCTGTTGTGTGTACACTACTGGCCATGCAGCCCACGGTAAGAGTACTTTTTTTGTCCATGTTCCATGAGCTGTGTATATGTTGTCTTCAGCAGTGGGGCCTTGATGTCAGTTTCTGGAGAGCAACCCATAGTCTTGGCAATAGTCTGGCTTGTTTGGGGATTTTCATTTGACCTCTTTGGCCATCGATTCAATTATATGTAAGCCAATCCCATTATTGGAAACTTCCTTTGGTGACAAGAGATGGCCAGTTGAGGCTCAGTCTCCTCCATCTTTGGGTGGCTTCATTTAGACCACCTCCATATATGTATATATTTTAGGAAGCCTCGATTGTGTTATGTTTCCCTACAGCCTCTCAAATAGACCTTAATTTTCGCTGTCCCTCTTCATATGTCCTCCCTCAACCCTACTCTCTTCCCCTCCCCACGTGATCCTCCCTTTCCAGCTCCTCCCATTCATCTGTAAATATCTACTTTCCTAGGGAGACGTATCTCTCTCCCATAGTCCTTTATACCTAACCTCTGTGGTTCTAGGGATTGAAGCTTAGATATCATTGATTTAACAGCTAATGTCCATATATGAGAAAATGCATACCATATTTGTTTTTCTGGGCCAGGCTTACCTCATTCAGGATAACTTTTTTTCTATTTCCTCCTATTTACATGAAAAGTTCATAGTTGTTCTTAAACATCTGAATAATAATTCATTGTGGAAATGTTTTCTTTATCCATTCTTCTGTCAAAGGATATCTATGTTGTTTCCAGTTTCTGGATATTTTGAAGGCAGCAGCAATGAATATAGTTGAGCAAGTATTCTTGTGGTAGGGTGGTGCATCCTTTGGGTATAAGATCAAGAACTGTATAAGCTGTATCTTGAGGTAAATAGATTTCCATCTTCCTAAGGAACTACCACACTGTAAATATTGTTTTTATTTCCTCAGAGGAGGGGATGAGATGAGAACTATACCCAAGATTTTCTAATATATGGCTAGGGCTGAGACTAGAGTGTTTCTATCTAAATATCTCCAAGCCTATGCTTGGAAGCTTCTAGCCTTCATACAACCTAATCTACAAGCCCGGACCTTGAAGACTTCAGCTTCTAGCCTCCATCTGCTAACCTAAGCCTAGAATGTTTTCAGCCTCTGAGATTTACTGCTGAATAAGCTCATCCTTTCTAGTTCTTTCTGAACTCTTGACTGCCTGGTTCAGTTCAGCTGTTCAGGCTCAAAATTCCTCTCCAAGATGACTGATTCAAACTGGCTTCTCTATGCTTCTCACTGAATTGTTCTGCTATGAAAAACTGCCCTGGAAAAACTCCATAAACTGAACAGCATGAACTCAACTGAACTGAACTGTACCCAACTGTACTGTACTCCTGAACTCGTGAGAGCTGGGCATATCCTATCTCTGATTCATTCTGTCAAATCTTTCTCTGATTTGTCACTTTGTTTGTCCTTCCGTTAGACATCATTGTTGAGGATGAAAGGTGTGTACTAAAGGTACTAGGTCTTTGAATGCCAGAGTAACCATATTGTTGGATTAAAATTCCTCCATACCACATTGATATCCATCATGGCTGTCCAAGTTTGCAGTCCCACTAACAATGGATCAAAGTTCCCCTTACTCGGCATCCTCACCAGCATGAGCTAACACTTGATCTTAGTCATTTTGATGGATATAAGATGAAATCTCAAAGTAGTTTTGATTTGCATTTTCCTGAGAATGTTGAACATTATTTTGTTTATCAGCCAATTGAATTTCCTCTTTTGAGAATTCAATATTTAGATATGTACCCCATTTTAAATTGAGTTACTTATTGTCTTGATATATATTTCTGAGTTCTTACATATTTTGAATATTAGTCCTCTATTGGATGAGGTCCTGTTTATTAACTGTTGATGTTAGTGCCTGTGTTAATGGTGTTTTGTTCATGACGTCTTTTCTTGTGCCAATGAGTTCAAAGCTGTTCCCCACTTTCTCTTCTATCAGGTTCATTTTTTCTGGTTTTATGATGAGGTCTTTGATCCATCTAGAGTTGAGTGTTGTTCAGAGTGATAAATATTTGGATTCTTCTACATGCAGCAGTCCAGACTGACCAGCACCACTTCTTGAAGATGCAAGGTTTGTTTATTTTCCCCCAGTCTGTGTTTTTCTAGCTTCTTTATCAAAAATAATGTGTACATAGGTGTGGTAGTTGGAAAAGGAATGTCCCAGATAGGCTCAAATATTTGAAAGCATTGTCACCAGGGAGTGGCAATTCTTGACTGATTAGGAGGTATGTCTTTGCTGGAGGAAGTGTGTCATTGGGGTCTCTTCACAGCAATAGAAAACTGGTGAAGATGTAATTCAGTAAATGGGCAATGTTCCAGCCCCAGCAAGCAGCAGAACTCAGCAGCTTCAGCTACATGGTTCTGGCTTTAGAGTCAAGGAAGAAGAAAGGGGTTATGGAATCTCCATCTATGACTAAGAGAAGCTGCTGAGGGTAGGCATGAGTCAGAGGCATCCCTGTATAGAGACCTAAAGAAAGAATGGTGTGAAGCTGTGAAGGTGAAGTCTGGATTGCCTTTGAGACCCCAAAATGCTGGCGATGCCAGAGCCATGGGAAAACTGCCAAGGAGAACTGCTAACTGGAAGTGGAACCAGCCCAAGGGGAAAATGTGTGCTGCAATCAACCAAGATGAAAGGAGTTGGAGATCTGAAGAACACTTTGACATCAGACAAGGAGATGCAGACTCTGGGTTTTCAGTCTTTGCTTTGATGCAGTATTTCTTCACTGTGATCCCTTTTGGAATGGTAATGTACTTCCTGTGCCACTATACATTGGAACTATGTGACCTGCTTTTCCATTTTGATTTTATAGGGGTTACAGCTAAGAGTTTTCATGAGTCTGAGAAAAAACTTTGAAATTTGGACATTTAAACAGTGCTGATACTGTGATTGACTACGGCGACTTTTAAAGTTGAACTAAATGCATTTTGCATCATATATGGCTACAAGCCTTTGGAGGCCAGGGAGCAGAATATGGTGGTTTGAATAAGAATTGGCTCCAAGAGGTCCAAGGGGGAGCGGCACTATTAGGAGGTGTGGCTTCGGAGTAGGTGTGGCTTTGCTGGAGATATTCACTTCCTGCTGGCTGCAGATCAAGATATAAAACTCATCTCTTTCTCCAGCACCATGCTTCCCAGAATGATGATAACAGACTAAACATCTGAAGCATAAACCAGACTCAATTAAATGTTTTCCTTTATAAGAGTTTTAGGGAGCCTTCCACAGATGTCCTCTGAAATACTCCACCAGCAGAAGATTGGAGCAGATGCTGAGACTCACAGCCAAACTTTGGGCAGAGTGCAGAGAGTCTTATGGAAGAGCTGAGAAATAGAGGGACCCAGAGGAGACAGGAGCTCCACAAGAAGACCAACAGAGCAATAAATCTGGAACCAGGGGGACCTGTGGAGGCTGATGTACCAACTAAGGAGGAGACCTAGCCCCCTTCTCAGATGTAGCTGATAGGAAGTTCAGTATCCATGTAGGTCCCGTAGCAAGCAGAGTAGGGGCTGTCTCTGATATAAACTCCATTGCCTGCTCCTTGGTCACCTCCCCCTAAAAAGGCAGTCTTCCCAGGCCACACAGGAAGAGGATGCAGGCAGTCCTGAAGAGACTTGATAGTCTGGGGTCAGTTGGTAAGAGAGGAGGGCTCCCCGTTTTTGAGGACTAGGAAAGAGGAAGGAAAGAGGGAAGGAGGGACAAAGAGGAGATGAGGGAAGGGGCTATAATAAGGGTGTAAAGTGAATTAATTGTTAAAAAAATAAAAAATAAAGTTACCATGGTCACTGTGTTTCTTCACAGCAATAGACACCATAACAAAGACAGTGGGTTACTGAAGTCTCCTACTATCAGTGTGTAAGGGTCAATATGGTATTTAAGCTGTGGTAGTGTTTCTTTCACAAAAGTCAGCGCCTTCGTGTTTGTAATGTTAAGAATTGACATATCATCTTGGTGGATTTTTCCTTGGATAAGTTTGTAGTGTCCTTCCCCATGTCTTCTGATTAGTTTTGGTTTGAAATTTATTTTTTTAGATATTGAAATGGCTCTACTAGCTTGCTTCTTAGGTCCATTTCCTTGGAATATTTTTTCCAACCTTTTTACTCTGAGGTAAAACTTGTTGTTAAGGTGTGTGTGTGTGTGTGTGTGTGTGTGTGTGTGTGTCTTGCTGGCCTGGGATTATTTATTCCTTGTATTTCCTTCAGTATGGTTAACCACTTTAGGTTGGAGTTTCCCTTCTAGATGCTTCTGTAGCCTGGATTTATATTTATATTTATTGCTTAAATTAGGCTGTATCATAGAATCCATTATTGTGATTGAAAGTTTTGCTAGGTATAATAGTCTGGGCTGGTATCTGTGGTCTCTTGGCATCTGTAGAACATCTGTCTGGGCCAGTCTTTTAGAAGTCTTTTAGAATCTCTATTGAGAAGTCAGGTGTTTTCCTAATAGGTTTGCTTTTACATGTTACTTGAACTTTCTTCCTTGTAGCTTTTAACCTTCTTTCTTTGTTCTGTGCTTTGATTGTTATGTGCTGAGAGGACTTTCTTTCCTGGTACAGTCTATTTGGCATTCCATATGCTTCCTGTACTTTGTTAAGCATCTCCTTCTTTGGGTTAGGAAAATTTTCTATGATTTTTGTTGAAATTACTTTTTGTGCCTTAACCTGTTTCTTCTCCTTTCTTGATTCTTATTACTCTGTTATTTGGTCTTTTCATGGTGTCCCAGATTTCCTGGATCCTGGATGCTTTAGATTTAACATTTTCTTTGACTGGTGTATCTGTTTCTTCTAACATGCCTTCCATGCCTGACAGTCTCTTTTCCATCACTTGTATTCTTTTAGTGAGGCTTACCTTTGAGTTCCTGTTCAAGTACCTAAAATTTTCATTTCCAGATTTCCTTCAGTTTTGGTTTTCTTTAACAATGATATTTTTACTTTAGGGCCTTGAACTGTTTTATTCATTTCCTTCTACTCTAATTTTGTGTTTTCATAGATTTCTTCAACGGATTTATTCATTTCCTCCTTAAGGATATCTATCATATGCATAAAGGCTATTTTAAGGTCTTCTTATGTTTCAGCTATGCTGCAATACTCAGGGCCTACTATGGTAGAGTTGCTGGGCTCTGGTGAAGACATACTGTCTGGCTATTATTGATTACGTTATTATACTTATTTCTAGGTATCAGGGTTTGAGATGATTGTAATTCTAGGTGCTGATATCTAGTGTTTGTTGAGTGGGTGTTTTGTTCCTTGGTTTCTGTTGTCCTTTCTGATTTGTAGGTGGGTGTAGTGACTGTATGTTGCCTGGTGTGGGATTCTTCTGGTATCCTGCTAGCTGTGGCCACTGGAGGTTCCAGGTAAAATGTGTTTCTACATATTGGGAGCTGACACTTAGAAATGAGGATGATCTAGGAAGGGTCCTGAGGTCCTCCACAGGAGGAAGCCAAGCAGAGTGTTTTACCATGATCTGCCTAACTGGAATGAGTCCAGAGAGTGAGGAGAGGTCAAAGTAGATGCTCTGTTACAGAGCTAGGGATGACACTTCGAAATTGGACTTGGAGGAATGGAGGAAGAGGTGAAGAGTTGAAGTTAGCTTAGTTGCTCAGCTGGCCTGAGCGATCTGTGGGTTCCCAGGGAATGCTTGCTAGAGTTAGGGGCTAGGCTAAAGCAATGAGCTGGGGGAAGGTTGTTAGGAGAGAAATATCTGTGCAACACACTGAGATGGGAGCAAAGCAGGAAGGAAGTCTGCTGCAGGGGGTGAGACTAGGGGCGTGGCTTAAGGGTAGAGAAGAGAGAAATCTGAAGTTAGCCTGCCTGCTTTCCCAGCTGGAGTCACGTCCGTTGTGTCGTTGTTGTTGTTTATAACCATTAAATCCAGTTAGTACTCATCTTCACAAACTTCCTAGCAACACCCTCCCAAGGAAGATTTACTCCCCCTCCCCTATCAGCCACTGACTGTGAATAGCTTCTTAACTAGGAGTAGGGTCTTAGGATACTCTCTGCCTCAGATCATTTTTGCACTAGGACAAAAATTTTTAAATAAGAATATGTTAAAGATGAAAGCCATTTTAAAATTCTAAACTAATTAAAATAGATTTTAAACACATGACTATCAAAGTGATATGAAAAGAACAAGTGACCAACTTCAGTTGCTTTTCAGATATGAAGCCTCCAGAGAGGACAATCTGAATTTTCCTCTCAATTATTTGACTAGCTTTGATACACATTGTGAAATGGAAAAGAATGAAGCTGCCCATACCCTCAACCTCAGCTTCATCCAAACAAGCACAAAGTGTTCTCTAGATACCTGAAAATTATAAGAACGTAACTGCTGTTGCTCAAATCGCCATCTCCTGGAACTCCCTGAAGCCTATGCATCCATTTTAAATAGCTTTTACATGATTAGTCATACCCAAGATATTTCAGGTAATTATACAAGATACCTTAGACCTAAGCAGGGTTTTAGTGCTTGTTCAATCTTCCATTTTCAAGAAACAGCCCTCAGACGATGTTTGGTCATCTACCTGTCTCTGAATCTCAGACTCCAAAGTACTCTCAACTAGTCACCCTGAGGATTCAGGGTGAGTCTTTACTGGACTGCCAGAGTTGCTCTAAGGACAGGTTATGAGCAAAACTGCTAACTTAGTGCAATGTGGGCCTGTAGGGGGCACTGGATTGGGTAGTGTGAGCACTCACTTTATTCTGAGATGATGAAACCTGGAGCCACAGCAGTTCTTTTGCTCCACCAGGACTAAGAAAGGATGGAACAGAAAATAGGTACGCACGAAGACAAGAAAAACCAGTGGCCCAGGTAAGTTCATTGCTTCATTTCTCCTCACATATACTGGCTTCAGTTGGTTTCATCCCATTAACAGAGAAAAATGTCCTACTTACACAAGTCTTTTTTATGTCAGTAGAATTTCTGGTCCAGACATGGTGGCACCTGCCTTCAGGCATAGCACTTAAGAGCTATAGAAAGGAAGAGAGAGAGTTTGAGTTATTTGGATTACATAGAAGACTGTCTCAAGAAAACACACACACACACACAAAACCCCACAAATAAACAGTAAGGAAATAAATATACGCACTTCTGAGTAATGAAATTATTATTAACTCTGAAATTTAATTAGACTAATAATTTAAGTGTGAATTGAACGTCTTTTAGAATCTTAGTCTCTACAGCCGAAAGCTTTGGGACCATACACACCACGGGTCCATCTGGTTGCTCTTTCTCCCATCATGCTCATCAGTAACTCGTTCCTCCCTTTGCAAATTACAAAAATGCCAGAAGAATCCTGCTGAATCTAGCTAGTGGGTTTCAACATAAAAATAATTGGTTCAACCACAAACTGGAAGGGTTTCATCTAAGCTAGGCTAATAATAGCTGTATAATATTTTTTCTGTCCTTTAATCTTAGTTACTTACGACCATAAATGTTTTAAGTATTCTTAGCCTTTCCTCAGACCCTTACTCACCATGGCCACCCTCTACCTCCTTAAGCTCAGTGCTTTGTTGGTTTCCTTCTTTTGTTCCCTAATCGTACAAACACCTGGACTTTTATCCCCCACCCCCAAGTATCTGTGTGTGCACAATGTCTGTGTGTACAAGTGCATTCACATATGTGTGCATATGCGTGACTATAGTTATGTTGCATAAATAAATTTACATCTGTATGACTAGAACCAATTTCACGATCTCCTAAATATTGTCTATACTGAGAATCCATTGGGGTGACCTGGATGCCAGCTTTTATAGTATCATAATTACAAGCTCAGTTTCTATTTATTGAGTGTTTACTATGTGTCAAGCTCTATCCTAATTGCTTCAGCTTTATTGGCTGTCTAATCCCCTTAACAACCTCGGAAGTAAATACTATTATCCTCACTTTACATATAAGGGAACAGAAGCATGAGGAGGGGAAGGTCACTCTCCAGAACACAGATGAGCTGAAACTCAAGCCCAATCAGTCTGAGGCAGAGCCTAGGCTCATAACTGCCATGCCTGTGAAACGCAGGCCCCTGAAAAACATTGTCCATAAATAAGCTCTTGCTTACACTGATATATATAACATTACAGCATATAAAAAGCTTTTATATGAAAATGCCCTATTAAACTAATGGTTAATTTACCATTATTCTCATTTTACAAATGTACCAAAAAAAATCAAAGATTAATGGCCTTATTTACCCAAGGTCATTAGACTAATGAATGGTGAATCCACATCGCCAACCAAGCAGAGGAAATTTAGATCAGAGGACTGCTTTCCCATGGGCTCTTTGTCTAGAGATAAATGTTTAAAACTTTGATAAAAAAAAAAAAGCTGGCCAAACTCATTCTCTGTAACTTTATAGCATTAAATGGCAGCCTCTGGGCTATCTGGGGGATGTTAGCATTAATGATCAATTAGTATTATAATTTATTTTATTTTCAGTTTTCAAATTGATGTCACAGTCTCTACCAAAATTGTTTCCTCCCTTCTTCCTTAAGGTCCTCTGGCTTTCAATAGCAGGGCTTGAGTCTGATTCCACCACCAGACGAATGAAATGAACAGGATCGAAGGTGGAGTCCACCAGTTCTTTAACTTCCCTTTGGAGATAACAGGTGACAAATAACAGGTAACCATGATGTGAAGTGAGTCTCCATTGCTTTTGTCTGGGAAAGCAAAAGTGTGGCTCTACATGGTTTGATTTTATGGATCCTTATATGTCCCCAAAACAAGCCAACAAATGAAATAAGTAGTTCTTCATTGTGGGCTGACTCACATCTACTTAAAAGATATATACATATCTTAAATCCCAGTGCTTCAGAATGTGACTTTATCTGAAAAAGGATGGGTTCAGACCTATCTAGCTGGGTTTACAAAGGCAGAAACTGGGCTTGCTGGGGGAAACAGAGCAGAGGAAATAAAGTTGGGTGAACATGGAAAAGGGTGGAGCTCGAAAGACATGAAGTGGTAGTGGAAGGTATCTTCCAAAGACATGTGCAACTCTCTCAAAGAACTCATAAAAAATAGAAAAACTTAATAAGCACACACGGGATTAGGGGGTGCCTTTGCTCACTGTTTTTGGTGTCCTTACAAAAAGAAGAAAGGACAAGGAAAAAGTGAACGTGTGGAGACAGAGGCAGAGGTTGGAGTTAAATCCCCAGGAAACAAGGTATGTTCTCCCATGGCAATGAGAAGCTACAGCAGGTGTGGAAGGGTCATCAGTAGAACACTTGGAGAGACAGTGGCTCTGCCTCTGCCAGAACCTTGATCATAGACTTCTATTCTCCAGAACCCTAAAAGAGTAAAGTTCTCTTGCATGAAGTTATTTTCCTTGTGGTAATTTGATACAGCAAGTACAGGAAATTAATACATGCTTCTTTTTACCCCTCTCTCCATCTCATTTCTGCACTTAAAAAATTTTCAGTATATATGTATATACAATAAATATTATACAGAGTGTAATATATGAACATACCATTTATTTTATAAAAACGTAAAGAATCTCAGGAAGAAACTTCGAAGCTGGACCTAGAGAAAACAAATTTTTAAAGACATGGTAACTATTTGATTTTTGAAACAATTAATGGAAGTATAAATCCCCATTGAAATTCACACATTTTATGTATCTGAAGGATTGCTAGGGTGGCATCCAACGACAGTTACCAGTAAAAAGCACTTGATAAATCACTTGGGATTCTTAAAGCGCTCATTCTTACTGCCCCTCCAAACTGTCCAATCTATTTGTTCTCTGGTTAGCACCCCCTCTGCTGAAATGGAGACCAGGGACCTTTGGCAACAACTAGCTTTTACAAATGCACACTCCTTGCTCTCTCAACCACACTCCTAGAGCTCCGGCACACGCCCTTCCAACTCCAGATGGCAAGCTGATTTCTACCACTGTTGTTCAGCTATCTTATTGCTGCCTTCCTTTCATGATACCTACAACTTGATTTCCTCCTGCACAGGTCACCTGCCTTCTTTGTGCCTTTCATCTCCTTTATAAGGACACCAGTTGCATTAGAGAGGAAAGGCCCACCCTGCCCCAGTGTGACCCCTTGCTACCTGTTTGTTATGTTGCAAGCACCTACTTCCTCCTTCACCCATATCTCTTTGGCCTGTAGAACAAACAATCCAAATACCACAGTCACCACAGACTGAGTGGATGAATGGACATAACGGACATTGAGGCAAGCACTGGTCAAATTTAAGTTGGCCTCTACAAGTGTTTATCCTAACCCCACTTCAAAATTGTTTCAACTCAGCAATCTGGTAAGGCTATTCAATTAACAAGCTGTATTCTCCCCTGCTATGCAAACAGAAATGCCAAACATCCTACTTATTTCGACTAAACAGTTGAATTTTCTCTGACAATAAAACAAATAAATGTCTTAAGTGTTGGGCTCATCAGTTCATAAATTCAAAAAGGTTTACTTGATCTCATTTCCATCAAAATTGGTAACATCTGCGAGGCCTCCTCCAACATTTAAGTGGACGTTTAGAAATAATACCCCTCCATATATTTAGGTATGTTACATGTGTTTTGCAGCTAACTCTTCTTGGCAGGAGTATCAGCAGGCCGTTCCACTTCCACGGGCAGCGTAAACATCGTTCTGGTTGACTCCAATCCGGCATGCTCTACAGCTTCAAGGGCCAGGCAAATAGGAAGGTTCTGAGCACAGTCTCGGCCTTATCTCCCAGAAGCTTCCCGCCATTGCAGGAGAGCACGGTGCCTTCTGGCTGGGTGAAAAGGCAAGCATAGCCTCAACACACCCATTGGGCCTCAGGCTCTTCTGTAGTTTTTGGTTCAGGGCTATACCCTGAAGTTGACAGGGATCCAGCACGAGCTAAAAGCCGGCTTAAAGCATCTGGAATCTGACGGAGAAGCCCAGGGGAGTTGAAAGCACTTTCTTCTCCTGGACTCGGTGTATTAAGTGAGATCTTCCACAAGTGGAACACTTACACTTTTTATGTGCATCCCCTTAGGACTGTCTTCACTGAATTATGTTTTAATATCATAGCGTCAGCTATCAAAGGGGACTGACTTGAGGGGTCAATCTGAACAATCTTTCAATAAGGCAGAGGTAAAGCAGAAGGTGCTGTTTATTAGGGGAAAATTCCCTGATGCAAGAATCCACATAAAAGTTTCTCTTTGAATTTACATCCTGAAATAATTTTTCCCACATACTAATGTTTGCACTTGTGCTTGGGTTAAACAATGAGGGTTATGTAACCAATTTATTTCTGTTTTGCTTTAGAAGCCAAAAATTTTGAATCAACTCAGTTCAGCAACAACTGAGGAATTTTCTTATCATCAACCATCCCAGTGATATAATCCTGGTGCTTTTATAATTGTTGTGTACGGCTGTTTATATTTGTCTAATCACATATTACAATTCCACTTTACAAGAGACTTCAAGCATGGGGCACATAGGATGGTAATTAATCCTAAGGACGAAGATGCCATTCTAAAGTGTTTTTCTTTAAAGAAGACACGGGTCTTTCTTTCAGAAGACAGGTCATTGTCATTTGAAGTGCAAAGACAAAGGAATGAAGAAACCAGATCTCACTGCTGGGCTGTGCAAAGGGAAGAACTGTGAATGGTGCTGCACTTTTTTTTTTTAATCAATTTATTTTGAGTTTGGTGACTCCCAGATGTATACAAAATTCAAAAAGAAAGTGCAGACAAATTCATGCTTGTTGCTCACATCCACAGAGTATTAATAGCTTTTAGAATTGAAATTGTTTTACTAATTTGATTAGGTTGAAGGAAAAATCCAAGACTCATGAATAATTCAGTTTTCTGTCAGATCCTAGGAAGGCTTATGGAAAGTACTGTTATACCTCAAAAAATGCCCTCACAGTAGACCATACATTTAATTTTCAATAACATTGATTTATAGTTTTATAAAGAAAAATAATAAATATAATGAATTACCCCCATATTTCCTGATCTCAGTCACTATAAAATAACTGCTGTAGTTTTACATTTCCAGTGTGAAATATTAAATGCATAAATCAAAACAAAATTATTTTTCATCTAGAGAGAGGGACTGGTTCCTGAGACTGACAAATTCGTTTTATTTTAAAATTAATGTTTTAACCGGGGAGGGAAAGGCTCCAGCAAATTCCTCCTAGTTGAAGAAGAAAGCAAGTTCTTACATTTGACTCCTTTGCTTGTGATGTTTTCCAAACAGGTAGTGTGTGTGATCTTATTAAAATCCTCACAACTAAACTTATCAGGAGCCAAATTGTGCTCGCTTGTATGAGTCATTTTCCCTTTCCACTTCCTTTCTCATGACGTTTCCTCTTTCCATAATTGTTTCATTTCAAATTGCCACCCGGAGATAAGCTTCGCCCACAATATGCTTCACCAATGCCAGCAGACTGGCATGTTAGCAATTCCAATATTCACTTACAGCTACGACTAAACAATCATGTAATGGAAAGAACGTTATCAAACAAGAACAACTCAGGAGAGACACAGGTTTCTAAATAGGCAGAAACAGATGTGGGAACTTCTATATTTTCTCATCTTCCTTCCTTAGGTTTCATTGAGAATAAGAAAAGGCTTTTATAACCTTGTTTTAAAAAGTAAATCTAAATATGAGGATTCGTTTTCACATTTAAATACCTCTCAGCTTTTGTGCATGTTCAACATCCACCCACAGGCGCTTTCAGAAGGTGTGATGGAAGCTGACTGCTAAATGTAAAAAACCTTGACACATGGCTAGTTCTGAGTTAGCAGGCCAAAAAGAAATTTAAACCATCTAATGACCATGAGATTGGAAACATAGCTAAAGCATTGTCTCCAAGGCTCAGCTCTGTACTAAGAACAGATCAATTTAAATCAGCTTTTAAAAATATATTAAGGGCTTTCCTATGATTCTTGAAATGTTCTGTGTATCGTTGTCAATTATGAATATATTTGCTCGTTGATTCTAAAACTAAGTTGTTATGTATCAGTCTTTTAATTAAAAAAATCCATTTGTTACATGGCTAAGTTCAAACTTCTATTGGAAAACACTGAGAGTAGAAGAAAGAATATGGATCTTGGAGTCATCTTTGCCAAACTCGGTGCAGTTTTAAGGTGTTGTGTCTTCTGGAGGAGTTTCAAAAGAAGACCAGAACTCAGAGGTCCTGAAACAACCGTCTGGCGAAGATCTGAACAGGCCTCCCTAAAAATAACAATGGGCTGTAGACTTTATAAACATTTTTAGAAATTAAATAGCTGCTAACTCATTCCATATGGAAGCAAATTCACAGAGGCCAACACGCTGTTCAATGAGATCATCATAATATGTACGCAAAGGAAGAAGGGAAGCCATCCCAACAGTCATTCATGAGAAGCCAGGGAAACAAATTCGCATGACTCTCTTTAAAAAAAAAAGGCAAAAAGGCAAAATGTTCTAAAAACTACGTGATACTGTGACTTTAAACTCTACAGACAAGCAATGTTTGGTCAGGAAATCTTTTTAAATCCTCACTAATATGAAACACTCGCTAAAAGTGGGAGTAGCAAAATTATTAAAATTTCAGACAGTAGTTATAATTGCAAATCATGAATGTATTTGGATTTTTCATTTGCTGAGAAAGATAATATCTCATAAATCTGTTTTCATGATGTACTTACCACAAACAGAATCACAGGAATTTTAAATTTTTGTTAGTGTACAAAATATTAGGTTTCTTTATGGCGCTTTTCCCAAACACCTTTTTTACTGATGTTGGCTCCCTGGTGCCTCCTTGTTCCCTCTACCCCCTAGCCTCCTTTCACCTTTCCTGTCACTTGAGGCCTCCCCTGTCCACTTCCTCGGTATGCTTTCCCTGTTGTGGTCCACTATCCAGTTTTATGGCCTACCACAGAGTTTCCAATGCCAGAAAAGCTCTTTGAGTGATTATCTACCTACAGAGCTACGCTCCTTGGTTCAAAAGGCCCATTTGTCCTTTTACTCAGAAATCTTAGTGCTGAGCACTCTTCCCAGCTCAGATTTTGCTTCTGTGTTTGTGTTCTCGTAGAATAAAAGAGAAAGTAAAACAGTAACAGCCCAGCCTTCCATCTGTTCATCTGTTTTCCAACCCTTCAGCCTGGGCTCATCCACACCCAGGGATTATTCATCCCAACTTTATGCTAATAAAGTCGGAGAAATTGGTTTCCTCTGGTAAGAAAACACTTAAACTTCAAAGTATTTCCCCTGTATTCTGACCCATGATTTTCATTTTTTTTATCTTTACATCTGCTATTGTATAGATTCAGAACACCCCCACACACGAGATCTCCACCTCCCTCCAACAATTCCAAACACATGTTTACTATTTAACACCCAGCACCCTGTCCTCATTGTTTCAGACTTATAATTTTGAGTGAAACAGTCACAAGAAATAAAATTAAAGGAAAGATAATATCAAAGACATCCTTGAAACTAAATTTATTCTGGATTTTATAATTTAAATCAAATTGATTTTTTTTAAATAAAAGGAAGGTTAAATTTCTGGGCTGTTGCCATAGTAAAAAGTAATAGGAAAAGCTATCTGGGAGAAGGCTGGGCTGTCTGGCGCAGCTGATTGCATTCACACTGGGGAGACACAGTGGGGTCGTGATATTACCAATGTGATCGCTACAGCGTGTTGTTCTTGGAAACCAGCAGAAGCATAGGCAATGTGTCTGAGGAGAAAGGAGGGGATGAATATGGGAATCATCGCTACAAAGATTCAAATGTCTCAGAATTAAAATTTGCTGTGAGTTAATGTGTGGGTGTCTATCTCAACAACAGAAGACTCTAAAATTAATTTGCTTTAATCTGATGATGGCATGAAGATCAGGTGGTTTGTGTTGGTTAGGGAGTGCAGAGTTGAAACAATTCCTTGCTGTTTATTCTCAATTTCAGGGCCATTTTGTAAATCGCTGGATAGGTGGTCATTTGTAGTGTGGACATTTGTAGTGAGTACACTCTCAGTGTTGATAGCTGGTCATTTGAAGAAAGTACTTTGAGTCTAAACACTTTGGTTACCTACCAACGGATGATACCTGAAATTTCACCATTACATGTTGATTTTCTATAAGAGCCTACTTACAGGAGTTGAAGGAGGTGGTTTGGAATGTAAGCAAATTGTTTGTTGGTAGTTTTTAAACTTTGATTTATATGAATATATAACCAAAGATTAACTATGGTTTGAATGTATCTATCACCTCAGGAATCGTGTGTTGGACTATTACCTGCCTATACAGCTACATCGGGAGATGGTGATAATTAATGGAGTCTCCTAGCTAATAAAGGTTTCCTCCTTATAAACAGATAAAGGTCAGCCTACGAAAGGGCTGGAGCTGTGAGCTCAACCTCTTTTTCATGTTTTTCTTCCCCTTCTTCTTTGCACCACAGAATCTCATACAGCAAGATGCCTTTGGGCTTCCCAGTCTCTAGAACCACTAGCCAAAAAAATTCCCTAGTTTATAAATTACTCAACCTTAGTCATTCTGGCATGCTCACCTAAAAATTTAGCCAGGAATGAAGGTGCCCAGCATTTAGGAAACTGTAGAAAGAGAATCACCAGGCTGGCCCATATACTGTGTGAGCCCATATCAAAAACTTCTGAAATGAGTTAAAATATGTCTTCTTTAAATGTTTGGTGCCCTGCAGAAGTTTCCATTGAAATGTAAATGAAATATAAGTACTTTTTTCTTTTAAAAAAAAAAGAGGATTATTTGCAAGAAGTAGCTGAGGGCCAGCTATGAATGTGAGGAATCCTTGACCCAAAATTATCTTTACTCATGAATCTCCTTTCACAGCTTGTCTGTTCAACCTTACTCACATCTTTTCTGGATAACCTTACAAGTGTAGATAGAGTACAAATATCATAAATAGCTTAAATTTGAACGTTAAGCAAGAAAAGATTGGTAATGAAAAAAATAGAGAAAGAAACTACCTGGCCTATGTAAGGCTGGTTTCTCCAATGCCTGATTGATAAAAATAGATGTTCTGAGATCAACTACCCCCATCTCTCTCTCTCTCTCTCTCTCTCTCTCTCTCTCTCTCTCTCTCTCTCTCTCTCTCTCTCTCTCTCTCTCTAATGGGTTTGATAATACAACAGAATCCAATTGAGAATTACTCTCAGGAAGAAATGTGTGGTCTATGAGTCTTCATGAGTTATACTAGTAACTACAACAAACAACCCCAAATCCCAATGGCTTAGCAAAATAAAAGTGTATTTTTTTTTGTTCATATCACAGTCCTAAAAGTTTTTAGGGCTGCTCTGAGCAGGAATCCCCCAAATACTAACTTGGGAATTAAAGGTCTTTCCATCTTTGTCACACCATCACAAATGGCTTCCACTACCATCAAGGAAAAAGAAGACAAGGCAGAAATGGTTGGAGACCTTGCTTTTGCTCACATCCATGGCTCCTAAACAAATACAAGGAGTATTACAAATAAAGTTTTCCTTCGTACACAGGAGAAGGAATCAAGACAAATAAACACATACTGAGTTTCCATACTCCCCCTCCAGAAATCTCTTGCAGTCTTCCTTGGCCACCGTATCAAAGTCAGAGTCCTGTAGCTATGAATAAAATACAGTCCATTCCTCCAGGCTGGAGATACCTAATCTAGTTCTCATTGCGCGTGAAAAGTTAGGTTCTCTGTGCCCCCACTGTACATTCCCTGTGATACCCTGAGATAAGGCATGCTTGGCACCTGTGCCAAACATCCCTGTGTGTCCGGAGGAATGAGAGTCACACAGTAGACAATGGTCCTTTGCAACTCTTCAGTCTTGAGAGACAGACAGAGGCAGTTTCCTGATCTCTCCAGATCTTGTTATGCTTGATTCTTCTCATTGGAAGAATCTGCCTCTCTACTTATCTTTATGACTCCACCTCCTGAATGACCTTGATACACATCATCATTCCTAGTCTTATCTTATGGACATGTTTCAGAGCATGGCTTCCTTAAAGGCTTTTATGCACTGTGACACATGGATTTTAGCAACCTGACTTACTATGTGTTTCCTTAAAATCAAATATTTGACCAGGATTTAAATGAGCTAGACCTGGGGAGTGACAGCAAGGAATACTGGAAGGATAGCATCTGCAGAAAAGGTTCAAGGGTTCCTTAGAACGTCAGGAGTCAAAAATATCTGTAGTGGTTTAAATAAGAATGGTTCCCATGGGCTCATATATTTAAACACTTGGTCCCTGGCTGGTAGAAGAGTCTGAGAACAATGAGGAGGTTTTGTCTTGGAGGTGTGTCATTGGAAGTGAGTTTTAAGGATTCAAAAGCCCACACTGTTACCAGTTATCTCTCTGCCTCATGGTTTTACCTTAAGATATGAGTGCTTAGCTACTGCTCCAGTGACATGCCTATCTGCCTGCCGCCATACCCCCACACACGCCATGTTGGCCATGGACTCACCCTCTGAGACTGTAAGCCCCAAGTAAACTGTTTATAGCATATGTTGTCTTGGTCATTGTGTCTTATCATAGCAATAGTAAAATATAAGACTGTATCTTTAGTCTGAGAATCACCATTTCCTTGGCAATACAATTCCCTCAGCAACTTAATAGACTTCCAATGCATTTGCCATGAGCTTGTAAGTACTTCAATTTTACATCTTAGATATAATTCCTTGGTTGACTCTGCCTTTTTTACACTCATGTCTCTCTTGACAGTTTATCTCAGAGGATGAGGCAATCTTCCTTATCAGTAAATAGCCAGCAAGAATTAGTTGATACTAATCTAAGTGAATGATATACCTTTAATCTGATTCCCCCCCCCAGTTATTTGATTCTACCAACAATTTTATTAAAACTCAGCTTTTCTTGTTTCAGATTTCAAGACATCTTTTCCAACCAAACATCCCTACACTCCATATCTTCCCTTTAATATTTTATTGTGAATCAGCTACTTTATTCCTGAGCCCATTGCTTTTTCTAATACCTAGGAAAATATAACTGGTAATAGAAAGCCTACAGCAATACTCAGTTTTAAAAGAGCAGTACTCCACTTCTTATATAAATCTCTCTGTAGTTGCTATAACAAACACCTGAACATTCCAAATGCTTAACACCAAAACCTTCTCATTTGGAGCCATTCTGAAGTAAGCTGGCAGTTTGCCTAGGAAAATGTATCCCCAGTGAATACTCAAAGGCTTTGTACTCATATCATCTCCGAGATAACTCTCCATGTCAGTGTTAGTCCACTTTTAGTTACTGGGACAAAACACTTAAGAAGAGCAACTTAGGGAACGAGGGGGTTTCCTGGCTGGGCGATTGAGGGTTTCAGTGAGAGGTGGTTTGTCCCATTGCCTTCAGGCTGGTATCAGAGCAGAGGCTAATGGTGGAAGGTGTCATGGAGGAAGGCTGCCTCCTCATGGAGCTCAGGAAGCAGACAGAGAAAGAGAAAGAAAAGAAAATGAAAAGAAGGAAGAAAAGAAGGAGAGGGGGAAAGAAGAGGACAAGACATACCCTTTAAAATCATGCCCCTCAGGAACCTATTTTCCCCAAAGAGGTCCCAACTCCTAGTCCATTCAGCAGAAATCTGTCAATGATTTTTTCCGTTGATGAGAACACTTTGTGATCCAGTCACCCTTGCATACTGCTGCACACACTGTTGACTAAGCCTCAACACACGATTCATCCGGGACATTTCATACATGAACTATAACATTCACCAAGGCAGGAAACAGGAAATGAAGCCATTTTGAAATCCAGCTTGTTTGTTGTATGTTGTAGGCATCCTCTTCACTAACATTTCTTTAATCTCACCTTGACGGCAAGGATCTTGAAAGTGTCACTTTTCATATACACAAAAAGAAGAAATGGATTCACCTAACTTTGTGACTGACAACTCAATAGAGGACTTACCTCAAAACAAATTAATCTTTTGCAATAAACTTCCATAATCATTATAGCAGGTACATAGAGAAGGCCAGGTGTGCCCTATTATCCTGTAAATTACACCACAGTCACTTGCCTGCCCTGTCATCTACTGTGACAGTAGATGACTGTTTCTACTTTAACACTTCTTATTGTCATTAGAAAGTAAGCCACTAAGAACTGCTCACTCCTTTTACCGATGGCATTCTGTGGGTATTTTCGCCACGGGTTTTCCAAGAAGAAAACATAGCCAGTTGCCTTAGACACGGACATAAATCATGAGAAAGTCTGCTTTTACTTTCCTAGAAGCATCCTTGTTAAAACTATTGAAAACCTTGTAGAAAACAAAGTATGTACATGTTATATCATATTCTTAAAGGCTCTTTCTTTTGAAAAACTGCATTAGTCAGGCTGGGGCCAGGTATGTGCAGTGACGAAAAGCCCTAAGTTCAAGCCTCAATTCTAAAGAAAAAGGGTATGTTTCAGGAGTCTACAGGCATGAAGATGTACAGACACTAAGAAAGAAAAGCTTAGAAGTTTACCCTAGAGAATAAGAGACCAAGATCTAAACACAGTTTTAAGAGTCTTGTGACAGATGCATTTAACTTAAGATGAAACAATACACATTCACAATTCGATTACAAAATTAGTAAAATTACAATTTCATGCATGTACTGTTTTACACATTAGTCAGCCTTTCTGAATGTATCCTACATACATACAAAATCATTGCCATTATATACCATAAGCATAAAGTGATAGCCAATATAATTTGGACCATGTAATTAAGTACTGGTATTTTTGTTCTAATTCACTCCTAAGAGACAATTTAACCCATAGCCATCTCATTTCTATACACAACCCATCATTTGACTCATCCTCCCTAAATCCTGACATTATCTCCCGTCTCTGTCTCATCCTCTGCCATGATCTTTGCATACATCTCCAACTTGATAACAAACAATCCCTTTTTGAATAATCCATTTTTTTGATAGACTGAGTCTGACTTTTCTGTAAATAAAAAATACCGTAACAAAGATTTGAACTGTATCAGTTGTTTTCTAAAGACAGTTACTTTCTATGGAATTAGAAGATCTCTCTGGAAGTAGACATCTTGGTATGCGTGCCTCAGACATAAACTCAAATCATGCAATCAGCTCTGGCCATGACTGAAGGAAGAGAAGCAAATCCTTTGTGTCTCCAGTAGTCACTTAACTCCACACATCTTGGCTCTCTGCCATACTTGTCTGTATTCACAAGCCTTTCTCGGCCTTTTTTGGTTTTGGTTTTGGTTTTCAGCAAGAATGCATGCACTGGACCAGAAAATCTCAGCTCTAGCTCCACCTGCGCCTCCAAGTCGGAAAAGCCTGCACCATGGCTCCTACCCAGCCCCAAGGAATGCAATGCTGACTATGATTTTTTTACATTGATATTTTACCCACTTTTCTTTATTACATTTTACTTATTTGCCTAGTTAGTTAGTTAGTCAGTCAGTCAGTTAGTTAGTTAGGGAGGCTGTGCACATGTGTGGAGACCAGAGGATAACTTGTAGGAGTTGATTTTCTCATACCACCTTATAAATCTTGGGGAATGAGTTTAGGTTGTCAAGATTGGCAACAGGCTCTTTCACCTGCTTACCTGATGAGCTTGTTTTTCTGGCCCAATCAATAACATTTTTTGAGTGCATACTATATGGCAGTCACTAGACTGAACTTCATGAACTCTGGCTCATTTAAGTATTAGAACAACCATATGAGGCATTTCTTCATTCTTCATTTTATGAATGAGGACATGAAAGTAAGTTACTACTTTTCCCAAGGTCACATTACCTATAGTGATGGAGATGCGTTTCCATATTTTGTCCCCAAAGCCTGAACTCTGACACATTTTTGCACTTAGAAAATTCTTGCTTTGACTGTCTGGAGACAATGGTTAATTTTAACTGAGAAACAATCCTTTGTTTCAAGGTTGTCATGATTTTGAGACCCAAGTCCCAGGATGTTTTCACATTGATTAACTAAGGATGATCATTTAGTCCAGCATTATTATTTCAAAAAATTACTTACAGCTCTTTACACTGGCAGGAAATCACTAGGAGTCGTCATTGTTTACGTCCTGCTGCTAGAGCCCTGTACACAGGAGCCATTTCCTGAGTGGGTGCGCAATGAGAAAAGACAGGTATTCAATCACCCAGAATCCAGAAAATGTAACTGAAGAATGCAAAGTTGTGTAAGAGGAAGTCATGATGGATATGCAATTAGTATTGAGCATCTATCCCTTGAATTGAACTCTGTCTACTCAATGACAGAAAGAGTCCATCAATTTGCTTATTCATATAAGCCAACACTTTCTTCAAAGTATAAAATAATTGTAAGCAATTTACTTAGTAACATGTAAGTATAGTATATGCATATATATGCTCCTGAAGTATGATGGAGCTCTTTCCCAAGAAACATACTCTAAGTTGAAAATATCATCAATTTAAAAAAATCTAATGTATCCCATTAATCAAACATTGTATCTTGGCCACACAGTTAATCTGTACAGTAACAGCTGTTTGGCCCAGAGATCTTGTGGTCAAATGGGAGAAATACGTGGCTGCTACCTTTCAGTATCAGAGGAGAGTGTCAGGATAAATGCTAAGTTGAGGAAAGATCTCTACTGAATATCCATTTCTTTTGTATGCTTCTAGAGCTTAAAAATTTGTAAGTAGAACCACCTCAAGTCAGGAAATACCTACAGTTAGTATATATAGCCATGCTTGACAAAATGTTTACTAACAGTCTGCTTGAGTGTTTGATAAATTAAAGAAATCTAGAACGTAATGGCAACAGGAATCCCCGCATGTCTTGTTACATGCATGAGTTCCTTCATTCACATCATTGGATGACAGAAGGAAGAGCCTTGGAGCAGAAGAATATTGTATTAAAGTGTCCAATTATACAGAGAAAGTAAAATCAAAACATTCTCAGACTGTGATCTGGATTTAAGCTCTTACTTAAATTGCTTATTGCTCTCTTTGGGAGGTAATTATGAGAGTATACTGTAGTTAGGCTTCTGGATGTTTCCTGGTGAATCATGCTCTTGGGATGGTACTTGACCTCCCACTAGTAGGGTTCAGAGACAGGAGACAGGAGACAGTTTGCTATGCGATGGAACCTAAGGATTTGACAGATGTGCTTGCCTAGACTATCTGTCCTTTCCAACATGAAATTTCTACTTCATATTTTTTCTATTGTTCTGAAGTCATGCCTGAAGATGCAACTCCATGAAAAATAGATGTGCTACTTTCATGACTGCCTATCTTTACTCAGTAATAGTCATTTATACAGTGACCCAATATTTATTTAGCTGGCAAGAATCTAGAGAATACAACAAGTCAAGACCATTCTAATAGAGACACTGGGGAGAAGAAAGAGGAAGTGATGGGGCTATCTGAAAATGCTGGGCCGAGAATGAGCACTTCTCAGGAGAGAGGCATCTACAGAAAACAGGCCAATAGAAAGGTGCCTGGTAACACAGCTGGCCTAAGGCATAGGGGGCCTGTACTGTTCTTATCTGCCAGATAATAAAGGAAGAAAGGAGAAAACATGAAAATATATCTTATTGGTGAAACTCAACAGACTTTGGTGGGAAAGAGATCTGAATATAATGGCTAAGAAGTTCAAAATTCTTATGGTCAAATCATCCTCCATTTTCATCCTCCTATATTAGTTTTGGAGCTGCAACAACTAATTACATGAAGTTGGTGGATTAAACAACAGAAAGGTACCTTCCCCTAATCCAGGTGGCTGAGTCCCTGAGTTGAGAAGTCAGTAGGTGGGTGGTGTCTCAGGAGCACAGGGCAGAACTGGTTGGTTGCATCCTTTTCCATGTCAGTGGTACCAGTGACTGGATTTTTAGTAGCTTTCAGACAAACAAGGCCAGTGATTCCTCTGCTGTCTGTCTGATTTTGTGTCTATCTTTTTATCATGACTTAGATTAAGAATCATCTCAATCAAGTGTGGAAATCATCCCAACTTTAAAAACCACATATTTAAAATTAAAATTAAATCACACCACTCCCCCTTCCCCCCCTCCTTCCAACTCCTCCAGCGTACCCCCCTCCCTCCTTTTTCCTCTCCCACTCTCCCTCTCAAATTGATGGCCCCCTTTTCTGTAATCATCATCGGTACATATTTATGTATATATTACATATGTTCAAATATATGAGCACAGCCTGCTGGGTCTGTTTCTAAAGTTTATATGTATGAGCTCTAAGCTGACAGCTTTGCGTTGGGTAATCAGCTAGAGGCATTATCTTCACACATGCTATTTACACAGAAGGTCACATCCACAGGTACTGAGGGTCAGGATGTTAACAAAATGTTTGCAAGGAGAAAATTCACCATAGGTTTTTATCTGACCAGCAAGGAGCATCATTTATTCTTAGAGATCACTATTCCCAGGACCTTCTCACAACTCAGGCCCCTTACCAGAGTGGTCATTCAGCTGAAGTAGGTAATTTAGGAAAATATGACAGCTGTGATTATGAAGCCAAGCTCCTTGATATTTAAGACCACATCCTCGTTATGTTCAGAACATATTCCTATTACGTTCTTCCATTTGGAGCCTTTCCAGCATCGGCATTTCCATAAACTTTTCAGAGTGTCGCCCTTGGTAATGATCCAGCTCTTGAGCACAGCGGTAAGACTTTGGCAGAGAGACACAAAGGACTTCAGTTAGGGTTGGGAGTGGCACCCGGGGAACACTGAAGGAAGAGATGAGCTAGTCACGGGGACCAAGGAAGCTCACCATCCAATCAGAGAGGGTCTTAAAAGACAGAGTCTTCGTGTTCATGCAGTCAGTTTTACAGAGAGTCTGGACAGGTCGCAGCCTGGATAGTAACTAGATATGTTTAACATGTAAATGGACTTTCCATTGCACTATTTTCCCATCTTGAGGTTTTTTTGTTTGTTTGTTTGTTTGTTTGTTTTGCTTGTTTGTTTGTTTGGTTGGTTGGTTTGGTCTGGTTGGTTGGTTTGGTTGGTTTGGTTTGGTTGGTTTGGTTTTGATTTTGATTTTTTTTCCAAACTGCAAACACACCCAAATTCCAAGCAATGCAAAGAAACTAATTAACAGATAAGTCATTGAATAAACGAAACTCAATTTACCCATGGCATCCACTGAAAATGGGCCAACGTTAATAAACCTACACACCCATACAAAGCCTAGTGAATTCATCCACTGCCATCAGCACTCAGGATGTCAGCCCTAGAGAGGGGAAACTTCAGAATGTGTGTACATAAAACAGAGAACCAATTGACATCAGAATTGCCCACTGACAATGCAGTTCTATTACACAAATTAGGAAACCTGAAGAATCTTGGATGTCTAAGCAGGGAAAGTAATCCTACAACTCTTGAAAATCAGATTTAAAAAAAAAAAGCAAACAAACATCTGAAACCACGTGGTAAATAATAATGCTATAAGAACACAAGCTAAACACCAGCCTCCACATTCAGCAAGGCTGACCTATATTACTTTTAATTTACAGACTCATCTAGCTATAGCCACTGAGAATTAAGTTTCATGCTGCTTTCTCTGCCTGCATTGCCACAAAAAGAAAGCAAAGACCCTGAGTACCTACTACATGCTACACAATGCTTTAAAATCAGGCAAAATCTTTACCCTGCACAAACACCCATAGTAGCAGAATAAGACAGAAGCAGGTTGAAACTTAGAATCTGGGGTGTAAGACAATTTGGGAAGAAGTTGGCTTTTCTCCCTACTTCATAAGTATCTTACAACTTCCTTTTCCAGATAAGGTTCTTATAACCCAGGCTGGCCTCCAACTCACTGTGTAGCTGAGGGCTAACCTTGAACTTCCAAGTTTTGAGATTATAAGTATACGTGTGGATATTACCACTCCAGGTCTGTGAGATCAAAGCCAGTGCTTAGTACGTGCTGGCAAGCCCACTGCCAACTGACCTACATCCCCAGCCCCACAAACTAACTTAGCAGGTAGAAGTTTCTTTGAAATTTATAGACACTACAGAAATAAACATGAGATAATTAATGTGCTTGGTAAATTATATGAGAAGACTAAGAAGTTTCATTAGTACAGGTTGGAAATTTTAAAACATATTTTTATTATTTGGTACTAACAAAAACAAATGCAGAAAGATGAAAAGGTCACACAACCATGGACAGAAAAGGGAAAGACAAGACAAACACTGCAACCATAAAACATACTTTCAGGGACCGGGAGATGGCTCGGCAGCTAAAGGCTCTGGCTGCTCTCGCTGGGGACTCCGACTCAATTCCCAGGTGTTGCTGTAATTGCTTCTGAGAATCATTGGTTCACACAAATATTTGAATGATAATCTAAATTTTCAGAGCTGCGAATGTGGCTCAGTTGGTAGAGTGTGAGCCTAGCATTAATGAACCTGTAGGCCCAACTCCCTGTGCCGTGGAAACCAGACACGGTGATGTATGTCTGTAAGGCTAGCGCTGCCACAGTGGGGCTGTGGTATCAGAACTTCAAGGTCATCCTCAGCTACTAAGAAAGCTCAAAGCTAGTCTGGGCTAATGAAATCCTGTTCATAGAAAAATTGACCCGTGGGAAATAGTCAGCATATAGTTTCTGTGCTCCTCTTGATCTCCAAGCACATATTTGAAGTTCTTGAAACTGTATTATCAAGAAGACTGTATCTCCATAAGGTTGCTCCCAGCAGGGAAGATCATGCATATGGGAAAGAAGAGAGGCAACCTTCTGAAGGTTCAAAGCCATCCTGGTCTTCATTGCAAATTTCAGGGAACCCAGGGCTACAGAGGAAGACCCTGTCTGAAAAACAAGCAAAATACATGGAATGAGCTGGTCCCCAAACGGATGTGGTGCAGAGTGACCCGCAGCAGTGGGACTCTACCCTCCAACACGCTCTGCTCTGTTCACCGCAGCTTCCTTCGACTCAGCGGATGCATTTGGTGTTGCTTCTAGTCCATGAGCATTGGTTGAGCTCTGCCCTAGCACAGAGCCTAACACACACCTTGTGAAACAATAACTAATTTTGATATAGTCTAAGTTTATTTCTTCTTAGTTTGTGATGAAGAGTACAGATTAGCTATCAACAAGAACCGAACATTTTAAAGAAAAATAATTATTGCTCCATTTTGAAGTTTCGAGATCAATTTATTTGAAGAAAATCTTGAGGTTCCAAGGTGAGCTGCTGAAATCATCATCCATTTATTCCTACTTATTGGTGTGATTATTTTCAGTATCAATAAGTGATGCAAAATGCAAAAATAAAATTGACCATTGAATCTGACTCTGTAATCTTTATAGCATGCAGTATATATGAGTCCATTAACATAGTATATGTCTCATAACTTGTTTTCATAGTAAGTAAATATTACAAATACAAACTTTTAAAATAATTTTTCAAAGGTAACACTGCTCTTACCTTTTCTTATACATAAGAGGTTTTACATGACATTGACTTAGAAAATGCTTTTTTAAGAAAGCTACATTACAGTTCTGGGGGAAGTCATATTTTCAAGAATAAGAAAGTTATTGTAAATATTCACAAATTTAGACTGTTATTACCAGATATGAGCAATTCAAAATGTCTGCCCAAACTGTTCTTAGCATGTTCTTTATGGCCTGACATCATTCCTGTTCAGAGTATGTCTATGGTCTTAAGTCCTACTACATTCTTATAATGATACACTAGCCACAACTTACTGTGTTGATGCCTCTTGCCTACTTTGTTACTGTCCCGGCTTTTTTCCCCCCGATATTTCTACTTGAAACTATTTCTCCAGCTCTGACAGTAGACTACTATGTGTGGTGCCACCTTAGAGATAGAAACTAAGGGACAAAAAATTAAAATCACCCTGAATCTGCTTTCCTAATCTCTATCTATCTATCTAGATACATATTCCTTCCTCCCTTCTTTGATTTGTTTTTGAGATACGTCCTTGCTATGCAATCCAAGCTCCAGAATATTCTACCTCCCAAATGATAGGACTGCAAATGTGCACCACCATGCCTGACTCACTTATTTTAGCCATTTTTCTCTTCCAAATCATAACCTGAATGACACCTTCTAGAACTGACACAGAATAATTATAGAATTGATTCTGCATAAATAAGTAAATGACTGACTGAATGACTAGATGAAAGAACGAACAAGGAAAATGCTCAGCCAAGTTTTAGGAGTGAAGGTGAGAACTAAGAAAATTAGATGACTTTGATAATCTACTGTTCTCCCTCCCCCTCTCTTGTCTCCTCAATTTGCACCTCCTGTTTCTTTCTCCAGATATGTTTGTGTTTCTTGGTCAATGAATGTTCCCAGCTCAGTGTGACCTGGAATCTGATTGCTCATCAGTCTTTTTCCACCCCCTGCCTCTCGGTTCAGATTCTCACGTAAGATGAAACCCTGGCTCAACTCAACCTCTAGGCTGGACTCAAAAGAGGTGAGCTGGGGGAACAGGGGGTCTTTTACGGGACAGTTTCTCCAACCAAGGACCATGTGTGGATATGGCCTAGAACCCCCACTCAGATGGGGCCCATGGTAGCTCAGTGTCCAACTGAAGACCCTAGTAAGGGGAACAGGGACTGTTTCAGTCATGAACTCAATGGTTGGCTCTTTGACCCTCCCCCATACACGCTAGGGAGTAACAGCCTGGCTAGATCCCAGGGGAGGACATTGCAGCCAGCCCTGAGGAGACAAGATGAACTGGGGTCAGATGGAAGGGAAGGAGGTCCTCCTCCCTCAGTGGACTTGGAGGGGGCAGGGAGGAGATGAGGGAGGGATGGGGAGAGTGGGAGGGAATGAGGGAGGGGGCTACACCTGGGATGCAAAGTACCTGACCTGTGATTGATATAAAAATAAATAAATTACATTTTAAAAAAAAGAGGTGAGCTGGGATTGCCACGGCATGGACTCAGCTAGCTTTGTAAAACACTCTTTCAACAGGTGTTGCTAGAGATACTTACTGGCAGCAACTTAGAGGGACATGCTAGCCACCGACAATGTAGAGCAAAAAACAAAAATTGCTAAGCTAGGCCATTTGAGACAGCCCCATTCTAACTTTAACACTTTGATGACATGAAATTGAGTACATTGTGTTTCCTTTTCCAGTTCTTTTTACATTTTGTAGTTAGTATTCATTCAATTGTGGTTTACCAAGACCCAAAAGTTGCTTAGAAACACTTGAAATATGCTGGTTCACAGAACTGAGTGGGACAGATGTGTTCTGGATCCAAACAAGGATTGATCCCAAGCTTGGAAATTTTTTGTGTGTTTGCTCTGTCTTAATCATTCTCAAGTTGATAAGCTCGGTGTTCTTAGCATTTCGAATGGCTGCCAGAAGCTCTAGTCTCTACATTTCCATGCATTCCTGCCATCCTGCAAATGTGACAATGAATTGACTTAGCTTACATTGAGTTCATTATACCTAATAAAGAAATGTGGTGTGATGGCTGGTTTAAGCTTCAGCCACATGTTCTCCCCCTAGAATGAGGAATACAGTGAGCCGTTCCAGGATCCTTTGAGCTGAGATTAGGTAAGAAGAGGGTCTACTAATATGAAATATAGATGCTAAACAAAAGCAACAAGTTCCCATTATCCTGTCATCTCACTCAGCTAGTGATGGCTGGAAATGAGTCCATACACGTCCACAAAACATCCTCATGTCTGAATTTTGCTTTGCTGACTTCAGAGAAATAGATATTGACTACCAAAACAAAACACATCTCACTAGTCTGTAGATAAAGTATCATAAAGTTTGTATTCCTGCTCAGCCCTTTACTTTTGGCTGAATTAACTTGTCAACTAATCATTTCTTAGTGAAGCCTCACAAAATACTTCTCACTTGACATGTATATTAGGAGAAGTGACCATCTAATCAATTAATAGTTGCTGGTTAATGCTTTGACATTTGCAAAGGTTGGGGCACATCTGTGTGAAAACGCTAAGATAAAATTAGGGAAGTAATCAAGAAGACTTGATGACAAAGAAATCAGCTGGATTCAAGAAACAGATTCCTTCCTCAACCATACTCAGACTCCATGTCACAGTTGATGTCTGTTCTATGAAAACTCACAGACAGATCATTCTACCTACCATCCACACACACACACACACACACACACTGCTCATAGATTAAAGATCGCGTGACTGGTGAAATAGATCATGGTAAGACTGCCGAGGCCATGCTTAAGCAAACAGAGGATTCAAACTTCAGTTTACTTTGTGTTGTATCTAATTATAAAACACAATCTCTGTTTTCAAAGAACAGATAGCACTTATTATATATGTAGAAAAAAAATATGTTATTGAGGTTTAAAACCTCTAGGGATCTCAAGCTAGACTGCCTAGAATCAAGTCCCAAAACTGTACTTATTCTTAGGTGTCAATTTCAGCACTAGGAAAAAAAAACAATCACACTAATAGCAGCTCTCTAATGGGGGAGGGGGCAGTACTGAGGCTCAATGAGTTAATCTATGTGAAGCACTTGAAAACTTTGGGAAAAAAAGAATCCAAGAATTGCTAAATACAATTACTATTCTCTTTTTCCCTCTCTACTTTCTCTCTCCATCGTCTTCCTTCTCTGTCCCTCTTTTCCCCAACAACCCCTTCTCTCCTCCTTTCCTTTCCCCTTCCCATTAAGAAATGCTATTAAATTGCTTTATGGCACCTCATTTCTCTATAATGCATATTGCAAGTTGGCCCAGCCATGACTGAGATATAATCACGGAAGAGACGCCTTTGACAGAGATGGAGTAGCTGACAAGCCGCTAAACACAATGTTAAATTGTTTGTTATTGTTGAGGAGTGGGGAGCTTCTCTTTTAAAAGACTCCCAAGCTTAAAGCCAACATGATTAATATTCAGACCAGACAGACTAGTGTATATAGCCAGAAACACTGAGGTCAGCCTGGATAATGGGAAAGCATACTTGTCTGCAGCCTGTGGTGACACATCCTACATCCCTATGGAGCCTGGGCACCTCAGGCTTGTCAAAGAGAGGTGTGTCCACATGGCTGTAAAGATGTGAACCTTACAAATGAGCATCGTGTAGCCACAAGCATCCGGCTGAGTCACAGCCTATTTTATGGGTGTAGCTCATCTTCAAAGAAAGATTGAACTGACCATAAACATCAGATCATGGAACATAAGCTTTTCCAAAGGCTCCTCATAAAATACACAATAAAAATAAATACAGCTATCTCCTAAAATTCAAAGTCTCACACGGATTTAGTGAGAATCACATGCATCATTTCTCGTCTTCTTTTGAACAGTGTACCACAGAACTAAATTTATTTTTAAAATGTTGGTAAGCCATTATTGTTGCTATACATGAACAGTTTAGAGATGATAGTCTCCATAGAGCATGGGAAATGAAAGGATGTTAAAGTATCTACACTTTTACTGTTTTCTGATTTTCATTTGACCATCCAACATCTTACTGATACACACCAGTTCATATATAATCTCACATAACTTTTAAATAAAATAAGACAAATGCTTGGAGTGTTGAATGATTTCAAGATGAAAACAAACATATAAAAATTCAACAAACATAGTTTTACATGTCTGATATATTCTAAATTGTTTTGCTGGTATTACGGTACTGGGGATTGAACCTGGTTTCTCCTGAATGCTGAGCCAGCACTCTACCATTGAGCTATCCCCTTTCACTTTTTTATTTTGAGACAGGGTCTCACAGGCTGATGTTGAACTCGCTCTGTAGCCTAGGGAGTTATTGCATTTATTATAACCCTCTTTCCTCAAACTTCCTAGCAGCTAGAATTACTGGCCTGCACCACCACCAGAGAAGTTCTGCCATACATTTTTTAATTAGACATAAAAATCACCCTTTTCCCCCATTCTTGTTTCTTATCTTCTTTCTTCCTTTCTTTTTCCTTTCACTCTCTCCCTCTCCCCTTTCCTCTCCCTCTCTTCCTCTTTCTCTCCCTCTCCATCTCCCTCCCCCCCCTCTCTCTCTTGCTCTTTTATTTAGGTTGGTAAAGGTCGCACTTTGTTGCACTGATTAGTGTCACCCTCTTGATCTTCTTGCATCACCTTTCTGAGTGATGGCATTACAGGTGTGTGCCAATGCCCAGCACGAAAATAATATTCACCAAATATATTGATTGCATTTTTGCTTTGAATGTAGTACATCTATTAATTCCCAGCACAGTGTAGGTTTTATTAGAATTTTAGAACAAACACAAGAGGCAGTCTCTGTACCCCAAGAGCTTTCATTGCAGAGGGAAGTTATCATATGAGGAAATGACATCAAACATTATAAAGCAGACAACAGTTTGTTAGGCTTTTTGATAAAAAATAACTATTATACAGGATCAGAGAAGAGAAACAAAGATAAACCTGACAAAATTCAGCAACAACGTATGGGAAAAAATTTTGAACTGAACCTTAATGGGTCTATGGAGATAGAAGGAAAGTACATCATGAAAGATGTTTCCAGGTATGGGGCATCAGTGACTGTGACTGACCTAACAATTAAAATCATAAAAAGGGTACTACAAAACAACAAACAAACTCGTAAAAGAAAAAGGGGGGCTGTTTTTGGTAAAAAATGAAAATACCAGTCAAGATTTTAAACTTTGGCAGCCTGGAAAATTTCTTATTAAAGATGCAGAAAATAATAATAAAATGCAGGCTGCCACATGCGTGTAAGCCCAACACTCAAGAGGCTGTAGAGTGATCATGAGTTCCAAGCCAGCCTGGACCACTTAGTGAATATAAAGCCAGACAAGGCAACATGGTGAACCCCTGACTCAAAAGAAAAAAAAAGGAATAAAGAAAGGAGGAGGAGAAAAAGGAGGAAAAGAAGAAATACAAGGAGAAAAAGAGCAGGAGGAGGGAGAGAGAGAGATTTTATTTAAAAGATCCTATAGTTGAAGTGAGAAAGGGCTCCATCTTTATTGACACAGATGAGGTGCTATTGAAGAGCAGACTTTGGGAGAGCTGTATAGGCCTTGTAGCACGGTAATTATAACATTATCTTAATCATCCCTTAGCAGCTTATTCAGTGGAGTCCAAGTCTTTTCTCTACCCACCCCTGCCACCAGCACAAAAATAAAAGGATCCCTTTCTATGCACTGTACCCTAACTCTCTGCATCCTTTAACAACGTTCCTATAGCAACATTGTTCCGTGCTAACAGGGTCATTATATATCCAGCCACATATTCCAAATGTCTTCCCTTTCTAGTCCCTATACAGTCTAACCATGTACTTGATATGCCAGATTTTAGTTTTTCCTAAGTCAACTGTTATATGTCATATGCAGTACTATTTTGTGTAAGGCACTGGGAACATAAGAAAAGTCCATTGTTTTTAGATTTTCTTTAAGCTTATTATCTGAGTCTTAACATTTATGTGGTAGCCACTTTCAATACCTCTATTACCAAAATCTAAAACTATGTGCCAATGATAATAAACACAATATTCTTTAAGATAGTTTTGTATTTTTTAATTTTAATTTTTTTAATATTAGTTACAGTTTATTAACTTTGTATCCCAGCTGTACAGTTTTGTATTTTTCAATCTTGGCCAAATTCTTTGAAGCTTTATTAGATATCTGTAAGAATAAAAGGTGGAAACCCTGGCTGGGTATAAGTGCAGGTGGGCGGTTTAATAGGTAAGTAACAAGCCATAAGACAAAGCGTAACATAAACCGCAGGAAAACATTTTAGCCAGTGCCATTTTCCTATGTTCTCACGGACACTTAGATTTGTAAAAGACACCGTATAGCTTCCTTGCTTGCTTGCTTACTCCCTCCCTCTCGTCTTCCTTCCTTCCTTCCTCTCCTTGCCTTCTTTCTTTCTCCTCCTTTCTTTCTCTTTCGACAAGATCTCATGTATCACAGGCTGGCTGGCCTCAAACTCACCATGTAACTGAGGATGACACTGAATTTCTGATCTTCCTTGCCTCTGCCCTGGTACTGGGATTTCAGGCACGAGCCACCACACCTGGTTTCTATAATGCTCGAGATCAAAAAGAGGGTTTTGTACATGCCAACAAACATCCTACCAACTGAGCGCCATTCCCAGCCCCTTACAGATTTCGTAGGAAGACTTACATCTAAGGCACACAGCGGGGTGGTGGTGGGATTCCTTCTTGCCAGAAAGTCTTTCTTTCTGCAACTCTGCTCCCACAGGAGACAGGAATTAAGGCTTTGTATTTAAGGTTATCTTTTAAAAATACTTAACAGACTCTGTGACTGAGATTGACCACTCTTTTCCCTAAAGAAAATCTGAAAGGTTATTAAACATAAAAGGACATAAAAATGGCAATTTTACCTTGCAGGGTAAAATTCTTTCATTACAAATGAATAGAGACAGGCAGCTTTGTTTATAACTACCCACCTACCTCACTAGGCCTCCCTCCTCCTGTTGAATTTTGTGGTCTTCAACTCATGTCCAGTCCTATCATTCTACACTTCAACACATACTCTCAGAGCCCCTCATGTCAAACCAGTCCATGTTGTCCATATCGGCAGAGTCATAATTTAATTTCTAGCCAAGACAACAAGTTTAAGGGAATATATGGCTTGAAGGTAGTTCCTTATACTTGGGGAAGCTACCTTCAAAGTGTTCATCGAACATTTGATTAACTCATGTGCATAGCACAATTGATGAAAATAAAGCAAACATTAAATCTTCAGAATAAAAAATAAATAAAAATAGAAGACTATACTGATTAGCTTACAAAGGGCAGTTTCAGCCAACGATGCAGTCCTTTGTGGAAACCTGAGTGAAACTCATTTCTATGTATGTGTGTTTTACCTTGGGTTAATATTCATGATCACATCAGTAACTGTAGCTCTCATGTTTCCTCACTCTCTGCACTGGGGAAAGAAATACACAGGGAAATATATGTAGCGTTTAACTTCTGAAAGGTTTTTAAAAGCTGAAAACATTTTGTATACAGTAAGTAAATTCCTTTTCCTTCCTTCTATTTATATTTTGGGGGGAAACTGTAGGGTAGAACAGTGGAAATGCTGTCTAGATGAGTTGGTTGGTTGGCCTTCATCCCTGGGAAATCAGATTGCAGATTAAAACACTGAAACATATTCTTGCCTGTGTCATACCAAACAAACACAGGAAATGGACTGGGCTTCCCAATCCATCGTGATGGCAAGGGTCTGGTGTTGAGTGTTGATCATCTGCCGTCCATAGAAGCTGCTGGTGGCAGTTCAGTGCAGAGAAGGCAGTGAGTGGGAAGAGGAAGGGGCCCTGTGTCAGCAAAGCAAGAAAGAGCAGCACCTGAAGTCCAGTCCGATCTAACCAGACGAACTGCACTGGGGAGGTGCTTTGCCACACTCTGGGAATTGTCCTGCTTGTACCTAACATGCTCAGTTTCAAAGCTGTTCTCCCAAGTGCCTGGGCACACTGCACTGGGTTGCCATTTCTTTTTTTATTATTTTATTTAAATTAATTAGTTTATTCAGTTTGTATCCCAGCTGTAGCCCTCTCCCCATCCCCTCCCAATCACATTCTCCCTCCCTCTTTTTCCCCTATGCCCTTCCCCCAGTCCACTGATAGGGGAGGTCTTCCCTTCCATCTGACCCTAGTCTATCAGGTCTCATCAGGAGTGGCTGCAGTGTCTTCCTCTGTGGCCTGGTAAGGCTGCTCCCACCTCAGGTGGAGGTGATCAAAGAGCAGGCCAATCAGTTCAAGTCAGAGACAGTCCCTCTTCCTGTAATTGGGGAACCCTCTTGTACACTGAGCTGCCATGGGCTACTTCTGTGCAGGGGTTCTAGGTTACCTCCATGCTACCTTTCTCCTGAATGTTGGCAGTGCTTCTTCACCAGCCCAGACAGTAAGCCCGAAAGCACCATTCACACGGCGTCTCTTTTCCCCTCCACATACATCCCTTTGCACATATTTTACAACGGATTTCTCCTCACTCGAAAGAGCCTTTCAAACACTATGATGCCCTCATCTATCCACATCTAAGTTTGGGTAGAGTGGGTTTGAATGATGAGCAGTTCTCGCCGCCATTACCATTTCATATTGAGTAAGTGCCCGTAAACGAGAAAACACAGTTAGGCTCCAGACCATGTCTGAGGAGGACAGGCTTGCTTCAACCCAGCTTGGATGATGATAAACTTTGGCTTCACTATTTCAGACTCTAGAATCTGGAAAACAACTCAGCTGAAATTTATACACAGAGTGTAATGTGAGGCTGAGCTAAAAGCAAAGCTGCCTTCGGTGGGGAGGAAAAAAAAAGATAGACGGTTTTAAACAAGGCTAATTTAAAAACCTGAATCAAAGATAAATCAAGTCTCTGAACTTAGAGGAACAACCTCCTAGCCAGAGGTCCATACAGCCCACCAGTGGAGGAGGATCCCTCCCCTGCATGCCAGGAACAGAAGCCTGGGCCAAGCCTGAGGACGCTTCATCGACCTGCTCTGCCTGGGGTGAGGCTCTGGTCCTTGAAAAGAACATTAATCACCACTGGTTCCTATATCTAAGAAAAAGTAACTATCTATGGGATCTGGGGTGTGTGTGTGTGTGTGTGTGTGTGTGTGTGTGTGTGTGTGTGTGTGTGTGTGTGTGGAGAAAGCTTTTATGATGTCTCTTGATGAAATATAACCACCCTCTCATTCTAAGCAGCCTCTAAATCCTCAAATGTGTGTAAATGGAAAACATGCTGTGGGTCTTTATTCCACTGAGCAGCAAGGAATAAATCAGAATTCCCCCTCCCTCGCTGCCCCCTCTCTCTCTCCTGATACCTCACAGATGTGCAGCGTTAGAGGGAAGAGCAGAAATGCTTCACGAAATTAATATGTGGAAACTGCTTATTTACCATAAATGCCTAGCCCAGGGCTTTCTCTACAGTGGCCTGTCAAGATATTAAGCTGATTCTTGCCTTCTGCCTACCAAAATGTCTTCCTCTATTTCTGTGGCACAAGGGGGTCTCCATGCCCCCATGTAAGACAGGCAGTTGTCAGTGGCTTGGTGTTTGCATCAGAGGTAAGGGGACTACAACTTAGAGGTAAACAAAACATTTCAGCCATAGTATATAAAACGTGTAAATCATTCCAGTACCCTGCTGGGTTCAAAATCCTAAATAAACACCCTTCATTAGTATAATTGATATTAAACCGGGTGCTGGAGACCCAATAGATGAATACAAATGCTAGAACTTGCCTTGGAGTTCATTCATATCTAAAAATATGTAGAAGATATACCACAGCGCTCATGAAAGGCTTTTAACTGATTTTAATAGCAGTCATTACATGAGAAAATGAGACTTCCCCTTGTAACAGAGATGCACTGGGAAGAGACAAAGGGGGAGAGGTAACTAGTTCAGCGCCCCGGTGCCCTGCCAGAATCACTGCTCATCATTCTTGCTTTCAGCGGTTAGCTGGCTCCTTTTGTCAAAGGCTACCACCATCTAATGAAACAATTAGGGCTTGACAGTTTAAATATGCTATTTTGTTCTTTTCAAGCCTAAGTGCCAGGCACTAAGACAAACTATACCACCTTCCTATCAGCACAGCCATTGTTATCCCAGATAGAATGCCCTAAAAATAAAATCCATTTTGTATGTGAAGCTTCATCAAGTCAGGTCATGTCTGTTCCTTAGGGCAGACTGCAGTGTACTAATTTCATTATGCTATTTTTAAATGTGGCCTCCTTGGATCTCTAAGTGTGTCCTACATAGCTCAACGGGGCCCCAAGTTAATGTTCAGGGCTTTCTTGCCAATCACCTCTGCCCACCCTGCCCTCAGCCGATTCTGTAGGCCTATATAGTTATGTGAAATAGACACAGTAATGACAGGTCATAACTCAGATGAGCGTCACCTATGAAGCATCATTCGACACATGAGCTGGGGAGGATAGCTAATGGGAGTCAGTTCCCTGAATTCATTATTAAAGTTACTCTAGCTTTCTAAAAGAACTGGGGGGGAGGGGGAGGAGAGACTAGCTTTCTGAGTATTTTTAATTCAGTGTTCTGTAGAGTAACCAGACCTACAAACGATACTGAATGAATGTATGTGGTAAAAGGCAATTTTTGGATTGGCGTATGTAGTCTATGCTACGTGCCAACAATATCTGTCTACACATTGCTCAGCCCATGGAGTAGGAGACCTCAGCCATCCCACTCAAATGAGAAAAGCCTGGAGGATGAAGAAACTGGGTTCTGAGGTCAGTGAGGGGTGATAGGAGTAGTCAAAGAAGAAGGGTGGATGCACTGTCCCGCAAGACAAACAGGCAAAAACAAAACAGTTGTATCATATCTGTATCTACCCGGGCTGCTTCTGAGACATATCATCCACTCCTGGAGGAGGATCTCACCCTTTCAGTAATGCTTACAGAAAACACCCTTTAAGAACTCCCTGGAGATGGGGATCTTCATTTATTCCATGTATAATCGAGTTGATGACAACTCATGAACCATTCTGAATCTCTGTACCTACCTCTGCTCTGCCTCTTGGATAACAAACGTTTTTTTTGAACACAGACCTTATATGTATGAAATGTAAAGAAAAGTATATCATTATAAGTTACTCTTCTATTCAACTCAAAGCCACTGTGCCATGGACAGAAGTTCTCTCCTTTCCTTCATTTTCCACAGTCTCAGTCACTCTACAATGTTAAGTAATAAATTCCAGAAGTAAACAATTCATAGAATTTAAGTTGTTCTGTATTGTGGGTAGCCTAGTATAATGTTTCCAAATGACTCAACTCCACCCACAGGCTAAGTCACCTCTTTGTCCATTTAATCTATTTATACTACCCACTCATTAGTAACCTGCCAATGATTTGGGGCTATTGGTATTTGTGTTCAAGAATCCCTTATTTTACAATGACCCCAAAGCACAAGGGTACTGATGGAAAATAATACACCAGGTATAAAACATGCTGACAGGTATGCATGAAAGAGAATGTCATATGTATAGTCATTATATGTATGCTCTCTAATAGTGGCCATCACTGTGGGTCTTAGAAAGGGTTCTCTGTATGTAAGCAGAGACTCCTGTATCATGGACTCTCAAATAACACCAAGATTAAAGAAAAGTTTTCTCTGCTAGCTTCTTGCTGTTCTTCTTCCCTGTTCAATCACCATCTCAGAAAGTCTCTCTCTTCCTAGGGGCCCTCAACAAGGCTCAAGGCAACACTCATGTCAGCCAAGTAATTCTAACAAAGACACCTCCTTCATCCCAATTATCACAACTAGAACCTCCAAACTGAACGCTTAGAATGGTTTGTGGTGGGTGCCCATTCCTGAATTTACAATATGACCAGAGGAATGGAAATCTCTGGTTGTCTGCACTTAATTTTGTTGTAGGCTTATTAATGTAGCAAGAAATGTGGATCTTCCCTAGATAAGCCACACAGGTAGAAAAAAAGAAAACATGGCCCAATCAGAGATCACTGACATTGAAAGGAAAACATACAGCGTAAACAACAGGGAAAAAAAAGATACTCATCAAGAAGACCTTTGTCACCACACACAAAAATCAATAGTCTTTAAAACACTTTTCTTATTTATTTAGATAGGAATCAAAGATTCAGACACTGGAAGAAATGGAAAGATTAGAAAGTTTTTCTTGTCACACATTTGATGATATGTACTAATTGTAAGAGTTTAATATTTCCCCATTAAGATGTAAATGCTGTCAGAAGATGCCAGTAAGATGAAAAATAAAGTAGTTATACCCAAATAAGAGAGTACAACCCAAAATGAAACAAAACAAACAAACAAACAAAAAAAATGGAAAAAAAAGCACCTGAGTCTTACAGTGTCAGAAAATGAAGAGAGAACAAACACACAGAATGTCGCCACTGGGGGAAAGTACCCATCAGTGGATCCATTCTCACATATGACTCTGATGACCACCCATCTGCTCACCCCAGGGCATCTGATAAAGTCTTCCCTGTTTCCCTGGACTTGAACTATACTCAAGATTTTATTATTCTTTTCTTCTGCTTTTCCGTTCACTTATTTTGAATGTCAGCATTTTGGTTGTGATGTGTAGAGGTGCATTTCTCCCACGGAAATTGGTCGGATGGTTTGGATGAGTATATTAAAATTTACAATCAGTTTTGGAAAATTTTAGGCCTATCCCTTCATTTCTCCCTCTTTCTCTTCTATGTTGAAAGCTTCTATCAACATATTTCGAAGAGTCAATGGTGGCCAATCTCTCTGAGATACTGGTTTAGCTGTTTAGCCTTTTTCTGCCTCTCGGTGGGTTATACTCTAACTGATGTAGCTTCATCTGCTGGTTCTTTTTTATTCCCCATGAACGTTGAGTCTTTCTCATGAATTTCTAATTTTTGCTATATTACTTTATCTTTCTTTCTTTTTTTTAATTTGTGTGCATGCATGCATGTGTGTGTCTGTCTGTCTGTCTTTGTAATGCCCAAGGTGGCCAGAGGAGGATGTCAGATACCTCTGAACTGGAGTCACAGATGGCTGTGATCTAACTCAGGTCCTCTGTAATAGCAGCACAATCGTTTAACCAATGCGCCATCTTTCCAGCCTCAGTTTTTAGCTCCAGAATTTCCACCTGACTTTTTTTTTTATTTCCTCTTTGTTGATACTCTTTTAACAAAATATTGTCATTAAGTCTTCTTCAATTCATTAGACTGGTTCCTCTTCACTCTCTGAACATATTTTTAGTAGAGTCTATAAAGGCTGTGTCTGTTAATCCCATCATGGTACTTCCTCCAAGATCAGTTTCTATCATCTGCTATTTTTCTAGCACATATGAACCACTTTTCTGGATCCTTGATTATCCAATTTTTTAAACATAAAACTCATATTAGATAATATATTTAAGCAATTGTAGATAGTCACATCCCTCAGAGAGTCTGTGCTGGCTTTTTGTTTGTCTCTTTTGTTTTGTTTGGGGTTGGTCTTTTTCTTTTTGGGGGGGGGCAGGGAATATTTGTTTATTAGTGGCTAATACTTTGAGTACTAATACTTTGTACATCGTTGATATTTCTGCCCAAGCTACTTCGACTCATTTTTATTTTTCAGTCTACTTTCCCAAGGGTTGCTCCCTCTTCTGCATAAGCTACTCGTACGTCTTGTAAGTCAGAGTTTAGGTTCAGCTCCTGTAGTCTGTTAGATCTGTACCCTACACCATGGGGAAGGGACTAAGAAAGGCTACAATGGTCCAGGACATTGGTGGCTTTGCCCCATGACCAGGCAGGGGTGGGTAGTTGTAAAGCTCTCTCTCTGGTTGCCCCCAAGAAGGCACCACCTTGGACATGCACAGTCTCCCTAGCTGGCAGGAGGTGCGTATAGCTCCAGTGCTGTTTTATGGGTGTGGCCCTTGGGCCAGAGCATCTTACTGTTCAGCCAATATCCAGTGCTTGTGCCAGGGAACTTTCTATGGGTTGATTGACCCGTGCGCATTATGGGTGATCTTAACTCTCCCACAAGTCCTGCTATGACCACTGCTGCATAGCTACCCTGCACAGGGGCTCAGTCTTTCTGAGCCATGGAGTTGGCTGTGATTCCAAGAGAGTTATGCTTGGCTATCTCTGACTGTTCTCTCTGTTAAACTTCTGGCTGCCGTGCTGGGTATGACTTGTTGCTACTCGTACTGTGGAACTACCACCACCCTCTTAATTATCCTCCACTGAATTCCCATTGTCTTCAAAACTCTCAGAACTGGAATCCTCCAGGCCTGTTCTAAAGAGTCATCCCTCCCAGGAGAGTGTTTTTCAGCCCTGAGCACAATGTCTACACACTGCAGAGCAGTGAACTGCTTCTCTCAAAGTGACATCCTGACTCCATGATGAACTGGAGTAAAGGGTGTTAGCCCTTTGTCTGTGCTTGCCCCTCCCCCTGTGGCACCTCCACACAGTTCACACACACACACACACACACACACACACACACACACCAGGGACTGCAGTCTTCTCAGCCTGCTGTATCTGGTGGACTCTCTGTCCTAGGGGTTGGGGCTAGTAAAGGGATGAGACCTTCGGTCCTTTCAGCCTAACTTGCCTCCATAGAGTTTTTTGCTTTCAGGGGCTGGAGGGTGAAAAACAAGCATAGCCTGCCAGCTTCGTGGGGGTTTGAAGAAGAGGGAGGACTTCTCTTTTCTACTTTCTTCTCTTGGCTACACAGGCCAGGGTAAGGACACCTCCAAACACAGAATGCAGAGGGGGGTGTTACTGACTCAAATGCCTCAGTGGCTAGCTATGGTTATACTCAATAAATTTTCTCTTAGACTCTTACTCTCATGAATGTGTGTGTAACCTTATAACAATTGCCACAGATGTGAAACAGGATTTTAGAAATAACTTTTATGAGCTAAAGGGCTGCTGTACTAAGTGTTTTTACCCACCACCACCCATTCTGGAAACCTTTCCACACTCGCATTTAACCTCTGGAGTCACGGGACAGTCAAGAGCTTAAAGAGTTATCTAGTCTATTCCTTCTGCCTTTGGGCACGATAATACCATAGCCAGGCCAGATCAATGAAAATCTAGACTAGTTTTGAAAACCTCCAGAGAAAAAACATTTCACAGCCTCCTTTAATAACCTAAATCAGTACTTAACAACTCCCAGCACCAGGAATTTCTTCCTTGCACAACCTAAAGCTCACATGCTACAGTTTAAAGGCCCTTCTCTCATCATCTGTCCTGGAGGAGACAGGGAACATCTGGCCAGTGTGCAGCATACTTCCTCTTCAGGAGAAACCAGCAGTAGCCATGGAAAAACTAATTTTTTCAATCCTCCTTTGCTTCTGCCCTAGGAATAAATCATACTAGTATTTTCTCATATTCTTTGTCCAGTCCTTGAATAACCTTTGTGCTCTCATCTGAAATCTTTTCTCTCTGGCATTTGCCCTCTAGAGATTTGAAGTTATCTCTCAAGGTTACAGCCCAGCAGTTTGCACCTGAGTGTCTCAGGGCTCTGGTTAAATGTGCAGATTCCCCTGTTCCTTCTGGCTGTGGATCTGGGAATCGGAAGGCTCGGCAAATTCCCCTGGTGGTTCTGGAGCTGCCCCGGTGAAGGTGCTCTAACACAGAGCTGAGCCCACATGGACACTTTGAAGAACTCAGGTGCCCATTGTTCCTCCCAGCCAAAGCACTGCCTCCAAGATAGCATGAGGGCCCCCAGTCCTTTTAAATGTTTTCTGTTGGATTCCCATGAAATCAAGACAATCTGCCAGTTCTCCAAAGCAAGGTTCATACTTACATTTTATCCCAGCACTTAGGAGCACAAAGATTAACACAGATTACATAATGTAGAGGAATTTGAACCCAACAACATGGCTACTCTGGCAAGGGCTCACATCCAAAGATTTAGGTTTGTGTGGTACACCCTCAGTACACATTTTTAATCCCAAACAACAATGTCTGATTGAAGAGTAGACAAAGTGACACATCAGAAAAAGATTTAACAGAATGAGTCAGAGATAGGCTACACCCAAGTCTCATGAGAACAGGCAGGAAAGAGAGGCTACGTACGGGCAGCACAGAGAGAGGGCAAGGGAGTTTGTGAAAACAGTGCAGTAGAATTCAGGAGTTCATTAGAGTTCATGAGTTCAGTACATTTCAGCGCAGTTCAGTTTGTGGAGTTCAGAGGCAGTTCTTCCAAGCAGAACAATTCAGTCAGAAGTAGAGAGAAGCCAGTTTGAATGAGCCAGCTTGTAGAGGAGTTTTAAGCCAGAATAGCTGAGTTGAACCAGCCAGCCAAAGTTCTGGAAGAACTAGAAGGGATGAGCTTATTCAGCAGTGAGTTTTCGAGACTACAAACATTCTAGGCCTAGGTTAGCAGATGAAGACTGGAAGCTGAAGCCTTCAAGGTCCGCACTTGCAGAAGATTAGATTATATGGCGGCTAGAAGCTTCCATGCCTAGGCCTAGAGATAGTTAGCTAGAAATGCTCATCAGCTCATCGCCTCATCCCATGTATTCATAAAGCTTGGGTATGTCTCTCATCTCATTCCATCATCTGAGGGAATAAACACAAAATTTACAGTATAAAATGACTGTATTAGGTGACTCAAATTTAAGCCTTAGTCCTACATCGATGTTTATTGGACGTCCTATATTCTTTTACCTACAGCACTGAATTTTATACAGATAAGTGGGCATGGGGACTGCAGTGCCCGTGTGACGTCAGATGACAGCTTCTCCTGGATTGTAGGATTGAACTCAGGTTGTTGTTGAAGTTTGTTTTGTGGGCAATCTGACTCGAGGCCCTACACATGCTAGGAAAGCCCTCTGCTACTGAGCTACGGCCCCAGCATCGCTTACAAGTTTAAGGTACTTCTATATATTAGGAATTAACATATTTTAAAAATTATGTGAGAACTAGAGAGCCATAATCAAAACTGTAACCCGTTGAAGTGAACATTTTTATTCTTGTTTATATTTATATTCATGTATATACACACATTTACAGATATATATTTAAATGTAAATAAGTATTTTTTTTTAGGAAGAAAGAAGAAATGTATGCTGAAACACATACCAGATCATACCAGATCTTCTTTCATTAAACTGAGAACTTGATGAACAGTCGTCCCCCAGAGCAGGCACCTAAACGACCAGGCTGGAACCTCTCCAGCAGCTCGCACACTGCCTTCTCTAGTTTGTTCTTACTACACGTCTGCAGGATAAAAAACGTAATATTGAATAATTACATTAAGGTTCTTGTTGGCACTCTAAACACTTTCACAACCAAGACCCTCAATAAATACCAGTGGCTAAAGGACAGAGACAGTGTCAAGCAGAAGTGAGCAGTGGGCCACCAGTAACGGCAGAGAACTCTTTACTGCTGTTGAAAGCTAGGGGCCCTGTGCTTACTGTCCTTTAAGATGAATCTAGAGAGCAGGCAGAGCTGACATTGGACACCTCTGAGTTCCTTTACTAATGACAAATACTCTTCAAAGAATTGTATTTACGTTATTTTAATAAACCATTTTTAAAAGTGTATCCTCTCATGAATTACATCCAGACCAGTTTTCCCTCCCTCCTACCTTCCCAGTTCTTCCCTTCCTGCCCCATCCACTCCTCCTCCTCCATTTCCCTTCAGAAAAGGGCAGGCCTCCCAGGATATCAACCAAACATGGCATATCAAGTTACAATAAGACTAGGCACCTCGCCTTCTATTAAGGGAGGATGGGGTAACCCAGTAGGAAGAAAGGGTTCCAAAATCAGGCAAAACAGTCAGAGACAGCCCCAACTCCCGCTGTTAGGAGATCCACAAGAAGACCTAGCTACACAATTATAACATCGTGTTTTTAAAATAAAAATATATAACTCTAGAACTGAACCTCTAGACTCATTATCTAGTGTGCAATGAACATATGAGATTTCATTTTGTGGCTGAAATGAATTTACTACTAAAGGAGCTTCTCCTGTTTTGCAAGCTTCCTTACAATTTTAATATAACAATGGTGGAATAAAACACCCTAGCATATTTTTGGTTTGGCAGGGGAGGTGGGTTTGGCAAGAACTAAAAAGGTGGCTTCTTTCTTCAAGTCAGTACCAGAGTGCCTTTCAGTAATCTTCCTGGGGTGTGCTTGCTACCACGAAAAGCTTCTAAACTATGTCCATGCCAGATGATCCAGACCCTTTTCAGCTGGCATGGTAGCCCAAGCTGGGAGGATTCCTTACAATGTGGTGTGTGTGAAAAGCACATCTAAGTCCACATTATCATTGTTCTATCTGTATGGTGTGTCTGAGTTGCAGTTTGACAGCTTAGGTATAGAGATCTGGAGAGGCCAAAAAAAAAAAAAGTACCTTTCAAGGGAAAATTTTGCATCCTGCAAAGCTGATGGCAGAAACCTTGTCATTGACACAAGATTAATTCAAATACATTTTTCAGACCTCTATTGAAAGATTTATTTATAAGGGGCACATAAAACCAATCTGTCTACTAAACCATACATACATTTTTATTACCACATCCACTTTTTCTCTGGTATGGTTTGAAATCTATATTAATCATTTTATACTTTTGTCATTGACTTTCTATTAATGTGCCAGAATAATAATGTGCCTTTCAATATACCAGAATACATTGGATATAAGGGTTTTTATGTAGCAACCCAGATTCTTAAAAACGTAAACCCTCCAAACTAAACAGTTGTACAATTAGTAAACTTTCTAGAAAGTTCTGTGAATGAAGTAGTTTGGTCAGTGGTACGAACTTTAAGCAGAGGTTGTAATGTTGAAGGAAAGGCTCCTTACTTTGAGAATCAAAATGTACAGTTGAAGTACTTACCTAAGAAAGAGATAGAAGAGGGTAGGAATTTGATTTTTGCCTATTTATTGTGATCTATTGTTCTTGTTGATCATGTTCACTGGATGTGTGTTAATATCTCTTGTCAAGAACAGATAGAATCATATCTCAATTAATCATGAGAAGATGTAGATGTTCCCTGAGCCAAGTTGACTTGGCTACTGGGACTGATTTCTATAACCCTTCCCATTACATTTATTGCAGGATTATTATTTTAAAATAAATTATTTCAGGTTATATTCCACAAGGCCTTGCTTAATTTTATGGACTTAGGCTAGAGGGAGACTCTCAAAACAAGATTTTTCATTAGGCCAAGCTGCATTTCCACTAAGCTGGGATATCAAAGAACATCAGTGAGCTCAGATGCTGCCCTGTGCAATCTGGGATCACGCAGCTCCATCCTGGCAAGTGGGATGTCACTCAGACCCTCCCCTAGCCAGTAACCCACATGGATGGAACAGTCGCAAAGAGACTCAGGGATGTCTGAAGCTTCACCAGGAATGATATTTCTTACACTTTTGAATGTCCAGTAACCAATACTGTCAGGAGAGCCTTTTTAATAGTAAGCAACTGTTTGATAAACTGGCCTGCTCACATATAGGAACTGATCACCTTTATTATTTTTTAAGAAAATCACTGCTTGCCTTATTTGTGAAAAAGAAATGAACCCTTCTAATGGTGCTCATTGAAATTTTCTTCAAGGAAAGCATTGATTTGGACTCGCAATGATTTCATCATTGACCCAGTAGCCCTGAGAGTACAAAGCCTTGGATAAAAGAAGTGCTTAAATGACAATTTGGTTTTCATTAGGTGAAGTTGTACTATAAATTCAAAAGATGATAAAGGGTATGTCCATTGAGTTATCATCTGAGATGATAAATACTATAAAAACCACCTTTTAATATAATGTTCTCTGTTATCTAGGATTAAAAAATGATTGGTTTTAAACTTGAGATACGATTTTTTAAATGTTTTTAGGGTTAAGCTCAATAGTTTCCCATGGAGAAAAAGCTGTGAAAAATGCATACAAGATATTTTAGGTTATTTCAGATATCTTCAGATGTACAAATAAAATTTTTTTCTTAACCTCACAGAGAGGAAGTCCAGAATCACTAAAGAAAGGGAACAACTTTTGATTTAGAAAGCCTAGAATTACCATATCATGTGGAATATTACACCTGTAATATGCAATGTCCTTTTCTGGCCTCCCTTGATAAATCTGGTAATTTATAAATATGACATTATTTGTATAAAATACATTAAAGCCGAAAATGTAAGCTGAATTGTTATTAAATTCCTGCAAATGAAGTCACTAAATTATAATAGTAAAGCATTACTATGCAAATTGGAGCTAATTTTACAATATCCCTATCTAATTATTTACAGTGTATGGAATTATGGCACGGCTAAGCAGGACAGGATGTTGTGTGAAACAGTGTGTTTTTAATTTGAGCCATTTTTACTTCCTGTGATTTCTTTTTTTATTTAGTTATAGCAAGCATGGAAAAGGATTTAGCATGGAGAAAACAAGGGCAGATGTCTCCTTCATTGTGTACTCAAGGACTTAGCTAATTAATATTTTCCATGTGCTTCAAGCACAGAGATGGAGATGCTCTCTCTTTGGAGGTGCACGAAGCTTCCTTTTTTCCAGTCTTTATGAGACGTCAGGCAGAACAGTCTACAAAGATTTGCTCCAAGGAATATTTTTAAGAGATTTGTTTTGAGATGAAGGGCTCCTTGAGTGTGAGGCATCTTAAGTGGTCCTAAGCCTCCAGCTGTGTTTCTCTCCAAAAAGGGGTTAGAGAAGTCTGCTCGCAACGTGGCATCACAGAATTACCTTTGAAACGGTACTTAAGGAAAGGCTTGGAGAAGAAGACAAGACCACTTTCCATCCAGAGGAGAAATCACATTGAATAAACAGTTTTAGTGAAAGGTCACTGAACGCTGCTTTAGAGGGAACTTCCTCTTTCTTAGATAAGCCAAAGTAAGTGTTTGGATTCATTTATGAAGGGCCGTCTGCTTCCTGTTGCCCCCAAATCCTAGCTTTATCCTTCCTGTTACTCAGCGATTTCATATAAGCTAAACTGTCCACATATAAGAAACCTCTCTGCCAATGAGATGATTTTTTTTTCTTCAGAAAGCCTTGCCAAGTTTATGAGCCAAGAAATAGCTGAATTATAATGCCCGGAACTTCAAAGAGAAAGAGGAGTGAACAGCACTAAATATTTTTGTAAAATTCTTTGACTTAAAATCAGCAGGAACTGATGGATATGAGAAAAACATAGTAAAAATTGAGGTTGTGAAGGAGTTATGTGTGTGTCTGAATGTCTGGCCATAAGAATAGTCCCACAGGTGCATGTATGCCTTCTTGCCTAGTTATTTTCCATCCTTGGCTTGGAAAAAAGTGATAACAATTTAAGGGGAAAGATGTCAGATGAGCAAGGCTTCACTGTCTTTCTCTTGATTTAACACACTTCATTACTTCATTCCCTCTGTAAGCCACACATTTTTGAGGGGGTAGCAGGGCTTTCTGAAAAGAAAAAAAACTTTATGAAAAGTCATTTGATCACCAATTATAAAAGAATAAGACAAAGTTTCCCTCATTTTCAATTCTTCGAACACCTTTATTTTCACTCTAAAGGTATATCTGCTTTTACAAAGCCTGCAGGAAATGATCAGTAGTGCTTTACCACTCCCAGAGGACTGTGCATTCCAACAGACTAACAAGACACACTACTTCCTAAAGATAGACAATGTCCTTATTCCAGATATCATTAGAAGATGTGTTTACTAGTAACAGAGACAAAACACAACAGGTTGAAGCAGTTGGTTTCTCTCACATAGAAGTCTGGTAATAGGCAGCCGCGGGCTGGGGGAGCTCCCAGTCTCCCTCCACTCTAGCCTCGCCCTGACTTAAATCATAGTTCTCATCCTCTGCTTTGCCTTCTAGTCAAAGATAGCTGTTCTCCTACTGGCCACATCCAGGCAGGGATGATCGGTGACAGAAAGGGATACAATTTAACATTCTCCCTTTTATAATGTTTCTTTGGAAGTTCTTCAGACAAATTTGCTAACATAATATTGACTACAATTGTTATTTGGGAATAGCTTTGCTCTAAGTAAATTTGGAGAATTTGACACTAAAACGAAAGAGTAGAGGGCTAGGAATGTAGCTTTGTGTTAAAATACATGTCTAATATGTTTGCGGTGCTGGATTCAATTTCCAGAACCACTGAAATAAAGTCAGGGGGATTTACATAAACTCAAGTTGCTGCTGCACTTCTTAAAATACAAACATCCCAGAGTTCCCGGCATACTATGTACTTAAAAGCACAGCCATTCTTGTTAGCCAGTTCTCACCATGTAAAAAGATAAATACACTGTCAATGCAAGGACCTCAATTATGGATAATATGGAATAAAAATTCAATCCCATAAGCAAAACTGTCATGTATTATTTGTTCTTTAACTATATTGAAAATAGTCAACTCATCCTATTACCATTGCTCATGTTATTTATGATTAAGCAACCTTTAATTTTTCATAACAGTGAGACACTAGATTGTCATGGATAACAAGATACCGATAGCACTGTTAAAAATTTCAAATCCAACACCAATACTCAGAGAATTTTTTTATTCCTATTTAAATTATCAGTTGAATTTCACACATGCAAAAATTAATGAAGAAGCCAAGTCCTGTGATTGTAGACAAACCCACACAGAGAAGAAAATTATAGTTCATATAAGTGAAAAAAGCAGAGGAATTCTTTTATTGTCTAAAAAGAGTTGTCAAGAAAAGTGTCTTAATATTTCAGTGTGTTGGTGTGAATAATGTGGTATTTAAAGATGAACAAGTACGGTAATAGCTTTTCCATTTCTCTTTTTTACCATTACTGGGGACCCTAATAAATTCAGCTAAATGCTGAAAGTCAAAATTGAGGTTTCCAGACAGCATGTGGATTATGCCACCAGAAGAAGAAAAGGACGGAATGTCTGACTTTACAACAATCAGGGTTGATGGTGGAATACTTTCCTAGCATGCACAGGGTCCTTGGCTCAATCTCTAGCACAATAGAAAAACACAACACAAGAGAGCAAAGAAAAAACAGGAAACCCATGAGCTGGGTATGGAATGTCTTGGCTTTTTTCTTTCATTCAGTAAGCCCTCTCAAGGGCTCAGTCATAACCTTTACCCAAACCCACTTAAGTCACCAGGACCTCCTCGCACTTTCTATCTTCTTTCTTTCTTCCTTCCTTTGTGTATTTATATATTTATTTGAGTTTATTCATTTACTGACATTTTATTTTTGAGATTATAATTACATATTTTCCCCTTCCTTTTCCTTCTTCCAAATTCTCCCATACACCTTTCCTTATTATCTTTCAAATTCATGGCTTTTTTTCATTAATTAGTGTTACATGTAAATGCATATGTATATACATATAAATTCCTAAATGTAACCTGCTCAGTCTGCGTAATGTCACTTGTATGGATGTTTTTAGGGCTAATCATTTAGTATTGGATAAACAATTTATGTTCTCTTCCCTGGGAAAGACTATTTCTTCCACTCTCAGTATTCCTCATTTGTCTGTCGTTCTTTGCATAGGATTTAAGGTCTCCTGGGCTTTCCCCTTCCACTTTGAAACAACTCTTGCTGTCTGTCCTTGTTCGGCTGAAGTTCGGCAGTCATGCTGCTGAGACTTTATGGGTATAACTTCTGACAGTACAAGGAGACACAGTCTCATAGCGAAATGCCTGATCCTCTGGCTCGTATAATCTTTCCACCCTCTCTTCAGCAACATCCACAGAGCCTTAGGAATGAGAGAGTTTTGTAGATGTATCCATGGGGCCTGAGCTTTAAACTGTGTTTGGATTGATTGTGGTTTTCTGTAGTGGTCTCTGTCTGTTGCAAAAAGAAGTTTCCTTAATGTGAGTGAGAATTACACTCCTCTCTGTGTATAAGGACAGTTGTTTTAGAATGTAGTTAAAGATTGTGCTGCTTTAGTAAAGTGGTGGTCGCTGGCTCTCCTCCAAGGCCCATGACGTCACTAGTCCTGGATAGCTGGCTAAGTTTCCAATACCAGGCATGGCTTTCCTCTTCTTGAGTGGTCTAGAGTCCGATTAGAGAGCTGTTGGTTACCACCAAGGTATGTGAGCCACTTCTGCTCCCTTTAGGTTGTTATGCCGTGTTGGTCATGGCTGTGGTTCATAGGCGGCACAGCTGGGGAGGGCTGTTGGTTGCTTCCCTCCTCTGGAAGCTAGCATGGTGCCTTCTGATACCATGAAAGCTGGTCTTCAGGGAAGAAGCAGTCAGGTCAATTCCAGCTCTGAGATCTCTGGACCCTATACATTAACTGCATGGTGCCTTCAGCAGTACGAATTTATCTTCCATTTATGAGTGACAACGAAGAACAAAAGCAATAGCTATTATGTTTTAGGAGTGCCCAGGAAAATCCTGCCCAGCAACACCAAAGAGGGATTCTCATGCCACTAAGGCCTCTTTAGTAATAAACAATAAACTTCACTTCATTTATAACTCCACATCTCTGTTTTCCTGCCTAGGAAGTGGCAAGCTTTGGGGAAAGGAGTTAAACTTCCCAATGCTCATTTCTTTATCTCTAAATTGTTGCAAATATGTAGGAGACAACATGAAAAACATAGAGATCTGACATAGAGATCACTTCAAAATGGATTAGTTATCAAGAAAAAAAAGGCAGAGGGGCTGAAGAAATATCTGAGAAAGTTAAGAGTTTTACAAAAGACCCAGGTTTTTATGTACCCACAGAGTGGTTTGCTACCATCTCTAACATGAGTTAATAAACTACTTCACCATCTTGTATAGCTTGACAATCACCAAGAGTATAAGAGATGTTCATTATACAGACAAAAATAGTGGTTAACAAGGTGTTTTTGGTGAATAAGTTACCCTGGAAGAGAGATTATCCGTATCCAATCCAAATATGGTTTAGAAGTGTTATAAACTAGTTTTTATATCAGAAGGTTTCCATTAAGCCATATGTACTTTCATATAACACGTGAACTGCACAACTCAAGATGATGAAGTTAAGAAGTCTTATCTACTCCATAGTAAACATTTCTATTTTCTACATTTGTCAGCTGTTTCTTTTTTCTTACTTCATATATTATGTATGTGAGAAATGTCACCATGCCTGGTTTTGTCAGGAAAAGCATAGTGATTTGTGTGCACACATGAGCATGTGTGTGACATATTTTATTTTAACTAAATTCAAAAGTTTGATATAAACATCTGATATAATTGTCCTTCAAAGAAACAACTTTAAATTTGTAATTGATTCCAGAATTTTAAACTTATGTAAGATATCACAGGACTTTCCCTTGAAAATGCCCAAAACCCATGAAATAAAAATCATACTGATATTTACTTAAAAATAGCACCACCCAGACAGCTCACTCACTATACTGATGTTGGTTTCAGGAAAGTTTCCTCTTTCTCAAATGAAGTGAACCTTCATACATAAAAAATGTACCTTCTCAGAGGATGGTGGGAAGGTTCTGAAGGCAATTACAAAAAGGGAGCATTTTAAAAAGATTTTTAAATAAATGTACTATTGAAGTGCGGCTATGGGCTCCTAGAGGAGCGTGCTGAAGTGAGAGAATCACAGGAGGGCGAATCCTGGTGGGTTTCCTTTTATAAAGCTACTGTCTCAGGTAAGCCATCTGTCGAGCCTTCCTGACTCTGTGAGACAGGAATATTTTCATCATTTCTTCCTTAGGGAGAATGCAAGGCGCACACAGACCAGGAGAGAAGCTTAGAGAGCATGGGAAAACTACTTACATATGTCTCAGAATGAGGAAGAAAGAACACCAGAACAGAAAAAGACAAAAATAAGATGGGTACCAGTATTTGTTTTAATACTTAGCAGGTATTACTTCAAATGTTCTTGTTGGTTATAACTGTCATTGGATGTTGACCACTCAAGCCAATCATCATGCTTGTTACTTGACATGTAATCGTTCATATGACCTTTTCAAGTGAGCGTATCTAAGTGAGATGCCATTACCAGTGCCTCACAGAGAAGCAGATGGAGGAGACGTTCCTGTGAGTAAATGGCCTAGGTAGCAGATTCATATTTCTATGACTTCAAAGTCACGATATGACCATATCACAAACCAAACAAAAACCAGCACTTCAAGAGATGTTTTTTTCTGATGGTCAGCAAGTTCAACCACAGCTGAGACACTGTCTCAGGGAACATGGACAATCTGTCGCTCTGGACCCGTGTCATACAATTTCTTTTGATTCCATTCATTGTTTTTTTATGGACTTGGATACCTCCTGAGAGCTCAAGGCACACTCCTGGGATAAAAGTGGCACCAACTCAATACCAACTCAATTAGAGTGACACACAATAGCCACAGAAGTCCTAGAGTACTGCTTGATTTGGTTAACTTGCTTTTTAATACTGAAAAAAAAAACTTTCTGCTTAAGTTTCTGGATCATGACTCTAGGATCAGGGTTACAACATACTTGACAAACTTCTCTATAGACTATGACTTTTTTAGGTTAGTTTTTAAAGTTACCATACAAAGGAATGTGGTTTTTAATGTGCACATTTTATATAAACGTTTATTTTTACATGCACATTTTTACATCATGAACATTTTGGCTTGTCCATTCTGGCCTTTCCCTTTCTTTCCATAGATGCCATTCCCTTCTTTGATTCTACACATCCCTTTCTACCCTTCTTTGATTTCCTTTCCATTTTTACTTTACAAATTGAAATAAAAAGGAAATAAATAACCAGGAAGTATTGTGTGTATACACACACACACACACACATATATATACCCTAGGGTAAATAAATACAAATTAATTTTTTTGGAAAAAGTCCTGATGCAGCATTATGAAACAAGAAACCTCCAAAGATGCTACTGAGATCGTTTTCTGTTGGCCCTCTACTGCTGGGCATGTGGCCTGCCCTTCAGAACAGTTTGTTCCCTCATTGAGACTTCTTTGGAGAAAACTGATTTTTAATTTTCAAGTGACTATCACTTGGAGTTGGCTTCTGGGTTAGGGATGGGGACATGTGTCCACTTCTTTTAGCTCTAGAATCCCATCTGGTGTAGCCCCGTCTGCCTCAGTCTCTGTGGGTTCCCAGGTGAGTGCTGCTGCTGTGTTTAGAAGGCCTTCCTTCCTTGATGTCCTCTCTCCCCTTTGGCTCTTACACTCTTTCTGCCCTCTTTTCTTCAGGGTTCTTTGAAACCTGAGGGAAAGGACTTTATGTTGGAGACATTTAGTTTGGTGACAAGGGGTCCAAGATCTCTCACTCTCTGCATCAAGTCTGGCTCTGTATTTGTTCCCATCTGCAGCAGGAAGAAGGCTTTCTGATAATGGCTAAACAAGACACTGATCTATGAGTAAAGCAGAATGTCGTTAGGAGCCATTTTATTGCTACGTTCCTTTGGCAGAACAATAGTATTTGGCTTTCCCCTAAGTCCCTGGGCTGTCTAGTCTCAGGTTTTTGGTCATATAAGCAGTGTTGGGCATGAGTTCCATCTCAAAGAGTGGGCCTTACATCAAATCAGATGTTCATTGGTTGCTCTCATAAGCTTTGTGCCACTATTACACCAGTGTAGCATGCAGGCAAGACACTACTGCAGACTGAAGGTTTTGTTGCTGGGTTGGTGTTTAGGTTTCTCCTTTGGTAGTGTGCAGAGTGTCTTCCTGTATCAAAGACACTACAGTGTAGGAATGAAGGCTCAAGGCAGACACAAGTTCAGCTTCTGCGTATTCAATGAGCTGTGTCAGTGTTATTCTCAGCAACAGTGCCTTGTCATCAGTTTGGGAAGAACAACTTTGTTACAGCCTGGGTTGTTTGAGTGTTCATATGAGACCCTTTTTATCAACAATTTGATAAGATGTAATCCATTCTTAGTACTAAAGCTTCATTTGATGATGAGAGATGTCCAGTTGAGTCCTTGTCTCCCGCATTATTTGGAGACTTCATTTAGATCATGCCCATATATAAATATAATATAAATATAAACAAATAATTTAGGAAGGTACTAATTTATTAGGTCTCCATATGATGCTTCAAATGGCCTTTAATTTTAGCTGTCCCTCTCTGTATTCCCTCCCTCATCCCCTTTTCCTCTACCCCTTATTCCTTCCTCCTTCTTGTTTGAACCTCAAATTACAGCCTTCATCCACAACTATCTATTCTCTTTCCCCTACCTACTGAGATCTGTATATCACCTCTACCCCTTACTCCATACTTATTCTTGGTGGGTTGTAGTTTACTTATCTTGGACTTAACAGCTAACATCCACATATAAGGGAAATTCAAATTATATTTTCCTTTCTGAGTCTGGGTTACCTCTCCCAGGGTGATTTTTTAAAGTTTCATCCATTTACTAATGAATTTCATTTTTTTGATTGTGGAGTAATATTTTATTGTGTAAATGTACCACATTTTCTTTATCCATTCTTCTTTTGACAAACATCTAGATTGTTTCCAATTTCTGGCTATCATGAATAGAGCGGCAATGAGCATGGCTCAGCAAGTGTCTCTGTAGCAGGATGAAGTGTCCTTTGGGTATGCACCCAAAAATGAAATAGCTGGATTTTGATGTAAATCAATTTCTATCATCCCGAGAAACCACCACACTCCACTCATTTCCATATTGGCTGTGTGAGTTTGCAGTCCCAACAGCAAATGGATGAGTGATGAATGGCTGTTTGAATTATCTTTCACCAATCACAGCCAAGGATACCCATGGTTAGATACTAAGTCCTCAATAAATGAATTAATGCCTAACCATTACACACACATCTTAACACCTCATGAAGAATTCCAGCTGAGCAAGTGCAGTGTGAGCTGCTATTCAGAAGCAGAATTCCCACTCCCATTCTTGCTCTTTATCTTTGTGTTGTTCATTCTGTTGATTGATAATAAATATTAATACACCCACATTATTGGTGTTCCTACAAAAGAGGTATTAGAGTATATCTATATGGGTTTCAGTTTTATATGATAAACAAACAATAGAAGATTGCCCATTTTCTGTAAGAGGCTATTTTTAGATTTTTTATTTTTATTTGTTTCTTCTTCTCATAAACAGGTAACAGGGGAAAAGGGGTTTCCTTCCAAAGCTTCTTTTTTTGTCTCATTTTCATTAGGTGTTTCTCCTCCTCCCCTTCCTCCTCCTTTTTCTTTTTCTCATCCTCTCCCTCTTCCTTCTCCTTCTTCTTGTCCTCTTCTTCCATCCCTTTTAGATCTCCATCCTTCAGTTCTATTTTTCAGTTCCTTAGGAAGACAATATATCCCATAGGAATATATCCCATAGGAATCCAGTTTCCAATTAGTCTTTTTGCTCCATGAATACCGTATCACTGGTTTCTCAGATTTTAATACCTAGGCAGATGTAAGTGCTCTATTAAGAAAGAAGTGCTATGGAACATGGTGTGCTGCATGCCAAAACCAATCTTCTAGTCCGTACTGGTACTCAGTTAGTCTTGGTTGACTAGGTAATTCCCATGTACCTTTTCCTTAATGTCTGAGTAATTGAAGGAAAAAGGACTTTGGTCTGTCTTTCTCATTTTGTATTTCCTCTTTTTGCACTTTACTTGAGATTATGGGTGAGTGTGATTTCAAATGAGAAACATTTAACAGTGAGTCAGGGAGATGAAATTTCACTGAGATGCAGAACACAGGAAGAGAAAATGTGTGAAAAATCACGTTGACTGGGTTGTCTTGGTAGCTAGTAACACAGAGAAAGGAAATTCCCGCACAGCAGGCTTTAATAAAATTGGCAAGCTGGGATGTGGGGCTGTCTGAGAATACTGGTGAGGAGTACAGAAATGGAAAACAAGTGTAGAAATCATAAGGCCTTTCTTATCTTGAAACATTTTTCCCCTGCACCTAATTTATTCTCCAAATGAGTTCCCAGATGAGAATTGTTTTCCTATGAATCTGCAATAATAAATTTAAGAGGTTGGGGATACATCTTCCAATACAAGAAGTAAACCAAATATTAGGCAGTTTTATGGTTTGGCATTAGAGATTTCTTAAAAGAACATGCATTTATCTGTGAGCATAGTAAAGAGCATATGGGACTTCAGATTCCCAGAGGAGATAAAGTGAGACAGGGTCATTACTTAATAAAGAGATTCATCATGCAATTATACAAAAGACACACTTTAAGAGATCTATAAATATTGTTGGATTTTCATACAATTTCTTCAGACTTTTTCTTAGGTCTCCCATGTAAAGCATGCCCTTCAGATGATGACCACAGAGCTCCTGTTTTCTTTTTCCTCACCTTATCAGTGAGCTACCACTTTCCTATTTGTTTTGTTATTTATGTTCTGTCCCCACTTACCAGTGGGTAAGGTTCTTGGTATTGACAGTGTAGTTCAATGATAGAGCATCTGCCTAACATTCCCAAGACCTTAAGTTTGATCCCCTGTGTGTGTGTGTGTGTGTGTGATGAATTCTTAGAATCATGTATGGTACATATTAGGCACCCTGTAATTTGGTTACTGAATGACCTTGAGAGGCTGGGAGAGTTTAAGTCATGTGAGTATACCACCAGAATGGCAGCTGGCAGATGGTGGAACACTTCTTCATTTATCTCTGTTGCAGTAGCTCTTGTTTGTTTAGCTAACATAGTGAGTGTGTAAGAGGTGATATGCCCCCCCCCCGCAAAGAAGAATGCAGAAGACCAGGGACCAGGGCTACTGAACACACCTAAGTGTCAGCATTCACATTGGGAATTACAGGAAATGTTAGGGGGCACAGCTGCTGTAACCCTTACCTTTTAGAAACATGCACTAATGTCCGTTCCCAAATTAAGGTCATTGGCCTTAGAGAGAGTCAGAAGATTCCAGAGTGAGGGTCCAGCAACGCAGACTCTATGAAGTGCACTGTGTTTTGGTAGCTGCCTTAGCAAAGGCACACCAAAGAATTCTGCTAGAGACCCTGGTCTGCTGGCTGCTCAGCGTAGAAGGCCGCTTCACACCAGCCCTGTACATCCCTTCCTTCCTTCCTTCTCCAGGAGAGACCATGGGCTTAGGCATAAAGTGTGGATAAAATGCCTATTTTATCTCAAAATATGTATTAAGAGAGGGGGAGAAAATGGCCTAAACTCTGGGCCCCGATTTGCGCTGGGTTGTGGTGGGGTGGAAGGGGCGGTCAGCTCCTGCTGTTCTCGGTGGGGTCCCTCCTAGAGCACCCCTTGAGTTAACTACTGCACGGTTTTGTCCCCACCTCATTATCTGTTCTTGTTAAAATCTTTATTATTCATGGATGCAAAAAATCCCATCATTAACCCATCATAAATATTCATAACACTTTGCAATTGTGTGCATTTCATTCAGCCACTTGGCAAAACTTCTCTGAAGTACGCAGGGTTTACGGAAGTCTAATGAGACCAGAGCCCAGGAAATGCAGGGTGGCCTTTCTATTTTATGTTATTTTATTTTAACCTGAAAACAAACGCAAAATATAAATAATAATTAAGAGAAATAAGCAGAGAGGATCTTACTGGCAAAGAAGAGCCACATATGCTCTGGCTTTGTGTTGATTGTGCTTTTGTGTCTAGCAGAAGATAAGAGTAAACTCTACTACAAGAGAGGGATTGTGAGTCTTTGCTACTAATGGATCTATCCAGAAGCCTACAGAGGCGAGATAAATCCTCTGCTTTGGTTAACAGGGACTTTTCTTCTCCTGTTTTGTACAATTACTGACGTCAGGGTGAAGCTGAGATAAGAGGGGCCCTTTTCTGGGACTTATTATACCAGGCAGTCATCCCAGTTTTAGTGTCTGAAAAGTATTACGCCCATCTCTCTTTCTTCTTCTCGTTCTTTTAATCCACTTTATCTGAACCATGAGCTCTCCCATCAATATGGAGAGCTTTGCATGGAAGTAAAAGAAAAACGCAGCGAACTTCCAGGGCAGCCAAATGCAATTGGAATAATGTACTTCCCCCACTGCCATCCCCTCCCAGTGGGGAGATCTTTTGTCCCATAAATTCTTGCCTTGAAATGCCTCTTCCCTGCCTTTCAGCGCAAAGGTTCTCACCACTGAAAAGGAGCTTGTAGAGGAAAATATGTATGTGTACCAGTAGACGTTGCCCCTTGCCTGCACGTGTTTAGGATTCTTCCATGCCACTACTGACAGCATTTATGCTGATAATGAGTTGCTTTTCCAGCGTAACGGCTAACAGGTGCTGGGAAATGTTGAGAGCACTTGCAACTGTACAGCAATTCCTACTCCCCCCTGAGGGGGTTCTGCAGTGTAGAAACAAGTTACCACCAATGCAAAGACTAGACCAGTTGCGTGTGTCACTTCGTTAAGAAATGTCACATGTTAATAGGGAGCACACCAGGTTCCCAAGCAGAGGGCCAATTAAGGGAAAGTTCTCTGTGGTCCAGTTCTGTGGAATTAGACCGAGTTCTTCCAACTATTGATCCTTGAGCTCATTTGCAGTAGTGTTCCTCACTCGCCTCATTGTTTGTTGGACCATCTCAAAGACTCTAATTAGAGTCTTTCTTTAGTGAGTTCTCCTTCTGCTAACAGATACAGGTTATCACCAGGGAGAAGGGACTCTCCCCACTATTTATTTTATATTCCACCCCGTAGAAAAGATCCGTACCTTCAAGAAAATTAAGTGTGGTGTTTTATAGGATTCCTTGTGTCAATTTAGATGTGACCTTTGAAATGCAGTACATTTTTTCATTGTGTTATATATTAAAATTCAAAGCCAGGTCTTAAATTCTCGTACTATTAGTTACCCCGCTGTGCCCCCATTGCACTGTCTTCCAAACCTCCGTAGCCTATCATATTTGCTTAATAGAGTATTTTGCTTGCAAGGAACTGTGATTCCCTCAGTGTCGCTCAGGGAATGAACACTTATTTTAAGGGTGCCTACGCTGTTGATAGAGACAGAATCTCAAGAAATCCTCAAAGTAGAAGCCAGCCAGCAGCCTGGCATTGCTTCCACTGCTGCAATGAGAAAGTGAGTCTGAGTTCAAGAACGTGGTTCTAAGGAACTGAAGAGCTGAAGCAAGTCTCTGCCAGGAGAGAAGTCCCTGAGATCAAGACACAGAGCTGCTCTGTTTTCACTCATCCTATGCCTCTCAAGAGGGACATACCAACAGTCCTGGTCCTGACACTTTTCTCCTTGTCGGGACCCAGTAGAGGCTGCTGGCCTCTGTTGGTGCTTCCCTTTATGCCAGATGCCCATGATGTGTATGTATAGTACATAGCTTCCAACTGCTTCGTGACACTTCTCCAAGCAGACTAGATGACAGACTCTCCAGGCTCAGGTCAACAAGCTCAAGATGACTAGGAGCTTTGCCTGGCTGGGGCCAGGCTCCTGTTAAAATACCCACAGTGCTTAGCATCAGCCATGGAGTTATGGCGCTCCACCAGGTGTGAGCTACTTGTCTTCCACTCTCCTGTGGGTAATTTTGGGCAAAGCCTCACTGATTGAATTTTACATGTGGATTAATATCATTTAGTTGTCAACAGGTGGATTGTCTCTAGGATCTGGGTTCTAGACCATACGTGGTAGGTTTCATTTCACTTTTCCTTTTTATTTTCATTAAAAAAATAACTAGTTATATTAAAATCAGCAATTGAGTATGATATGATATGAAAGTGAAACTTCATTTTGAGATGAGAAACTGCAGTGATTCCCCCTCTCCAATTCTCACTCATGTGCTAGAGTTGTTTTCTATGGGAGGATGAAATAAAACCCTATAGCTTCCACAGGAACAAGCTGTTTGGAAATAGATGAATTTTCATTCTGGTTTTCAAAGAAAGTCATGCTTGTTTTATATGGAAGGTTAGAGAGCTCCCTTACCCCTCCCCCTAAACTATGTGCTTCTTAAGGTCTGGAACAGGTATCGCAGATCCTGGGGAGGAGAGGTGTAACGACAGGTATAATTGGCATTCCCTCTTACAGACACACTACTTAACTACACCTCAGTCTCCTACATGTATGTCTCCAGTGGAATCTCTACAGATAACAAGGACATCAAGATTCTAGGACTACAGATATGATCCTAGAAACACAGATGTGCAGCATCAAGTACAAAGTTGTGCTGGACAAAGACTTTCCCATGAATGAGTGGCCACCCATCACTTCAGCCCCACTTTTGTTGGTCTTCTGCTTGTCTGTCCGCATACATGATCAGGACAGAGTAGCTTAGATAGCTGCCTAGGGAACACCACACTGATTGAAAACTGTTTACTTTTCTAAGTCTCTCAGCAAATGTGTGTTTTCACCAGATATGTTGGTGCATACCTTCAACCCCAGCACTCAGGAGGCAGAGGCAGGTGGATCTCTGTGAGTTAGAGGTCAGGTTGGTCCACAGAGTGAGTTCTCATTTTTTTTTATTATGTCTGGGACAATGCTTCTGGAAGATTAGGTTTATCTGCTGTGTACATAGCTAACTGTCTATATATCATATTATACCTTTGCTTTCTTTTTGTCTATCTTCTGTTTCTTCTTCTCCTTTTAGAGGGTCAATTGCCAGAGAACCCACTTTCTTCCTTCTCCATGGTGCTTTCAGAACTGGGCCAAAGAAGTATGGTATGTGTATCTTCTTTGAATAGGTTCCCAGTAGACAGAGTAAGTAATAAGTCTTCTGGGCAAGATCAATGGTAAAAGGAAGAGAGAGGGAGGAGGGACAAAAAGCCAACCTAAGAGATGCAGACAGCCAAACAGACTCCAGCTGAAACCAATTCAGCTTGCTAATGCATGCACTTGCTAGTTGTGAATTCCTGATACTCTCTTCACCTCTCAAGTCAAGTTAAAAAAAATTGATTCCATGCCAGTTACAAGGGGGCAGAGCTGTCACTTACCAGGGAGATTAACTTGCTTTGTTGAATACTGACAGGAAACCACATAGAATGCAGGCCACTCTAACTCATGATAACCTCGAAACCAGAACCAGGAGGAAACCAAGACTATGCAATTTACGCCAGCTCCAGGCCCCAGACTGATAGAACCCTGGAGAGTGAATTTAAGCAATTCCCAAACCAAGAATTTTGGTTATTTCTGCAGAATCTTTATGTTCAAACTGGTTAGACTTTTGAAGGGATGGCTCTAGTCCTTCAGTCTCATAATCACACACTCTTGTGTCAAGCCAGCTACGCCAGTCAAAAGAGGTTAATTGTAATAATGGCTATACCCAAGCCTTGTAACATTGGGTCACTCTTTGGGTAGGAAATAAGCATAATTGAAGGAAAGACACCAAGGGTCTCTAATGCCAGTGATGCTTCTGCCAGAGCAGATGGTTTCCCTGTGCAGCTGAGCTCTGGGAAGTCTCTACACTGTGGTCAGATACGTGAATATTGTCGTGCTTGGCTGGCCATCACCCAGCGTGATCTCTGTTAACCGCCACATTCTTGTCCTGTGGCTTTAGATGTTATCAGACTGATTTCAAACGTGTCTAACATGATCCTCCGTGCCCTTTCAAATGCCGCATTGCTTAAGACAGACAATGCCTTGAAAAAAAGCTACTATGAATTCACAAAATTAGAGATTGTAAAATATAAAAAAGTCTGAGTGTGTTTATGTGGAGTGGGGGTGAGGGGAAGGAGGACATCTGAAAGAAGTGACAATGCAGCTTACAGCTGGTTGTCCCTATCCTCAGGTTTGGCACCCATGAATTCAACCAACCACTGTTTGAAAACGCATCTGTACTAACAATGCAGGCTTTTTGTTTGTCATTATTCCTAAATAGCACCAGAACTATTTACAGAGCACTTACACTGTGTTAGGTATTGTAGGGAGTATGGATATGATTTACAGTATGCAGGGCGATGCCTGTGGTTTTATAAAAAAACAAAAAACAAAAACTACAGTATTTTACATAAGGCACTTGAGCATCCACAGATGTGGAATTCTGTCTAGATTCCTAGGATTAATTAATCTTTTATCAAGTTATAGAGATACTCTTGAATATGTCCAAAAGGCAGGCAACGACTTGAGAAATTAGTGAAGAAAGTTACATTGAAGAGTAAACTTTTATGGTAAAACCACTGACTCACAAGTAAGAAGTATTTGGAAAACTTCCCAGCCCCATTCTCCCGATTGCAGGGCTTGGGAAACTTCCTTTATAAAGGGATAAAGATGTCATTTGTTTTTCCTTCAGCCTTGGTCTTTAAGTTCTTAGGAATGGGGGGTAACAGACGGGGCCCCTGTCTAAATCCTATGGGAATTCACCTCTCCTTTCCACCTGAGTAGAGCAGCTTGCTGGGCTCTGTTCTTCTCGGGGAGGGGGGGGGGGAGACAATCTTTCTTTTCAGTTAATTCTTCCAGGTTTGTTGGAAGGAGCCATTGGTTTATATTTTATTCTTCATGCCTTTGAGATCTTGGGATGAAATACTCTCCATAAACCACAAAGCCTATTACTATTTTAAGTACCTACGTCTTCCAGAAGGAACACGCTGGCTCCCTGCAGGAGAAATAAATGGAGTCAGCTTTCAGGCTGGCACACTGTCTTTAGTAAAAAAAAAAAAGAGAGAGAGAGAGAAAGACACAGATTGTCCTGTTCTCTCTACTATAGAAAATGTGTCTCGATGCAGCAAAGCAGAACACATATTTCAGAGGAAGCACTTGTCATACTCTGCTATACAAATCACAGGGCCTTTCCTGGGGGGTGAGAGGTGGGGTGGGGGAGGGAATGGAAGAGGTCAAAAGGAAAAAAAGGAAGCTCTAAGTACACACACACAAAGAGTGATGATAAAATTCACTCTCAGGGACGAGTGTGTGAATAAACTTTTTCTTTCTCTTGTTGTAGGGGCTTGTTTCATGGCGGTGAGGGAAAGAAAACTACTCCGGCTATGTAGATTTCAAAGCATACATGCAGTTTAAGGGAGCACCTGGTACTTGTGAACAAAACAGCAGGCAAAAATATTTTGTTCTATTTTCCCATTGTCATCTCTCTTTGAGATTTTTTTCCCACCCCTCCCTTTGTGTTCTTGTCAGGACTGGCAAGCATCCGTGTGCCACCAAGTGACGTGAAGTTCTTGCTTGAATAATCATGATGAAAATCCAGGGTATTTCAAAGCCCATTATTGACTCGGAGAACCACCCACTAGATTGAATTCTCCTGATTAACAGTGACTGACAGCCTCCTTGAGGTGCTGTTTTTTAAGCCAAATGGTCGGGTCTGCCCATGCCCAAGCCTTAGCTCTGGCAATGGCGTCTTTTCCTCATAGCTGTTATGATACGGGCTGCAGTTAGGAAGGTTTCTCTAGTCGATGATACAGAAAGCCTCCTCTTCAAGTGAAGACAAATAAATTAGTAACGAACAAACAAAAACCACAGCAAATAAGGAGAACCTAGCAGGGATTGTTATCTCTTTCTTTTTTCCGTCTTATTCATCTGCCTTCAGCTTCAGTACTGACAGTGCAGTCATTGGCAGCAATATGGCAGAGCTCATAACATGCTTAGAATGAACAGGGGGGACATTTTATATGAGCAATAAAATCATGCTTTCCTCTGAGTGTGTGCAGAGGCCCTTGGAAAAAGTGCAGCAATCTGTGATGGAAATACACACAGTTCCTTTCGATGGGCCAGGCTGAATGACCATGAGGCCAAATATTACTATTTCTTCTCCTCCGTCCTAAGGGTTGAGTCCAAAAAATTGCACATGAAAAGGTGAAATACACACACACACACACACACATACACTGCATTCTGCTTGGGAGCAGATAGGAGACCTGCCTGGGAGTACCATTTGCACAGGGAGCCCAGGATTTATGACTAGGAACTAAGTTCTTCACAAGTCTGGCCTGATACATCACCTCTTCTGCACGCTAACTAGACCTTTAGTAACACCCTTGACTTTTTTTCTGGGCAATGGAATTCCCTGTCTTTTCTTCTTTTTTTTAAGTCTTAGGCATTTTCTTATTGTTTGTATTTTAACCAAGGGACAGAACTAATAAAGCGTTGCTACTCAGAATTGAGCAGAAATAGTTCCATCTCAAAAATAGGCATACACCAAGTATTTAGTTGCTGAACAACTTAGTAAAAATGGAACATATAACACTGAAAACTGACAGAATACTGGCCTGATTAGTTATTTATGATTTTTGGAATATCTCTTTTCCAAAGGGAAAACATAATGCTTTCCACAGCAGTTCTACAATGCTTTCCTAAACGATTGTGATATTATTAGCTGAACACGAAACAGCTTTGCAGGAAATCGCTAAGAAGCTGTTTTACAAACAGTTCCCATGAAACTGTTGTGATCAATGAAAATTTCTCAGAAATCACTTGCATTTTTATAGTACCTATATTTACAGTTTGTTCCTATGAGATTCTAATATGTATTTGTGTTTTAGTTGCAAAATACATGACCATCTAGATGTTAAATGTCCTATGTTTATTTATATTCAACACCTCAGATGACTCCAGATTCCAAAGGCTTTGTTGCAAAAACCAAGTGTGGTCCCTGTAACATTGTTCACTGGTCTGTCAACCCCGGTCTGTCTTGCTTTGCTGTTAGTGCATAGCATTCTCTTTTGAGAACTGTCTCCTCATCCGAAGCTCACAGCTGTGATCAAACTGCCCATCAGTTTGCATGTGTTATTTTGTGCTTTGTTACCTTAATAATGAGTGTGTACACATGTGCACCATGTTTGTGTGCCTTCATCTTTGTGGAAACGCTGAACTGTTTAACATAGATACAGACATGGATTTAGGAGCAGCTATAAGACTTACATAAAGCAGAATCTGAAACCATCACCTTTTTTTTTTTTAATGGCCTCATATCCTTAGGGAAGAAATGTCGATTTCTGCAAACCAACACATTCAAAATGTTTTGAAATGACACTCCTCTTGCCTTGGGTTCCCTCGTGTTCACAGGCAGCTTTACAGCAACCGGGAAAGGCAACCCCATGATTTAACCTCTCTTAAAACCTACAGCAGCTTTCACTTACCAAGTTTTCAGTTCCGTAGCCATCTCTAACTTCATTTTGACTATTGTTTACACAATTTCCTCTGAGTTTCGTAATCTTAAAGTCCCCAATTTTCTTCACTCATTCAAGAAAAAAAAGTCATCAACCTATTTGTGCATGGTATGAAGGGCTGAACTGTATACTGTTATCTATACATGACTACTGCCAAGCATCATGTCAAGGCTGCCTCATGTTGCAAGCTTTGGAAGTACAGATTGTGGAGACCGTTCCGTACAGCACTGTCTGAGAACAATGTAATGATTGCTTCCATGCTTTGGATGATGATGGTGAAAATGGCAATGATAACATCATGCTGTTTGGGTTAGAAATGTCACATACGTAGTCCAGTAATCCAGTTAGAAATTATGTGTGTTGTTTTTCATTCTATAAAGCTGTCATTCTTCGTTAGCGAAAGAAAAAATTATGGCAAATTGCTAGTGTTTAGTGCCTGTCAAATAATTATAAGTCTTGGTGAGCTTAATGTTCAGATCGGGCCATTAAAGCCAAGTCTTGAAGTGCATGAGGTGTCTATTATGTCATGTATTTGCTAGTTTTCGCTGTACAGATGGAATTTTCTGACTGTTTTATCAGTGTCATCCTCAAGGACAAAAACATCGCTCACGATGCAAAACAGACTTCGCACTGCCCAAAGGGCAGAAAGAGTCAAACAACAGCAACAAATCACTTTTAAAATGTTGCCACACCCAGATAGGTAAACAGGGTCATATGGATATCTTGTGATTTGCCATGGCCACACCACGGCAGTGAGAGCTGAGGTTTGGGCTGCACTGAAATGATGAGCTCTGTTGCTTTTTTCTGAAGTGTCAGATGATTGCTAGGAAACGCTTATTTGGCTTTTTCTTGATGGGACTGAAAACTACATGCAAACTAAAAATAAAATGTGTGTACTCCTGATGTACTTGCGTCACTTAGGATGCAAGTCTTGTCATGCTGCCTATTTTACGGCTCAAATATGGACAAGGCTAGAATCGCACCATTTTCTCATCTGAATAGATGGGCCATTTTTTTTTTTACCCTGCATTCTTTGATCTTCTCATAGCTTCTCCTCCATGTGCCATGTTCTCTTTCCTATCTACAAAGTGTTTTTCTTTTTAAATCAGTAGAGTACAAATAGCCCCTGAAATAAAGGCGTAACTCAAAGGAAGAAAGAAGTAGAAGGAGGGCTCCAATTAAAATGATGAAAATCATTAATTTTTATTTAGGTATACTTGTACGGACACGTGTATATACAAATACAGATAGTATGGATTTGCGTGTGTGTGTTTTAATTTTTTTTTTACATTTTCTTTTACGTTTATATAATGTCAGCATTTCAAAACAGCACTCGATAAGCAAGTGCAAAGGACTGCAAGGCAGGGAGTACAAGCACAGGGCCACATGGAGCTGGACTTCACACCCAGACGCACACACAATGAGTGGCTTCAATGGGGCGTCAAGGGTAAGCATGGAGAACGGATTTTGACTCATGGGTAACCTCCAACATGGCAGCATCTATTAAACTGTACAAACAATGGGAGTAAGCCCATTGTAGGGAGATTTGTCTCACATCCGAGCGGCTCTGGGACAAATGCATGGGAAAAACTCAGTGATGCCAAACCGAGACAGACCTGCCCAGTCATGGCTCTGAGGGAAAATAGAATGTAGGAGGCAGGAGAGAGACAGACAGAGTTGGGGGGGGGGAGCGGAAGGCGGGGTCAGGCAGGCAAACGGGCTGTTGTTGGTGGAGGTGGTTTTCAAAAGAAAGTCTGGTGAGCACAACTCTGAGAGCAATGAATGGAAAGGAGGACTTTAAAACTGTTTTTCTAATTTTGTGAAACTAATAAAAATGGCTGCAGCCGTTGCTAAGGCACAGGAGAAAAACAGAGTCCCTGAAAGCCCACAGGTGCTGTGACTCTTCCTTTCACAAAGACACAGAGAGGGAAACAGCCCCACTGAGCCTTCCTAAAGGGACTGCTCTGCAACCATCCTGAGTCTGAGCCGCACTTGATACCGACAAGACTTCCTGGGGGAAAATGACAAACAGAAATCCAAAGTACAGAACCATTTCTAAACCTTTACTAAACCTTTCAAACCACATGCTTTGGGTGGGGGGAATGACCACAGAGCTCCGACATCAGACCTTGAAAACACTGAGGACAAAATATCAATCAAAGCAGTCCTGCTGTTTCTGGTCCCAAGACATGGAGCTGTAAGATTGAGTGCGCAATGTCCACACGAGTCACTTCTCAGCCATGTATACATCAGGTGCTTCAAAGCCTCAATGCATGTTTTGTATCCTGAAAGTCTATTGTTGTCACTTACAAAAGACATAAGAATCAAATTAATACTTTATTATCAAACACTATATACAACAGAGGTCGCTAATAATACAGAATTAAAGAACGCAGTTTTTTTTTTAACATTTTAACTTTTCTTTCCTCTGCCACCCAAGAAAGTACAGTACAAAACAATAGTCTAAAACTAACACGAACTGTTACCTGGTCTATTAAAGGATACACAGTATCCGCTAAACAGACAGATCTTTATTCCCTGCTTCATTTTGCAAAGCCCTTGGCAACCAGGGGCAAAGGTCGCTGGGGTTTGACCAACTGGGGCTGAGGGACTCCAGGGGTGCCCTTATGCTTTTGATTTGTTTTTAAAATTAAACCCACTACCAAGCTGTATGGACATCCTAAGCCCACAGAGGATTGTAACAGCACAAAAAGCCACCAGCGCTTTTTGGACAAGATAAAAACTGTCTGACACCAATCGTCTTGAAAACTCCACACAAGTGTGTTAGCTACAATTATGTCACAGGTAGAAAAGCATATTGTCTACTGGTGTGGGTAGTTTTTGTTTTTGTTAACTTAATCATTGGTGGCATGACATGAAGTAAAAGAGTCTAATTGCACGGTGGAAAATGAAAGACAATGGCAGAGAGGGCCATGAGTAATTATTTCATCATTTGTTAGAGACAATGCTAGAAGAACCACAGAATTCACCATTTCTAAAATGACATTAGAACCGCTAATGCCGTTCGGACTAACTGGAATTATTATAGGATCACTTGTTTTCCTTGATTGTAGTACATGCAGTATTATTTTGGTTCTATTCATCCATCTTAGAAGGGATTTTAGTCCCCTTACTGAAATCCCACTAACCCACAAACCTGTAACTATTAATAAAAAGAATACATCTGGATATTACTGAGAGTGTCAAGCATATAAATAAAGGCAAAGGAATCCAATGCTTTGAAGTTCTGTCAGTGAAATGGTGGGCGCCTTCTGTGAGGAGACTGCTATTCCGGAGAAGACTCAGAGGACTGGGGAAGAGGGCTAACTCCAGTCACATGGTTCAGGTGAGAGCAGACTCCAGCGGTCTCCACTCCAAAGGGACCAGGTAAGTAAGCCCAGCTTACATTCCAGCGTGCGCACAACTCTCTAGGATGCGGTATGTTCACAGCTGCCTTTCACTCACATGTTTTCCTAATTTGAAACTACTCACACTTCTAAGCAATTTCTGATTCATGAGGTCCACCTATAATGTGAACTCCTCTTTTTTTTACATATACATCTTAAAAACGAATATATAAAAAACATCCTTTTTGTTTAACTGGAATGCTTTCAATTTTCCACATTACATGATCATTGCGTTTACTGACTTGCTTGTTTACAAAGGCATGGTTTCTACTTGATGTCGTGCAATAGCAAAAATAGGCTAGATCACCTTTCCATTGGTCTGATATTTTTCCCTGTCTAGGCTTTGGGATTTAAAGTTCCTGACACCCCACCAGGAGAAGCCCCACAGCTTGTGTTTCCTGGTAATCAGCTGGAACTACCCCTTGGCCATGCTAAGGTTCTTTAAACAGGGTCATCCTGTGTTCATTCTCCTGCCCCAACCCTATTATGAAACAAGATAAACCCCCGTGTTTCTAAATGTATCAAGGGGTACCACTTTTTCTCACAAGTTTAAATAGGACAAGCATATATACTCACTCTCAGCATAAAGTATATCTAAATAATGTATTTTCTATTCTAGTGGATTTTTTTTAAAAAAATATTTTGTCAAAGTCTTTGGGACTCCATCTTGTTTATCTCCCACACATAAACACATGTTCCCCCTACACTTTAGGCTGTGTCAGAAAGGGAAAGAATATGAAATCAACACTTGAAGTTTTTATTCCAAACTTTTGGAATTTTTTATTCCAAATTTCCCTTTAGCCCTCCCAAGTCATGCTGACTGACTCTCCTGTTGACAGGGGTCTGTGTCTGAGCCCCTGTGCTCACGGAGCATGGAGCAAAACGTGGGCATTGGGGTGGGGGGTGGGGAAAGGCCACAGCGCACAGGAGCTCCAGCAAAGCCAAAGTGCATCTCCTCTGGCCACGGACTTTCTTTCCTTATAGTATCGGTCCCCAGAGGAGCAGCCAAAGCTATCCCACTCTCTACTCATCAACCCAGGCTCCTCAGCCTTGGGGAAGGTCACTTTATTCATAAAAATGCCTCTTTGAGCTCCTAAAAGAAAAACAAAAGGTTGTAGCACCATGGTGATCCGTATTCAAAGGAAAAAGAAAAAATCAGGTGTGCACTGCCCAGTCACTAAAAAGTTAGAGGCACTCACACCCCTGGCAACGGATAGTTTTCTCAATATTCGCACTTCCGCTGCATTAGCATCCCTGCCTCCAACCCTCCTTTCTGGGAGAAGAGGCTTCTTCGACACAGCCCAAGTTTTGCTGGCAAGAATGCTGTAAGACAGTCATAGCTGATGAAACAAAAACTGAGCCTTTGAGAAGCCTGCTCACTTCTGCCCTGCTAGAGGATATGGTACAATACTATGTCTGTTCTTAACTCTGGACCTGACATGCCGACACCACGCCCTACACCATCACCTTAGTGTTCTGAACGAGAAGGCCTAAGTATTCTACAGGAGAGGGACACCCTCTCGGGCCTGGTCATTGCTGGCAGCATCTGCCACCACTCTTCCTTGTCTCATACTGTTGACACCCTGAGCTTACAGAGGTGAGCTCTAGAGGGGAATGCACAGGAGGCGAAGAGCCACTGGTGTTACCACAACAATTTGGCATTTTCATCTGGAGTCCATTTAATCTGTAAGGAGGTGAGAGAGGTCAAGGACAAGGGCTTGGGGTGGGGTGGGGTGAAGGAGGCAGCAACTAGCTTAGCCCCCCAGCAACTCCAGGTTGTTGCTTAGAAATCAGGCTGAAGGAAAGAAAACAAAACAAAACAAAACAAAAATCTGACATCTGCCAAAAACCAATAACAAGTCCCTTCTTGGGATGAGCAGTTAGGTGGATCTCTGGTGTTCCAAGACCCTGATGTTCTCAGTGACAGGCGACGAGAGGAGACTGTGCTATAATGTCAAAAGCATCGCCAGGAGGAACAGTAGGATTGCCAAAAGGCGGCTGGGTATCCTTGGTGTTTGTGCCGCGTTTTCACCGCGGGATGGCTCGGCTGACTCATGGACGGTGTCATCTGTTCAAATAGAAAGCACACATTCCAATGAGATTTCACATCCTTAATAACTCTGTCGCAGCAGCCTGCTGTTCACAGACCTCGCCACCCTCTGCAAAGTAGGGTAATGAACCTTGTGCCACCATTGACTTTCATGTCTGCATAATCACTCATTATTTACAGCAAACAAAGGAGAGAGAGGCAGGGAAAATTGGCCTTCTTTCACAGTAGTTATACTCCGCCTTAAAACTTAGGGGGAAACTGTGCATACAGTATAGCATTTGCCATGTAAGCCGCTTTGTTTTGCCACCAGTCAGACGTACTTTGCACAAACTGGAGATAGGAAAGGTGCCTTTAGGTCTGCGGTGCTGGAGGAGGAGGCGCACTGGATGGGCAGGGCAAAGAGTTAAGTGGGCATGTCAGTGCTTACCCAGGCTGGGCTGCTCATTTTCTTCTGTTTAGGCATTTCACAGGATTAGTGTTGAATGTTTTGGTTGTACGGTGCCTACACGTTATTTTCAAATGTGAAAAATTAAATGCCAAAACAACGCTATTTTAAATAAACTATATATAAAATACCCAGTAAACTTCAGAAATCCTGTACCCACTGGGCTGTCTACAATTAGGAATCAATTATGGTGCTGTTTCCATTACAGGCCCTGCATCCTCCAGATTAAATTACTTGAACTTGACTATTCTTATTTTTATCAGGCTGAAGCTTGGCACATAAATTATCAGTGTGGATGCAAATTTTCCTCTAAATAAAATGGATTAAGTGAGTTAAGCTCCTTTTATTTAGCTATAAAGTGTTCTACGAGGCTGCCTCTGACTTTGGGTAGCCTCCCTGATCTGCATGATTAACAGGCTTAACTTCGAAATGGGAACTTTGCAGTAATTAGTGCCCAAAGATAGATTGGAGGCTTGCCCATGAGCCGTGCTATTCTCTAATGTGGTCCATCTCCTTCCTCCCATCTGGCCTAGCTTATGCTTTTAGCCCACATGACCTCTGGACATGTTTCTGGAGCTGACAGTTGGCCTCTGAGCAGATTTCATTTTCGCATCACAGCGACTTCCCATGGGAACACAAGAATTGCTACTTGGGATTCGCTGACTGGTTAATCAGAGAGAGCAGTAACAAGTGAGACTCCAATTGTTGCTCTCAATTATGTAGACCCCCACAAGATAACCCCTAACATCTTTCAGTGACCCACCCTGTGCCTCTTAATAGATTAATCGTCCACTAGCCTCATATATATTCACCTACCACACATGTCATAATAAAGGTACTTTTTCTAACTGGGGAGAGCCACACTCTCTAGTATCCGTCCTAAAGGGAACTCTTTTTGGCTTACACTTTTTGGAGGTTTCTGTTCATCTTCTTCATGTCCCATGTGAACTAAGAAACATGATTTCTCAGAACTAAGTCTACGGCCCTGGAGGGCTCTTATTTCAGCAGGTCTTCATCTAAGAGCCCCTGCAGTCTTTTGTTTAATTTGTTCTCCTTTCCTGGACTTTAGCAAACCTGGGTAGATTGCTTTTAGCTTAGGAGACTAGAAAAGGTTAGGAAGCAAGAATAGGAAGGCAAATCCCGCTCAGTGTAGCCAAGTGCGTGTGGGCCCTCATCTTTTCTTTGCTCTTTTTCAGCCTTGCTAATGCATTAATTAAATCTGTAGTTAACAGGAGGCAGAAGTAAAGGCCCTTAATAGCCCTGAAATTAAAATCCAAATCACATTCTTAAGAGCACCAATATGGTGTCAATCACAACAATGGAGCACTTCAGGCTTAATTATAAAAGAACCATAAACCCTGAGGATTCCACAGCTCATTGGAAACATCACTTATATTTATACACCTGAAATTACATCACCTACTGGGCTTCTTCTCCACCCTTTTCTCAATAACATATTACTCAATCTTTCACCTCGTGAAGCTTGGAAATGCACTGTTAAAAGATATCCAAGCTGCATTTCTGTACTCAGGGCAAGTACGCAGAACAGGGCTTCAACTGCTTCTCACCCCTTGCAGAGGCTCAGCAAAGGCTGTCCATGGGCCCAGGCTCACTCAGCTCAAGGCACGGTGAAGGAACCTCGTGGAATAACTCACGTTAGCAAGAAGAAAGGCTTTGATTTTTCTAAGTGAAGCATGAGTCTGAACGGACCTTTCAATCCTAGCAGCGCAGATAATCTCTGGAATTAGCATTTTTGAGAGCTGTGCCACCCGTTATTTTAACCGCAGGCATATTCACCTGCCCCACATGTACTTTTCTAACTGGGGAGAGTCATGCTTCCCCCTGTGTCCCTCAAATGAGAAATCCTCTGCACGCTCGTGTTCCTATGACATGATGTCACAAGTCGGGGTTCTGTACGGTATGCCTTGATTAAAAAGGTCCTCGATGGAGATTCTCCACATCGCCACTGCCACTTGCACCCCTTACCGCTGGCATTTAATAAGACACTGGCTATCATCTGGATAATTTTGGAGGAAATTTCAGAGTTCTAAGTTGAAATTCCTAAGTAAAATCTATCCCAATGGAAATTAAACCTAGATGAGAGATTATTAATACTTGTAATAGTTGAGTATGGCTTGCCGGAAGAAAATGTTCCTCTTTAGAAGTCAAATGGAGTCTTGCCTCTTTTTTATAGGATCCCACTACACAGGAGGTTCATCAGTTAACTCAGAACACTAACAACATTTCCAAGCATGTAATGTGGCATAGGTCTGCTCTGAGATCATCCTGCATCCCTGAAGATAGGAAACTGGCAGGCAGAGTGGGCAAGCAAACACTGAAGACAAACGCATTCCACGGACAGGTGAGTTAGTACACGTTGCTGAGAACATGCAGAAGAAGCTGTTCAGGCTCGCTGGATCCCTAAAGCCTGTGTGTACATTCAGAGGTTGCCAAAGGAGAACGCTGTTAATTCAGTCAACACAGTGGAAAAGTGTGACTGACTGAATTTTCTAGGAAATAAAGAGAAACACTCCAATCTTCTACAATATTTATATATATCCAGGCACTGTGGCTCATCCCCCCCCCAGTGTTAGTGAGGGTGCTTACCAGTAATCTCTTAGACACAAATAACACACACACACATATACACACAGCCAACACATTCACTAAACTACATTCTGCCAAACTTTTCAAACTTCTACCAGTTAGTCCTATATTCATAGATTTGGGCCACTGTGAATTCCGAGTTCTGTATGAGAAGGAACTGGTTTCTTAGAAGACACTGTCATACTGCTTATGTGTGAGGGCTTCTTAACATTTGCATTTTATCATTAGTTTAATTCAAAGGTGATTTTCTTAGTGACAGAATAGTCCTCAGTATGCTACTTCACTATCAGAAACAACCAAAAAACAAAAAAAGAAGACGAAAACATGAAATCTCTCATGTCTCTAGCTAGGCTCCCACTTGATAAGGAGGCAATTGACTTTACCTGGAAAATAAGATCATGGGAAACGCACATCAAAATTATAGTCCTGGGCCACTTTATAACAGGCCCAACCTGCTGGTCATTCTACACACGACTTACTTTACTAATGAAGCTAAGAGAGCTAAGCGCTTTCTCTAGACATCTCTGTCCTCCAGTCGTGGGAAGAGCCTACTACCATCATCCTAACAATGGGAGCCAAGGGTATTCATTCTGACAAGCTGAGTGATCTCCTTGGCCGTGAGAAGAAAAATGTAGATTCTGTGGTTTTGAGTGGGCTCCTGTTTAACTCGTTGTCCTCTTGGTGGTCATGTCCTCAAGCCTGAAGTCTGGTCCCTTGAAAAGTCACAGTAATGCTTCCGGTTTTTCAGGACACAATTAAAATGTCTCCACATCAGCACTCACTTCTCGCTACTTTCTGGAGCGGCTAGCTGATCCCTGGGGAGCTACTAGGGCCTCCAAAGCACATTGCACAGACCTCTCATTTGTGCTCTGGGTGAGATGTCTGCCTTAAAAGAGACTGCAGGGCTTGGGGGAAGCCTAACTCTTGCTGGCAGCTCCAGTACCAAAGCTATTGAGTGTCCTGAGGCACAGCTAAGTTTCCCCGAGGCTCACTGTATCCCTGTAACAATACTCAAAGAGGATGGATCAATCAGACTGTAAAACCCTTTAGTTTCTAGAACCATCGCAAAGAAAAGTCCAGCTACAAACCAAATCAACCAAACCCAACCCCAGAAACCTTATCATTTTTATAAGGGGGCTCAAATCTCTTTGTGAAGAGAAAATAATTTCATGTCTCTGTAGCTGGAAGATGGTCATGGGAGACGACAGAGAAAATTGCTGAGATCTACATAGGTGGATGGTCTAAAGGAAGACAAGAGCTTCCAGGAAGTGGGAGAAGCTGCCACCCAACACAATGGGTCTGATTGCATTCCAAGGCCAGGATAAATTTACAAGCAAATTAACAGCTTGCCCCAGCTCACACCATCCACAGTAGGTGACACTGTAAGTGTCTAAATCTTTTTTTTTTTCCTTTTTGAGACAGGGTTTCGCTGTGTAATAGCCCTGGCTGCCCTAGAGCTTACTTTGTAGACCAGGCTAGTTCAAATTCACTGAGTAAATGAATATTTGTTTTTCAAGAAATTCAAGAAAAATGAATAGTCTTGTGGCCTTTACTTTTTCCATCCTGATGAGGAAGTTTGAGTGTGCATGTCAGCAGCAGGAAAAAAAAAATTAGCCTTAAATCTTGTTTTGTCTTAGTACTCAAGGATTAGTCCTGGCTTAAGGAGCTGCTGTGCATAGTCGTGGCGGCAGCATTATTACAGGTCTCCAGACCAACTGATATCAATAACTGGATAAACAACACTGAAATGAAATACTTTTTTTTTAAGATCAGTTTCACTGATGCACATAAATTTCCAGAGAGAACTAAAGATGTTGACTCAGTCACTATTTTGTGCAGTGGCCTTACTTCTTCTATCCATGGATTTGGATATGATAAAAAAAAAAAATAAAGTTTCATACACATGTTTCAATAGAAATATATTCTGTCTTGTATGAGAACTGGCCTTTATATTCACTTGATCCACCGGCACGCCCTGAGGATGCAGGAAAAGGCAGTGAGGTTTTAGTATTCTGGTAGGGCTTCTACGTTAGAATACTGTATCCAATGGGACCCACATCCAGGAAAGAAAAGTTGTGTTCTATCTAGCATGCACTACACAAAGATACTGGAGGAATGAGGTAGAAGATAAGTAACATTAGCTGCTGGCAATGGGCAAAGGCAGAAACAGCTGCAGCATGCACATGCGGAGAGGAAGAAAGGAAAAACAGCACGAGCATCGAGGGATAGATGCGTTGGTTAACAAGAGATTGTCTAAGCATACTAACCTGCTGGTTCTAATGAATTTTCTACTTTGTCGTTAACATCGAAAACACGATCATGAACACCTATAGTTTTCATACAGCTATCTATAACAAAAATAGAGATAACAGCCAAATATGTTAGTGAGGATACCCTTAATCTCCCGGTTCTTTTTTTTCTTTCTCTCTATTGTTTCCTTTTATTAATGTAGAGATTGTTTTACAATCAATGGCATGTATCCATGTGCCAGTATCGTTCCCATTTGCTGAGCAGGTACAACAGTCCAAGAAGCAACAAGTTAGCAACTGCTGTGTACTTTCATAAACAAAATAAAAAGCATCATGGAGAATGATGAGAAAAAATACGATGAGAACTAAAACATGGATGTGGATATACAAAACAGATACCACACAAGTTTTAACAGTAAAAGTAAAATAAAATAAAATTGTTTCCGCCGTGAACCATACCATAGGATAAAGCATGCGCAGTGAGGGGGCCCTCTAAAACTCATTCTGTCAACTTACTTGTTGGTCTCACAAAGACTTTGAGCTTTAGGCAGGACCTTCTTCCATTGTCTGGGATCGCAGAGGCTGCAGATAAGACAAAAGGGGAGAGAGGAAAAAACAAGAGCCCATTATTCTTTGTTTTCTACATGCAAATAAATGGTCTAGTATGCTCTTTCAGGACATACTCTAATTTCTATCCTGAAGTTAAAACAGATGATACTTTTCAGACTGAGCTAAATGCTACATGGAAAGGTGACTTTCAAATTCCCATCTTCTTCTTCTTTCAAAACAATAAAGAAAGAATCATGCAGGAATGTGGTAATCTATAGAAAAATGCTTAGGATTTCTATTTCAAAGGCACTTCCCTTTAACTTGATCTGCTATCAATTTTCTCTAAAACGGAAGGATAATGCCTGAACTCCCTTGCTTCAGGAACAGCTCCTTCAGCACAGGAAAAAGGGCCCAAGCAGATCCCACAGTGAGAGCGCTGTTAAAACCAGTAATAGTCACAAGGCGGACTTCAACTTGACCTACTTCTGCCGGGGAAAGCAGAGCTTTGTCTGTCCTGAAAGCCTGTCTGTCAGTGCGCCGCAGGTAATTCAATTAGAGGTTTTACTCAGAATTTGGCTGTGCCTTCTATATGACAAACGGAGCCCAGCCACGCCACCATGCTATTGTGAGCACAATATGCTACTGAGAGAGGACACGGTACCTCAACAGAACATTTATCTTCTTTTAATTTTCCACAGAGAAGGATGGAATTAATAAAGTGGGTTTACTAAAACATGACAACGTGTTTCAAGTTATAAATCATCCGAGCAAGAGGCTTTATTCTCTTTGTGATAAGACCCTAAACTTTCTACTTTTTAAGAGATTATCTCTGCTTAGTTCTCACAGAGTAGTGTCAAAAGGATTCTGAAGGGTGGTCAAACCCTCAACAACCACGCATGTTTACTGATGTTCTCTAGAAATGACAAAAATCACAGAAATGAGAGCCACATCCTTCCTCCCTGTGGACTTGCTTCAAGCGGTTTCTTTGTTCAGAAAAGCAGCTGACATCAATCAAAAATGCACATGACTTAAAATTAGTTTGGTAATGCTGGAAGTGACAAAGAGGCAGCCAGCAAACCTACGCCCCACCCCCTTCTAGCTTCGTATTAGTCTTCACGAGGAGCTCATTTTGAGGCAAGAGGAGTCGAACTTCAAAGTACTCCTGGCATGAAGTTCCTTATTTATGTAGTCACAGGTGTGTGACTCTGCAGAACTCACATGTTCAACAGCCAGAGGACATCAGACGCTACAGGACCTCTGCCGCCACTATTCAACACTGTCGAAACTCTTAAGAGAAAAGCTGTTCTGTCTCTATCCTGGTTTCCCCAGCAAGCAGGTAAGAACTGTTACCAGCTGGCTTTGCTGTACACTCTCATTAAATCAAAGCCGGAAAAACTCCCCCTACTGACATTAGCAGTAACTCGTGTGTTGCTCAGGGCACAGCATTTTGCACTCCGTGGTTTGATCCAGGAAATGGTGTCCTTCCTGTGGACCTCAGCTGCAAATGTCCATGCCGCAAAACACAGCACACACAGTTGACTCCAGTTCATTTGAAGCCCATTGGGTCTCAGTCATGAGAGGAGGTGGAGAACGACAGCAGCTTCGAACTCCGCAAGCTTGTCATGCCACACGCAAATACTTCAGGATCCCTGGGCTCAGAACAATATCACAGTGTACAGTTGTTTTGTGAGATTTTTTATTTTATTTTATGGAGGTTTTTTAGATTTTTAATTTTCAGGAAAATTAAATCCAGGGCATTAAGTTCTTATAGAGTGTAGCAGAGAAACTATACAAAAGGAGATGATGACATACAAGAAAAACCAGAGCAGTGCCTCACCAGCTCACCAACAGGGGCGTGAGGCTCCTTGGCTGCTGAATAAACAGAACTCTTCTGTGAATTAGAGATGCTGAGTGCACTTCTACACAATGGGAAATATAAAGGCTTCTTTCCCAGCAGTCTCCCTCATTACCTACTCACCTATCACCAGGAATACTGTAACAGTAACATGGCTGACCCCTTGTGATATTGTTTGACTATTTTACTCTAATCCTTTAGAACATTTGTGGACAAAGACTATGCAGACATGATGTGCTTTGTGAATCCACGTGGAACCCACATAGCTTGACTCTATCTCCAGTCCCAGTCCGTGGAGTTTAATCATAACTCCATGCAGTGACCAGCCTGAGAAGCCGTCTTTGCTAGGCCCTAGCCATCTGACTTCTTTATTTTCCACACTGAAACAAAAAACCAAAACCAAAACAAACAAACAAAAACAACAGACAAAAACAAACTCAAAATATATCCCATACATTACTAAAACTCCCTTTGTCTTGAAAATAAATTTTTTTAAATGAGATTACAGCTTACTCCATGTTAAGTTTGTGATTTCTGCACTCTATTCTCCTTGGTTCCCAGACAGTGGACACATCTATTCCCCTTTAAATGTAGACTGTCAGCCATTAGTAGTCTTGGAAGATAGTATAATTTGTAAAGTTTTACTTATCAGATCAGGGCATTAAAGACACAAAACAACATGGTAATAAGGATATGTAATGCTCACATAAGTCAACGTAGATGCCTAATGTTCTCAGGACCGCTTATACAGACAGAGAGCTATCGAAACCCTCAGACACGCCAGGAAGGAGGTAAAGCTGATGCCTTGAAGTCCAGAAAAACATCATTCTGTAAGAACCACCATTAATTTAATTTTAGTTTAAAAAGTCTATGTATAAACTTCGTAGACAAATTACAGGTAATTATAGGTACATTTATCCGATCTTGTGCTGTTCTCTTAAAAAAAAAAAAACCTGTAGTCAACATTGAGAACTGGTAGTGAAGAAAATCAAAATGTGCTGTCTGTGTCATTATAGATAATTTCAAGATCCCTGCGCTCTGCCAGCATGTTTAGTAGATGCTGTGGCTGGTAAGAAACACAGGACACACAGTTCTTGCCCTTGTGCAGTGTGTGCCCAAGCCTCAGTATACACAGTAGCTATAGTTTAGGGTGTTGGAGGAGTCAGGGGGTAAGCAGGGGTCACAGTTACCAGGAGAGCCAGTCAGCTTTGTGCGGGGAGCATTCACATTGTCTGAAAGTGTGCCAGTGTCTTACTGGAGGGATCTTATCAGGGCCATTAGAGCATCCCCAGGAGCCGTTCATGAGCAAGAAGAGCAAAAGAATTCAAATGCGCATCCCTAGATTCCCAAATCAGGGGTATGGTGACCTGTGAGTGATTTACCTCAACAGGTGAATAAAATGTGAATTGTTCTTACAAAGGGACACGGATTTTCTAATGGAAAACTTCAAATTAAATAAAAAAAAGAGGGCTAAACAGTTGCCATCTAAAATAAATGCTCATTTCTTTATTCATGTTGCTGATAGATGTGTACATGTGGGGTTGGGAAGTTGGGAGAAGGGAAAGAAGAACCACTACAACGAACAAAACCTCTCATTCTACGATCTTAGTAACTATTTTATGAACCTGTCCATAGGTCCTGTTCCTGGATAGTTCCAGTCAAAACACTGAGACACATAATGGAAGACCAACTGGGATCACCTGGTTCTCCATTTTTAGAATACAAATCTAATAGGACCATGAAGGTCCTGACTTCATTCATCATTTCTGAGGCCCAAAGTTTAACCATTCCTGAAGCCTCATTCCCTTGGCCAACTGGTGCCCAAGAAAGCTTGGCTCAGCATTTAGCCAGTGTGGCACCTATAAGGGACCACATTTCTGTCCCCTAAGTTAGTACTTATAAGTGCTATATTTAGCATTGCACTTGTGATATTCACACCTCAGGCCACTATTTACTTATGGATCTAGATACAGCAGGGGTGCACTGGCTTCATGCTTCAGCAACAGTTCTCAATGTTCCCACTAGACTTCTATAACTCCCCAATCTTCCATCTCTCTTCTGTAACCCCATCCCCATGAAGGTGGGTTGGATCTAGCTTCTTTCCCCTAATGAACAGAACACAACAAAAGGTAGGACTCGTCATCTCTGCGATTATGTTGCAAAAGCTGCTGCCTTCCTTCTTGCTAAGACACTCCTGCACTGAAGCAAGGAACCATATTGAGAGTCACAGTAGAGAGACCCAGGCAGCACAGAAGGAAAGGAAACTTCCTGTCCAGAGAACAGGAGAAACGGATGAGTTAGTCTCCCTGACAGTCATGTGAGCGCGAGAGAAAGTGGGGCCTTCTCAGCTGAGCCTAGAACTCACTGTGGTTCTGTGAGTGGAACCTGGATTCCTGACTCCTAATGTGGCTGTTTTAGACTCAGTCAGACAGGTTGAACCAACCCTATCAATCATGCATTAGCTGATGTAAGTGTTTCACAAACAAACCCATGTGATCCCTGGTTTCTCATGGCTGAGTTTGGACTGACTGGCGAGGGCATCCTCCACGCATGGTCAGTCATGCCCATCCTCCACAGAGCTGTTCACTCTCGTTGTGCTGCTGTGCCTGGACAACGGGATCGCTTCCTTCACAGGACTACTTACATGACTGTGGAAGATAGGTACTTCTAAGAGGCTGTTAAACAATATTTGCTTCAGCCCGGCACAGTGGCACACACCTGTAATCCCAGCACTAGCTGAGGCAGAGGCATGTGGATCTCCTCTGTGAGTTCAAGGCCAGCCTGGTTTACACAGCGATTCCAGGACAGCCAAGGCTACATGGAGGAATCCTATCTTGAAAAAAATTTTTTTGCTTCTACTCTAGCATCTAAAAACCGTTTTTCATTTCCCTTCTCATGCAACTCAGTTTGTTTTTCCCAATAGAGCCAACCTGCACTGTTCCTTGCAATTAGCATGATGCCTCAATTCAACTCCAAATTACTGGGTGAACCCAAATGACTTTTGCTATGAAACGTGAACCTGGATCATAAAAGAGACCGTTTCTCATCAAATTTAGGAAACACAATAGAAACAGGAGCTTTCAAAACACCTTAAGCGAAAAGACTTAACAGATAAAAGTTCTCTGTTTATTAAAAAAACAGCTCTGGGTGATCATCGACGTGAGTAGTGCCAAGGCATGCAAACATTACGGAAGTTCAGGCTGCTCAGGAGACCCTTGATAACTAAAGCCAGTGTCTTCTGAGCCCCAAAAGCTTGTCAGGAGAAGGGAAGGACTCTTGGTTCTAGTTTCTTTCAAGTTTTCCAGGTCCAATGTCGTGTTCCTTGGTCATTCACACCCCCGTCTGACCTCATGCAGCCTCTAACCATAATTTCAAAGGCCACAGTCTCCCTTTCTGAATCCATGTCAAGCTGGAAACTCTGGGCCACTTTACTTCTAGGGACAGTGGGCCACTGTCTTCTCTCTCAAGGCGTGTGTGTGAGCATTAAGGACGTGGTTTGCCACAGGCAGTGATTCTCAACTTGAGCAAGCCAAAAGAAAAGATAGGTTAGTAGCTGTTAGCACGGCCTGTTCCCCGGCAGGTTCTTCATGTAGTTCACAATATAAATGTATGCAAATTAGGCAGGTAAAGCCAGAATTAAGCATTATTCATTCAACAATAAATGCAAAAAAAAAAAAAAAAAGAAAGAAAAAAAATCCCGTTTACATCCAGAGTGGTACTGGAAATGTCTCCCAGAACTTAATGAATCAATAAACTCCATGTTATATATGTGGGGAGCGGGGGTGGGAACAGGAGTGCTGGGAAGAGGAGAGAGATTAACCAGAGCCATATGGGCGTCACAGAGAAAATGGTTACCAGACAAGCACAAACACATACACACACACACACACACACAACACACACACACAACACACACACACACACACACACACACACACGCGCGCGCGCGTTAGGCCTCGTCTTAGGAAAGAATAACAAGGCAACAATTTGCAAGTAGCTACCGGCCTTTAAAAAAAAAGTTAAATTATCATATTAAAAAAAAAAACTGCCAGTTAGGATGGAATATATCTCATCTATATATTATAGATCAGACTTGAGAGGAATTTGTATGACCTGGGCTTGAACCAAGGGCCTTACCCATGCTATGCCAGTGTTCTACCAGTGAGCTGTACCCCTACTCCAAAGGCCACCTCATTTCAATCACCACCCTTGGTTTATAGAGCTCACACCCTGAGAGCAACCACAGGAGCTGCCTAATTTGCCAACACATGTCACCTCTTGAAGCCATGGTGTCTCAGGATTTAAATCACCGCCAAGTCAAGGTCAAGGCGCAGATGTTAAAACTGGAAAGGTGAGTCTAGAGACTCTGGAGAAATTGAAAATACCATGCACATATTAGATTCTTTAATATAGCCCTGGGAATAGTTCTTTTACACAAACTAGAAGGTGGGAAGGGATGTGTTTCGCACAATATAACAAGAAAGATTGAAAAAACACACTCTCTGGGTTAAAACGTGGTTTCAACACCAGGGGACTGCAGGGGAAAAATAATCAGAGTAAAGTTGAGGGCAAAGGAGGGAGAATAAAGTCCAGCTGTATAGCCTCCAGAGAAAGGCAGAGTGAAAGGGAGACTCCGTGCTTCTCACGGTCTTGCCCCAACCTGGCTTCCTAACCCCTCAAGCCAACTTCTCTCCACAAACTAGTTTAAGCGGTATGCAAATTCCAGCAGCTAAGCCTCGGCAGATCAATTACTGTTCTTAGCAAACTTAAATGGCAAAGACAAGGTCCGTTCCACTGATTTAAGGAACTAAATAGGGCAAAATCATGCTCTGTACGTTTACGTGACGTGTAAGTGAACTTTCTACTGGACTTTCAAAGCTCAGTGACAGTCTACTATGGAGAGGTTCCACTGTCCCCTATGCCTTGGTCTTTACTGAATTATAAGCAAAAACAAAACAAAACAAAAAGCAAAACCAAAAAATTCCAAAAAACAAAAAACCTCTTGAGTTTAGAGTCATATTTTTCAATGTCCCTAAAAGAAGCATTTCTGTTTAAGGAAAATTTGTTCTGCAAGAGTTTAACTAACCCCAAGCCTGTGACTCTAGACTTTAGCCTCCCTCACTGAGTGAGAAAATCTACCCCACTTAGCCACAGGAGGAAAGACAGCATTTATGTAATTTAAACTCCTTAAACTGTTAGTTTTACTGTTAGTTGTCTGTTATAAGCCACTGAACATCTTTGAGCAGTTAGGACAAAGCTGGTTTCCTATCAAGGACTCCTGTCTCTGCAGGTCTCAGAAAGAGAAGCCTCAGGGTTTAAGGGTTGTCCACACCGGATAGGTCTGATACTTCTCTCTCACTTATACTTGTGGTAACTTTGGTGAAACTGCTATACCAGACAGGCATTATCTGACAAAAATAAGCAAGCAAAGAACATGATCAGCAGAGCCATTAGAGAAATGTTCTTCAGGCCAGGCATGTGATCCCAGCACTCCAGAAGGCAGAGGCAGGTGGATCTCTGTGAGCTTGAGGCCAGCCTGGTCCACAGAGTGAGTTCAGAACAGCCAAGTCTACACAGCGAAACCCTCAAAAGAAAAGAAAGGAAGGAAGGAATGGAAGGAAGGAAGGAAGGAAAAAAGAGAAAGAAAGAAGAAAGAAGGCACATAACGAAGGCAATGACAACAAAGCCTAGACAGAAGGCAGAGTTCCTGGAATCTCACAAGTGGGATGACTTGTGCTTTTCCTTCTCTGTAGGTCCCTTCCACACCCATCACCTGTCAACCCACGCACCATCCATCTGTCCGTGCCTCTACTTATCTATCCACCTATCTCACTTCCATCTACCTGAGTGACTGTTAGCACAGGCCCCTCCTGTACTACCAGGAAGAACACTATCCTCCGGAACACTAACCTATTACGATAATAAATTACTAACTTAGTCTCGGAGTTAATGTAAGCCAAAGAACTCCTCAGAGCCATGCCGCTGTTTCTTGAGCCTCTTACAACCCCTCTCACAGCAGACACCTGTGCTAAGGGTCCTAGGGGGAAACACGGTTTAGTGATTTCAGTGCAGGTATAACAATGCTCAGCTTTCTCTCAGACCTTTCCTTGTGGCTTTGAGTCAGCTGCTTAATCTCAGTTTCCCGGGGAGCCTCCCCTTCCTCAAGAGATTTAATTATGACCCGTATTAGAGGGCATGCGGAGTTTTGTAATTCACTTGGAAGTTCAGGTAGCCTATCCTTACAGATTTAGAACATTATTTTGCCAAAGAATGGCAGATACCAATTTGTTTTACTCCTTCCTTACCAAGGCATTTCCCAAAGTGAGGGCCTAGGTGGGGCCTTCTCAGGTTCCTAGTGGCTGTTGTCCTTCTTCTTCAATGATAATTTATTCTCTCCTCCCCCTCTCCCTCTCTCTCTGTGTGGTGTAGGCTTATGCATATGAGTATAGAACTCACAGAGACCAGAAGAGAACACCACATCCCTGGAAACCAGAGCTAGTTCCCGGATGCGGTTGCCGGGAACCAATGCTAAGTCTCCTGGAAAAGCAGCAGATGCTTTTAACCACCAGTCACCTTCGCAGAGGAGACCTCCAGCTGTGAACCGGGGAGGTGGGGGTAGCAGGGGAGATGACAGGAAATAGAGCTCTTCACAGCCTACATCATCTACTGCATTGCTTGCTTGTACGTTAGAGGCATGTTCTTACACAGTGATCCTCCTGCTTCAGCACCATGAATTTTGGGGGCTATGAGCATCAGTCACTGCAGCCTAAATGTTAACAAATTGAATTCTACCATGGTTATATTTGTATTGTTCATGTGTGTGGTAGGAGTGTGATAGTGATTAAGTGTGTGTGCTTGTGTGTGTGTGTTGCTGTGCACTAAGTGTAGGGGGAAATACTTGGAGGATGAGAAAGAGCCTCAAAGAGCCTCTCGCTTTTGAAAAGCATATGAACACTGAGTTTGTTTGTTTGTCTGTCATGGCCCCCCATCCATTTTAAAGCTAAACAGTGAGCATGGTATTAAAAAATACTTTTTTATTTATTTTAATTTATTCACTTTGTATTGAGGATGCTATTTCGTTAGGAGCATGGTAGACAAAAGAAGCAGAGCAGACTGGCTGGGCATTGAGGCTCCCTTTGCCCATGGAAGGTTTGAGCCAGAAACGGCACCCAAGAAATGAGCTGTAAAGGTCGGACACAGACACGGCAGTGTGTCCTCACCTGCCTAGGTGCTGCGCTGCTTTGTCAAGCATTCTTTTGTAAAATCTTGGCGACTACCTATATGCACAAATCAGTGAATTCTTGGCTTATTTTTCTTAACCAGTAGGCCACATCTATGAGAATAAAGGTAACCTAGGTAGGAACACCCATCTGTTTGAGCAATAGGCTACTACTGAAACTCAAGGCGACAGCGTTCTCTCTGACAGGCCAAATATTACCAAGGAGGGGTTGTTTAGGTACCAAGATTGCAGTTTATTTCACACCAAAAAAAGCTTTACTGGACTTTTTTTTTTAACGTTGACATAGTAACAAAATTCAAAGCTTAGGGTCTAAGCTCCAGTTTACTCTGTCTGTTCCAAAATAATTCTCTAAATAAAGTTTTCTGTGGGCCAAAGCTACCTTTCTGGCTTGGCACTGGGCACATGCCTATAATCCGAGCCCTCGGCAGCTGAGGCTGACTGCCTACAGTTCAAGGTGTCAGGGCAGCCAGGGCTACTCAGTCGCTGCCTCAAAAACAAAACAAAGAAAAAGAGAAAGGGCCCACGAGACGGTGTAGCACCACCAAGTTCAATGACCTCAGTTCAGTCCCTGACACCCACATGATGGGAATGAGAACCCCCACACAGTCTTCTGACCTCCACATGTGTGCCACGGCAGATACACTCCTCTCTCTCCCCACCCCTCTCTCCATGTAATAAAACTTTTAAAAATAATACTCTCCTGTGTCCTGCCGATCCCTCTGAGCAGGAGGTCGGACTGTCACCTACAGAGAAGAAGCCTTCTAGGGTCAGCCAGTTGAAAACTGACTTTATTTTTCTCTGTCAACAAACCCAGTGTCCCCAGTGTGACTGGCTTGCCCTCTGGTTTTTATCTAATTCCCAATTAAGTTTGGAGCTCCAGAAGGTGGGACTAATTTGGTTGTGCTGTTTATTTGTGACGGGGTCTATTTTGTAATACACTAGGAAGTTTGTAAAACCTATCACAGTTGGGATAAAGCAGGCATCCCCCCAAATACTTGCGAAGGAATGAGTAAATACATGAAGTAAAAGCTGAATGAATCAGAAGTAGTTGCCCACGTGTCCAAAGTCCCGGGGGCTTCAGATGAATCTGCTGTGTTCGACTCTCTGCTAATAATACTTTTATTTTCTCAGAAACTCTCCAAGCAATCGCATCAACAGTGAGATGAAAACTTCCCCCACTTTACTGCTGCTGCAAACTTCTGGAGAGATTTATTCACTGCCTGTTTTGCCAGGGAGCCTGGTTTTGCAAGCAGATAATGCACAGATGCTAGCAAGATGGATAATAATGAGTGGATAAATAGGAATTACATTTTTAACAAGAAGTATATTAAATAAGTCAACAGTGTAGTTTTTCAGGGGGAAACTTAGTATGCAAAGTTTGCAGAATGAAGAAATGAAGAAAACAATTAGGATTCTTCACATAATGTTTCTCTTTCTTTCCTTTCTTTTTTTTTTGTTTTTTTAGTAATTTGTGAGGTTAACCTAAAAAAAGCATTATATATATATATATATATATATATATATATATATATATATGTAACAACAATAGCTAAAGAGAAGGAAAGACTGAATTTTGAAGGGACAGAGACTAGACATGGGAGGGACAGAAAGGAACATAGGTAATTATATATTAAACTTTTAAAAATCATGAAGAAAAGCAAGTATTCTATCCTCTGGTCATTTTGTGTTATTGATTTTAAGCCAGCTGTTTAATGCCAATGTGCTGTTTACGTCTTAAAGAATCATTTCTGTTTCAATATTGGCTCCATGTGTTGCATAAAGGATATTTATTGCACTCTGTCATTTGGGGGGAGATTTTTACATTTCCTCCTTTTTGTGAAAGAAAACTCCTGGGTCAACTTATCTTTTTAATCTAAGAGGTCTCGATTGAAATTGGCTTTGAAGTTTGTTAATTACAAAATTCAACAGGGGTTTTTTTCCTTATGTGGTATAAGTCATATTTCTTTTCATTAACCCCAGTTTTAGAAGCGATTAAAAAGTCTAACTAGAAACAACTTAAAAACTGAAGAAAAGCTTCTCCCCTGTGAGACCCTCAGATGCTTCAAGTGCAGCCTTCTCCATGTTCCCTAATTGCGATCTGTGGCTTTGGGAAGGAAGGTCAAATGTGTGCATTCTGAACTTCCCACCTCCACAGCATTGCAGAGAGAAGAGAAATCGGTACATATTTTCCACTTTCTGCATTGGGAAATTTGATGTCAACCTGAGTTACAAGGAAATCGGGATTCTGAAGGGCCGTCCTGCCAGCTGCTTTTTGCGGGGCCAAGCCACCGGGTTCACTTTCTGTCTTTCTGGTGAAAAGATCATTACCAGGCGGCTCCAGGGAAGTTGGCCCTCCTGTAAGTGCGCTCCTTTGTTATGAATATGGAACAGATGGAGCCAAATCTATCTGCTCTGTAGGAACAAAAACACTTACAACCCAGCGCTCTCTATTAAAGACTCTACTTAGCTCCTTTATACCATCAGCTTTCTGTGCACCGCTGTGAGGTTCTGACTTTCTAGAAAAAGGCACTTCATAAAAGCAACAGTTCTTACTCTAAACCAAAGCGGCCTAAGAAGTAAAGAAGATGAATACATGGTTTCAACCACAGGGCTCCTTGGAGATATGCAGATATTCAATTAGGAGTGTGTGTGTGTGTGTGTGTGTGTGTGTGTGTAAGATTGTATCCAATTCTGGTAAATGTTTGCATTAAAACATGGAAATACAGAGGAGAGCGATGAAGGTGTCATACTTCCATTATAGGGATGGCATCTAATTGCTCTAGCATAATAAAATGCCAGGATTTAATTTTCTATCTGTGTCTGTAAGGCTAGTGAGGGCTGTCTTGCACACACACAAAGATACGGCTATGCACAACAAAACCATGCTGGTAAGCATCATTAGTATTTAAGATTAGACCACAAGACAGAGGCTACAATGAGTGTTCACCAAGAAAAATAGCAATGATTATGTTCGGCATCATTCCAATTTGTCTTTATACAAGAAAAGATACAAGCATCGCAGGTAAAACCACTTGCATGTACTTATTCATTATGTGGATGAGCCAAAAGACATCCAAAGGCCACCTGTCTTGTGTGCGGTGGTTGGTATATGGGGCACCGGCTTCTGGGTGTAGACACAAAAGCGTATGGGCACCTCCCATCGAAAGCAACCGGGAAGGGAGGGCTGCCTCATTTCATTACATTTGTTATACTGATACATTGAAAGTCTGGCTGCCTCTTCGGAGATAATTGAAAAAAGAAATTCTGTGGCAGGATGCTTTGATTCTGACTAAATCAAGTCTTCGGGCAAATTTCCTCCCGCCAGTGGAAGCACAGCTTGCCTCAAGTCGTAACCTTTGTGGGAGGAAAGGAACTGGCCTCCAAGCAGATCATGAAGCAGATGTTTTATGCCAAATCAGAGTCTGGGGATACGCAGGCTACTGCAAATAAAACTCTTCTTCTGTCTGTTCAATCATTTCAATTCCCTGCAGTGTGAAATATGAACTTGCCAACAAATGGCCAGCGTGCTGTGCTTCGCAGCAGGGGGGGACAGTACCACAGCTGTGCCAGAGACTGGAGAACTCCAGGCGCGCATGACATGTTCATTAGTGCCCTGGATGGCCAGGGCCTGATCCAGAGCCATCCATGGGGAAACAGAAGTAGTGGCTACTCCACCCGAAAGGATTAGAGACACCATTTCCACAGCCAGAAGAAGCAGACGCTCATCTCTTTGATGACCTCAGGAGGCTAATCTTAAAAACAAGAGACCAAGGGCAGATCCTTACTGGTACAAATAGGAAAAAAAAAAGATTGCCAATGATTACAGATTTCCCCTCTTGACTTTATTAACAGTCTTCTCCCGGAGCACTAATATATAAAATAATGAAATATATTTTCAACCTCAAAACATCTGTGAGAGATGAAAATAATTTAGATGGTTCTTCTGGGTACCAGAGGGATGTAGCTGTGGGAAGTGCTGGTTCACCTGTTGCATCTTTGTCTAATTCCTTCTAGTACACTAGTCTTCTACTCCATCCCACTCCGACAATTTTACAAGACTGTGAATGTATCTAAATTAAAGTAAAATTATACCAACAGGTTTCAGTGTGAGGTCCTCTAACCTACAGAGCACACACATTCACAACACTCTCATGCATCTACTCTACAATATGAATATATATGTTTATAGATACATTCACTGATATATACATATATATTGTTGATATAGATGTACATCAACAATATATATGTACATATATATATATATATATATACATACTCCCCATAATCAATTATGAGAATTTTTCAAAGGTTACTCATATGCTTTCTAGGGCCACTTCCTTTCACGTTTTTATCATGAGCTCTCTAAATAGAAGTCATTTGCATCTGTAAACATTTCCTTGAAGTAATATTTAGCAATATATTCTCTGTGTGCAGAACTATTTGAAAAAAAAAAAACAAGTGTGTGGGTGGGGGAATATAACTATTAGGAACAAGTCAAGCAGGAACGGAAAAGCGAAGTTAGAGGCTAGAGAAACCCTGTAACCCCTTTATGCAATTCCTGTTTGAATTGAATGACATGTTTCAAGTGTCTCAATTTTAAAATAGCTCAGAATCATAGAATTTATTCTAGATGGATTTTTTAGGGCCGGTACTCGCATAATGCAACTTGTAACCTAAATTGTAAGGATTTTCAAGAGATGAAATGAGTTTGAAATAATTTATTACTCTGAAATGAGGCCAAATAAGTACACAAGGTTCAAACTTGTAACGACACACTATTACCACAGCCAATAGTGACTTCTCATTAGTTTGGCCTTTCTAAATGAATGTTGTAGTCAATAAATCCGACACAGAAGAGCAACGAATGATTGTTTTAAGGAATTAATAACACGGCGTGTATTTTTATTTTAAGATTCTTTTGGTACCAATTACCCTCAAATATTACTTTTTCATAATGTTTCTTTTTTTCCATTTAACTAGACCACATACAAATTAGAATCATGAAATTATTTCTTAATTGACTTGGAGCATGGTGGGATAGAACCACATCGTAGAACAGAGAACACCAATAATACTTTTACAATAGTTATCATTTATCTACTATTTCCATGCACTGGGCACTACGCCAGGTTTATTAAATTTAATCCTCAGCACATCTGTTTGAAGCAGGTATTATTCTTATTGTAGAAGCAAGGAAACCGAGGCTTAGGATAAGTCGCTAGCCAATGTCACACACAACTAAGTGTATGGAAGAATGGATATTCAATTCCAAGTCCTTTTGATGCCAAAACTACACAACCTTAGTTTACAGTATAAATCATACTTTTCTTCATGACTGCCCTTCTTCACATATTTGTTTCATAACTTCCCAGAAGCTCCTAAAAGTCTTTCTTAAAAAGGCAAGGGGGGAAAGTTAAACTTGGTAGAACCTGACTGTGTCATCTTAAGTGTTTGTAATAGGTTCCACTGGGAAAGCCAAGCCGAGTTTTGTCTGCAGAGACACGCTCTATACATATTTCCTAATCAAATGCTTGTCATGAAAAAGCCTTTAAATATTCTAAGAGCATAACCAATACACCCCCAAGTATACACATTCACCATGGCATGGGAAAATAAGAACCAAATACTCAGCAATTCAATGTCACAGAAGAATCAGAAGAGAGATAGGTAGTGACCGGACTCAGTGTGCAGTAATAGCACTCGCTGCTGCCAAGCCTGGTGAACTGAATTCAACCCTGGTACCCACGTGGTGGAGGGAGATGCCTTCAAGTTGTCCTTGGCCCTCTCCCTGTACCTTGGCATGTGTGCACATGCACACACGCACACATCTAGCAAAAATGAAATAAACTAAAACTACAAAAGAAAAACAGGAGAAATTGGCAGTGTTGTTAGTATGTATGTTATATATTACATGCTATATGTTTCCTAGAGCTAGCCTTGCTGACTCTGATGTCAGGGTATGCCCTTGAGACTGGATAGCTCTTGCCTGCTACCCATCTGAAGCCTAAATCCTGGGCAGGAAGAGAAGCAAACTAACACAGCTGTAGCCTAAGAAGTAAAGTAACATGTGTAGGACAAGAATCTCTCTTATCGCACCTTGTAGAGATCTGTGAGTGGGAGGGGTCTGCTGAGCTCACACCCACCTGCCTACGTATATATGGACAGTTGGGGGCCTTCCCTCATGTCTTAGAAGATACAGACATAGAAGAACCACAAAGTTACTTTGAATTCATTGCTGATAAGCGGCAGCACAAGTGACTTTAGAGCCTTCTCAGTTTTTGCTTTCCTGAATGATGGTATCTGGTGAACGAATGTCTTACTCAGTGGCAATTATAATTTTTCTGCACCATCTCCCATTCTTTCCTTTCACTGGTTAAATACATAATTTCTGTGTACTTAATCAAGAAAGAAAGGCTCTGTCCTAGTCTGGACAAGTGGACAGAAGTGCAGAGAAATCCCATCAGAAGAAAGTTGGATAAGCTATTGCTCTATTCAAGCCTTCCGGGCTCCCATCAGGGGAGAATGAAATCCCAGATACTTGTTGTGGTCTTCCACGACCCACTCTAAATCACACACATTTGTATATATTTTACACTCTGCACAGATTCACAGCACCCTCCTCTGTTTACGTCACCCCATCCAACCTTGAGAGGCTCCTTGGGGAGAAGCAAGGCACACTGCTCCTAAGACCTCTGCTGAGCCTGGAAGGCTCTCTTGCCAGAGAGAAATGGGAATTGCCATCTCGTTTCTTTTAGGTTTCATCCTCCAGTGCCAACATCCAGAGAGGCCTCTCTTGGCCACATAGTGTAAGATAGTTCACGCTTATCAATCTCTGTCTTCATAATTTTCCTTATCCTGTCTCCATCACAGTGCACAGACATTCATTCTCCCTCACACACATATCCATTCTCTCTCTCTCTCTCTCCTCTCTCTCTCTCTCTCTCTCTCTCTCTCTCTCTCTCTCTCCACACACAAACACATACACACACAATTTCAAATTTATTTGTTGGCCTTTTAGAGTCCTTTTCCCACCTCCTATGTCCAGTCATTCTATTATAGCAGAGCTTTTGGCCATTATTATTTTTCTGTAGTATTCACAGAGTTTAAAATACTACCTGGCCAAATGTCTGTTAAATGAAGTAGAGAAGAAAGAAAAAAAATAAGTGAATGAAAGAAAAGGTCATTCAGAGAAAAATGCTTGTTTGTTCACCGATCTATTACAAATGCTTAAAAGAAATCACATTTGGAGTAGAAGAAGTAAACAACACACACATATAAGCATGTAAAGTTCATGCAATATAATTAGGTTCTTAAGTCTGCTATAAATATAAAAGTGGTTTATTTGTCAAGATGAGTGGAGGTTCTCTTCACATACAATTAAGAAGCACTAAAATTTCATTTATATAAAGTATATATAGTATATAAAGTAGCTGTGCAGGAACTACTAATAACCTGGTAGTTGTTTAAGGTGTTACCATGAAAGACGCAGAGGACTGTGAAACATCAACCGGGCAGGAGAAGGGCTTGGTTTCTCTCAGTGGCCTTTTGTTTGGGTAATGCTGAGCAGCTGTCCTGAAAATGCACCCCAGAATGACACAGACCTGGAGAACAGTTCCCTCTTCATTATCAGTACCCAGACAATGAGCACTTCTGAATCCTTAGACCAACCAAAGCTTAAATCACTGTATCATAAGAAGCAAGTATGTATATCATACTAGCTCAACCACTTGGAGGAGCAGGGCAGAGGAAGCGGGAGGATTGATAGCTGATACTAAGCATACCTGAAAGAGCCATATGGTGACCTATTTTATAAGATACACACACCTACACACACATATGCACGCAGGTGTATACAGTCATAAAAGAATTGGGGTTACCCTACATAGGGGTCAAGGTTCTTGTCAGAAGCCAAATAAAAGCCCAGTGCCAGCTGTGGGACACCTCCCCTCAGTTGTTGTCCGGGGGTGTCCCAAAGGTGCCCCTACCAATGCAGGCTGTTGCCATTATTCTTAATCTCTTACCAGAACTTAACTGTAGGACCCTATCGCTGAAGACCACAAACTTTGGCGACAGGATATGGGGAAATTAAGCCGGTACTGACCCAAAAGATCTCGCCCTGCTAGATAGGCATCAAAATAGTAGAAGGTGCTGCAGGCTACCGGGGGGGGGGGGGGGGG